>CAUOFW020001260.1:0-113264 GCA_963454935.2 Ilex paraguariensis
GCATTTTCCAATAGAGAGAGAGAGAGAGAGAAGAAGAAGAGAGAGAGAGTAGAGAAGTTCTTCAAGCCTCCTCTATCTTTCTTCTCAAATTCGCAAAGATCCAATCGTTGGATCGCTTTGTTCAAGAGTTAAAGTTGTTCTACGCAATGAGAACTACACAACCATACCAAAAATCGTGTTTTTCTCCAAAATCTCAAAGACAAGAATTTAGGGCTAAATCTTAGAAGGCTTGATTTGGGGTTCTTAGGAATTCTACTATGCGGGCTTACACTACAAGAGGTAGGGTTCCCTCCTATCTAGATTTATTTCCATCCTAGTGTTGTGATATGAAATGAGTAGGAAAATAGAGATGAATTCTAATGTATTAGCACTCACCTAGTGTATCTAGGATATGGAGAACGAATATGAGAACATGTTAAAACCAATCCTTGATAGATTTGTATTTGGGTTCAAAAATGTGAACCAGCTGGTAGGAGAGGCGCAACCCACTGGTATTTAGATGTTTGGATGAGTAAATGGCTTGTTTGGGCATGCCATGTATTTACACTTTATTCCTACTAAGTGTTTGATAAAATGCTTAGAAATTCAAGTATGTTATTTGGATTAAAATCATATGTGACATGCTTGGGAATGTTTGTGACAAAATATGTTTATTATATGCTTTATGATATGATAAGCATGATAATATGAATTAAAATTATACATTTAATTGTATACGCGTGGGTAGTATCGGATTCGTGGGCATACGACATGAGTATGAGTGTGTATGCATGTTTTTAGTCAAACATCATCTTTGGTGAGTTGATACGTGGGTTTGAAAAAGTTGGACCTAGGTTTAGCAGGGTCGCAAAGGTTTGCATTAAAAAACGTGTCAGGATTAGCAAGAAGAACTAGATTCTTCATCGGGTGCAAGATTCGATAATTTCATATATGAGCTCTCGTTGGTATTGATTTCATAACGTATGTCAGTGTACGGGAAACCATTAGTGGATGTCCATAAATGTCATGTCAATTAGATGACCGTTGGTGGAAGTCCATAAATACCTACCCTAAGAAAGACAGGTATTTTTATAAAATAATTATTGGATGTCTTACATCAATGGCGGGGGCTTGAAATGCTCCGATGCATACGCATAGCATAGCATGTGTTATGGGAGCCGGTGGAGGCTTGGTTTGCATTACATGCATGAGTTCTCATCTCATGACATGTCGTGGAATTGTAGCATTAATTTATAAAAATTATGTATTTAAATGGATGCTTGACATAATGATTTTCATGTGACATTTCATAGGCATCTGGGTTGGGAGGTGATCTCCATAGGAGATACCCTATTTAGCGTGGCTCACCCATTATGGGAATACATTTCAGGTACCCGACATACATTAGTAGGAGGCCCTCCTATGGGCCCTCTTTGAGAAGATAGTCAGGTTATGGCTCTTGAGTTGGAGTTTTGTAGTCCCTTGTATATAGTTACATTCAACCTTGTATAATTTAAGTACAAAACTTGTATTTTGATGAAGGCATGTAATGGGACTCTCATGGAAATTATTCTATTTTGGATAAATGAATGTTGTGAATATTGGTATTCAATGCTATATTGATTGAATGTTGATGTTGGGACTCAGTGTGGTCAAGGATTAGGATTGCACAGGTTATGTGGGTTGAGTAGACTTCCCTGTACAAAAGAGATCCCGCCTAAGTTTTATTTAAGTTATGGAACCCGATGAATGGGGTATTTGTCACACCCCCACCCCGAATCACATAGGGTGGGCGATAGACCGGCCACCAAGGCTTTAACCAATCAATTTTGTGCATAATAAATGCAAAATACAATGGATGACAAATAATAAAGTGATTCATTCCACCGACCTAATGAATACCAGAGGAATAAATTAAACACCACCAATATCATTACTAAAATCATGTAAAACAATAATTAAACCATAAGGTTCACTACTCTAAACATAAACAATATTGTTCCCAAAACAATTAAACATTTGTCTCAAAACTATAAAAGACTTTTATTCCTGAACATCTACAATAAAATAAATTTTTGATTCCTCTAATCCCTTGTCTATCTGTGGACTTACTCCTCTCCCTGACCCTCACCTAAAAAAAATTGTTAAATGTTTGGATGAGCACAATGGCCCGTGAATAACAACCATCTTGAATGAGGCGTGAAAATAAATCCCACTGTTTATATACGAAAATAAACTTTGATACACACATAACTACAACAAATTGTACGTCAACCCCTCCCACATAATGATTTAAACAAAATGATTTCATGAACACAAATAACTTTATGAATAAAAAGACATTTATAACCCAAAACACTCACACACACATCTAGTTTCAAATACATTTGTCAAATCATATTTATTACCACTAGTCTGGTAACTAGTCCAATCTCATGTTACCACTAGCCTGGTAACTGGCCTAGTCGCTTGTCATCACTAGCCTGATGATTGACCCCGTCTCTTGTTACCACTAGCTTGGTAACTGACTCAGTCTTTTGTCATTACTAGTCTGATGACTGATCCAGTCTTTTGTTATCACTTAGACCTGGTAACCCCAGTTCCCGTCTCATAAATATGATTTCCACACACCAAAACTGTAGTTTTAATCCCAACACACACAAAATTTCCCTTTTATCACCAAAACAATAATATAAAATTATTCCACAAGTTTTCCAAAATTCACATATATAACAGTTCACAATTTCAAAACATTCAATTGCAACCCCAAATATCAACACATATATCATATATATGAAAAATTCACACGCACCCACCTACACATTGAATATAGAAAATTCTCCCAAAAGAAGTAGTAAACTACTCACATTGATTCCCAAAATTCAATTCAAAGCTCTATTTCTCAACCTCAATGCAATCACCACCTAATTCAAAATAACATATAGCGATCAATCCCTTCCTAACTTCGTCATTTTGCGATTCTATATTTAATTTTTATGCTTCCTACCTATTGATATATACTTTATATATATTTTACATAGAAATAATATTTTTAATGTGAGCTAATAGGGTATGGAAGTAATCTGGGCAGTTTTTAAAATTTTAGGGTCAAATCATAATTTTTGAAACTTTTGGGGTCAAAGTGTGATTTTTTTTGAAAAAAAAATTTTCCTGTTTTCGATACTGCCATAAATTTTTCAGAATTCTATTCTTATAACTTACCAAGTAAAACAGTGGTTAAAATTAAGTTTAGAAGAATATAGGGGTCAAAGTAAAACTCTTTGAAACTAAAAGGGAACTTTCCATAATTTTACACTTTTTCGCCATCTTTTCCTACGGAAACCCTAAAACCAGTATCCCTTTCCCTTTTATTTTTTTTTCCTTTTTACACATTGATGAAATTCTTTAAACAACTTCAAGACCAACCAATCTTAAATTAGGTCTAAAACCCATACATTAAATAGTAAATGCATATCTTGGATGGATTCAAGCCCCTTTCTTTTTTCTTCTTCCCTCTCTCTCTCTCTCTATATATATCTCTATCTCTTTCTCTCTCTTTTCTTCTTTGTTCACGGGACAGCCCCTCCACAAGACTTCTCACCAATAAAACCCTACAAATCTAAATATTTATTTATATATATGAAGGGTTTGACCTATCCAACAATACTATCCTATTTAAACTACATGTATAAATGTCCTAATATGTCTCTATAATTATCTGATATTTTTCCTACACCAAAAAATTAAATTATCTCCACTGATTTCCAAATCATATTCATAAGCCCATAAGGATAGACCCCAAGCCAAACAAAAGACTAAAATTCACTTTTATTTTTATTATTGTTATTTTATTTTTTACCTCGAGTATTACAGTATTACTACGTGTTATAGAGTTAAACGGTATCACGAGTTATTCTACTGGTTGATTGGTGATTAACGGGTTAATTGGGATCCCCCAAAAATTGGTGTGTCACAGTTAAAGTCTTGTTTAACCTTTCAAGAGAGTTATTTTTGGCATCTCTTCATCTTCTTCCTTACTTCTTTCTCTAAGTTTGACAGTAGGACTGTCAATGAGTCGTATTGTGTTGGATTCGTGTCTTGTTTAAGTCGTGTTATGTCAGAATTTGATCAACTTATATCTGATCCATTTATTATCACAGATAATCAGTTCACATCTATGAAAGAGGAGAATATAAAGTGAATATCAACTGTATATAGCTTTGGTGTACTTTTTCATACACATAAAGATATGTATTTATACTACAAGAGAATAGTAAATTATCCTTTCTAATGGATGGAGAGCTTCTGCTAGATGCTACCCGTTACCGACAGCTTGTTGGAAGCCTAATTTATCCCACTATTGCTAGGCCGAATATTGTCTATGATGTGCATCTTGTTAGCTATTTTATGACTGTTCCTCGTTCTATTCACTATGCGGCAGTTGTTCAATGAATGGGGCAACCTTATAGTCCATGGCCAAATAGTAGAAGATACAACAGCAGCAAGAGGTTGAACAGAACAAGAGTTAGGCATATGCAAATATATAAGCTCAAAAAGGCGACCAACTTTACGCCCTCGTCCCAACGAGCTGACCCGTCTTCTAATCCTACACATCACATCTTTTTTAAGAAAATGTTAAAACCACATTCAACAAGTTGACCAACAGAAAGAAAATTTAGAGATAGTTAGGAACAACATATGTGTTAGGTATAGAAAGAGTAGGGGTAAAATTGGACCAACTTGAGTAACAGACATGTTTGAACCATCAACAATATATATGTGAGACATATAGCTTAAATACTTCTTATGAGGCACCAGGGAATGATCAAATGTCATATGATTGCAACAGGCTGAATCAATAAACCAGGGAGAAGATTTACCAAAGGAGACTGATCAAGTTGGGGAAGAACAAGATAGAATATTTGACACAATTGCCTCAAGATCAACTGTAGTAAGAGAAGACTTACTTGAGGAGACTGATAAGGCAGAAGAAGAATGACATAGAACCTTGGTCACAATTGCATCAAGATCAGCTACAGTAAGAGAAGACATAGAAGTTGTCGTAATGGGAGTGGTTGGAGCACAGGAGCTAAATAGTGTAGCGGCCATGACCAGATTAGTGATCGGGGCAAGTTGAAACGTCACTGAAGGGTGACTAAAAAGTTGTTAGAGGATAGTCAGAGGTAACCGGAGGATGGCCGAGAGGTGATCAAAACATTGTCGGAAGATGACTGGAAAGTCACTGAAGGATGGCCGAAGCAGATTGAAAGTTTGCCAAAGAGTGGCTGGAGTAGGTCAAATGTTCTTAAACTAATCATATATTGCTCCTAAACTAATCATCTATATAATAACGTAGAACGAAGTTTGAATCCAAAAGAAAAAGAGAAGTCCAGATCGTTTTGAGACAAAACATAAATACAGACAACGTAATCTCAAAGTAAAAGACGGTTCAAATTATCTCAAAAACTTTGATCTAACGGTTTATAGTGAGTATTAAATTTTATTTTCCCGCCTATCAACATTTCTTGAGTCACATCTTTCTCCTCCAAAATCTCTCAAATCTTTTCCAATCTCATCTAAAACCCAAATCCTGCCTAGCTGTAAACACATGGCACCCCAAGTACTCCAGCCCTTGCAAAACTCTCTCTATCTCTCTCTCTCTCTCCTTGTAAAACTTGGAAAAAAATTAAATTTTTTTGGAAAAGGGCAAAATGGTAATTTGTCACTATAATGCGGGTTTAAAATTTATATTTTTTTAGAGCTCAGATGATGCAACAAACCTCGCCGTTGAATTCAAATCACAAAATTGAGCTGCTTTGTCAATTTTCGTCGAATTCTGAGATAGTCAGATTTTACACGTTTTACGAGATAATTAGGTGACAAATAACCTTTCAAAGGTCCCTAAAAATGAAATTTATAAAATTTCTTTATAATTGAATAAAATTTTAAATAAATTTAATTTGAACTTAAACCAGGATGAAATGAATCATTTCAGGACGAAAAATGGACCCGAAAATAAGAAATATGCGGTGCGACGTGGACCGAACATTTGAGACTATAAATATCAACTAATCTAATTTTTTGGAGAGATATTTCTGCTGAACGTTGGAGAGAAAAAAAGAAAAGAAAAAAATGAGATTTCAAAGTTTCTCCCTTCGATTCACAGAGTTCCGTCAATTGGAATTCTTCGGACCAAGAGTTAAAGTCGATCTCCTCGACGAGGGCAACGCCTACGTACCAAAAAAAGATGACTTCACCGAAGATCCAAAGACATAATTTTGGAGAAATCAAAGCTTTGGACTTGAATCGTATTCTTGAAGCTTCCTATAGGTGTTTTACGTTTCAAGAGGTAGGGTTCCCTCCTACTTTTGTTTATTTCCATCCTATGGTGTCCATAGAAAATGAGTGGGCTGTTTTGAGTGTTTTAACACTTACCTATTATAGTTGGTTTAATGGAAATGAGTAGGCTCAATTCTAGTTTGAATTGCTAGTTAGAAATTGCTAGTTTGTGATTTCTTGAAAGTTTTGATAATTGAGTATGTGAAAATCATTGAATCTGTTTTTTTTTTTGAGTTAGGTGATAAATTTGGGCATTTTATGTGATGATTTGGTGCCTTGAAGGTGTTTGATAAAATGCCTATGTGAAATAAAGTGTGTTATATTGACATAGATTATGTAATAACATGCTTATGTTTGGTTGTTAAGTATAAAATATTAATTTATGTTCATTGATATATTGTCATTGTGTTGGATAAAGGTAATTATATGCACATGATATAATTGGTCTTGGTATATTGATATACGATTAAATAGCTCATTTGACATTCATTGCATTTTGGATATGATAATGACATCACATTCATGGGCTTTATGCATGAGTGTGGGTGTGTGGTTTAACCAAACACCATACTTGGTACTTGATGGGTGGGTTCGGGAAAGTTTGATTAAAGATCCGACTGAGTCGCACGGTTACATGCATGGAAAACTTGTGTCGGGTATAGAAAGAAGGGCAAGATTCTCCCTCGGGTGCAAAATCCGGCTAATTGGTTCACACACTCCCTTGAGGTGAAATTCCAGAAAAGTGTGATGGTGTACGAAACTGGCGGTTGTGATATCAAAATCCATTGCCCAACAAAGACACAAGATTTTTTTTTATAAAACACTTATTCAATGGGTAACATCCATCAATGATTTGGTTTTATAAAAACATAACTTTTATTTCCAACAATCATTGGATGGATTTTCGTCAAATGACGGTTTCATTGCATAAGTGCATTGCATTGTGTTGTGGGAGTCGGTAAGGACTCAGGTTAAAGTGTATGGGTGAGTCTCATCTCATTTCATGACATGACATAGAATTCCTATCATTGAATGCATATTCTTGATTGGAATGTTTTGAATCATTGATTGGTTGCATGTGAACATTGCATATGCACTTAGGGCGAGGAGTAGCCTCTGTATGAGATACTCTATTGAGCGTAACTCACCTTATACGGAAACACATTTCAGGTGCAGGATACACCCCGGTGGATGACTCTCATTCGGGGTCTCAAAGATGAAGAAAAGTCGGGTTGTGGCTTTTGAACCGAGTTTTTGTAAAATCATGTTTTGGACATGTGATTATATGGAATTACTTGCAATGAAACTAGTATATATAGAGTTTTATTGTGAAAAACTATGTTTTTGCAAAACATTCACTAAGTTAGTTTTTGGACTATTTTAATGAAATCTTGCATGTTATTATATAAATATGGATAAATAGACTCGGTATGGTCAATGTTTACTTATAAATAGACCCGGTGTAGTCAATGTTGTATATTGGATCTCGGATAGGTCATGTGATTGTATGATGCACAAGTTGTGTTTTGGGTAGAGTTTCTCGTGCAAAGGAGACTTTGTCCAAATTTTGTTAAATTATAGATCTCCGTAAATGAGGCATAATGGCGCGATATTAAGTTACATGATATCCACGAGTATTCCGCGGGTTGATGGTGATCAACGGACCCCAAATTTTGGGCATCACACTCCTATGCGGATAAAGACCCAGGACCCTCGTCTCTTTCTCTCTCACTGATCCCTCCTCTGCAGATAAAGACCCAACTCAAGCCAAACTCTCTCTCTCCTTTCTCTGCGAATAGACCTATCACTCCTAAATCCTCTTTATCTCTCTAGATTCACGCTTTTGGATCCCCGAATTCAAGCCCCCTTACTCTCTCTTTCCACTAACCTTCCTTTCTTTCACCGCCACCAACACCACGAAAATCAGCACTCCACACCACACCACTGGTGACCAATGACTTAAATGAGACCAACAACCACCACAGCTAAAAGCAACCAAGGATTGATGAAGTGAATCTAGATGGGTAAGGGAGTTCACCACCACCCTAGTAGCAATCTCAGGTGGTCAACCACCACCCCTTCTCTCCCCTTGCCCCCATGACCATGTTAATTTGGGGGTAATTTGCTTGCTTTATTCTCTTTTGTGTTACATTTATTGGGTTGACAGTGTTTCTTGCGTATCTCACATGCTCAATAAATTTTTTTTTTATGGTGTTTCGGTTGTATTGAGCAATTAGATAATGGCTTTGGTTTTAATAGGAGTGCCAACTTTGATTGCTCAGAGTTTGATAACAGCTTCGGTTTTTCATGCTCCATTAAATTGGCTTTGATTGACTTAAATATCGAACCTTAAGTGAATTATTTATTGACCTATCTTCTTTATTTTGTGATCTTGGATTATATTTTTGTTGAATTTGTTGGGTTTTTTAAATCTAATGCGAGTTTTTGTGTAGCACCAGTCTCTGATGAACTCCAATCCTTCATCCCTTATTTTCTGAATTTGTATATTTTTTTTATATTCTATATGATTTTTGGTTATTGGTTCTATTCATATTCTTATGTTATTTTTATTTATATTTTGTCTTATTTCTAATTATTTTATTATTTGTTGAGTCAGATTCCAGCGAAACTCATGTGTTCGAAAATTTTCTCAAAACATTATGGACATCAGGGAGACTCTCCATTTCCTTTTTTATTGAACATGTAACTTCCTTGCTTTCTAATGTATCATTTGGCAGGGGCCCATATCGGATAGGATCATGAAATTACTAACCCAGCAACAAACTTGTTGCTTATTGGGTATCTCTTACTTCTTAACCCGTAAGTTCCTTATATTGCCAATGTTATATTACAACGATCACTTTGTATTTTTTTTATGAGCCTTTGTTGTTTAATATTTCTATTTTAAGCTTTGGATGTTTGGTCAACAAAATTTTACTTTTCATTTACATGATTTTTGGTTGTTGTAATATCAACTCCTATCAAAAAAAAAAAAGATGTCAAGGAAACTTGTGGTGGCTACAAGAGTGACAGTACTTGGAGATTATAAATAATGATATTTGCATTGACTAAAAGCATGACAGATTTCTTGCTTTTATCTTTGGTTTTCAATTTTTCTTTGATTTCTATCCCGTTTCTCTGTATCTTATTAGTTTTTTTCTTCAGTTGCATGCAAGTTGTTTGACAATATGCCTAATAGATGGTGTTTTGCCTTACTTTTCGAATTTCTCATTCATTGATTGCACAAATATTTGGCTTCTCGCTCTGTTTATTAAAAAGTCTAAGGCTTCTCATTGATTTTGTAATTCATTTCGTTGCCAAACAAACTGAAGATCATTGCTGATTTTGTTCTTCATTTCGGCGATTCGTTGTTCAGAGACATCCAAAAGTTGCTCAGGTACTTTCTTTGTTTGTTTTGCATTTGTTTGGAGGGGAGCAAGAACACAAAACAGTAGCTAAAAATCTGTAACAGGTATCTTAATATTTTGTTATCGATTATATCAGTCAATTATAATTTCTCCTCTCAAAAAATTATAATTTTCAATATGAAATCTCATTCAATAGAGTAATCGTTCTTTGCATTAGATTTTTTCTAAATTAGGGAAGTTAGATGTTGGTGTGAAGTTATTATATTGTGATTGATGGGAAAACACAACCCCCACCCCCCCCCCCCCACCCCAAAAAAAAAAAGAAAAAAAGAAAAAAAAAAGATAGTTTGATGAAGAGTTTGTGGGCGCCAGAGTTTTTTGGTTGCAAATTTGGGCATGAGTTGGCGGCAAATTAGTTTTAGCTTTTTTGTCTGAATAGAAGTCAATGGCACGAGGGTGGTGTCATTTTGAAAATTTCTTCCCCTGGAAATTAAGTTAATGAATAGTTGAGGTTTTGAGTTTCATAGCTTTTGATCAGAATTTGTGCTACTTTGAGAATCTATATGGTTGTTTCTTGACAATGGGTCCAAGAATTTGGGTGTGTTCTCTGGTTATTTCCATCCAAGTATTGATTATAGCAGCTCAGACAAATAACCAGGGTTGTAAGTTCAATTCTTTTGATCTGTGTTTTTGTCTATAGTAGACGCTACTTTTTTTTTTCTTTTATAATCATGGCCAGAAAGAACACAGTTCCTACTTCTAAAGTTGATGCCCTTTGAACATATTAAGAAAGTACATACTTGGCAATCTTTATTCTTTTTCCCTCTGAAATTTATTTTGCTCTCTGTTTGGGGGCAGAGAAAATGAAGGGAAAAAAAGAACATAAAATTATGAATCATTTCTGGGTTGCAAAATTGAACTTAATTAACCCAGTTTTGAAGCAGTTTAGCAGAAGTTCTGGATTTCCTTTTTCTGTTTTCACACACTGGAAGAAACATGATTAAGTTTGAATATGTTTTAACTTCTCCAAAATTTTCCCTGAAACCAAAGTTTAATAATGCACTTCTGTACATCATAATATAATTTGGTTGGAAACAACTCCACAGTGAAGATTGTCTATCTGTGCTCTTTGGACTAGATGATTGCATATTTGCTATAATATTCATTCATAAAACAATTTCTTAGTTCCCTGTATCACTTGCTTTCCAATGCAAGAAGTCATTTTCTTTACTTTACTTATATGAGAATTCAATTGGCAGCGAAACGAGGGAATCGATTTTACCGGAAATAAATTCTCTTTATGATGCAGATGTTGCTCTACAGTCTCTTCAGGCTATATGGCAAAACAAACCACCCAATTGGGTTGGACCTAATCCATATGGTGCTGGCTAGGATGGAATTGGGTGCATGAATTCCCGTGTGACTTCTATGTAATTCCCTTATGCATTTCACCTTTTTTCACGACTATTGAAGGTTACTGATAATGCAATTCATGTTTTCTTTAAGGCTAATCTAATCACTTCCGATTTCAGAACATTGGCAAGCATGAATTTGACTGGTCAGCTGTCTGGAGACATCCAGCAGTTAGCTGAATTACAGATTCTGTAGGTCTTCCGTTTGCATTTATCTCTTCTCACATACATGAATCCACGATACCATATTAAATATTGACTGGTTGAATATTTGTTTATGAGGAAAATAAAAATGCTTGGTCATTTGGAAAAGTTAGTATATTGTAAGGACTTAATTTTGTGTCAAATCATCTATTTATTTTTCATTTATTGTCACTGATAATTTTTCTATTATACAAAGTCTTATGTACAAGTAATTGTTTGCGATTTTTTGTTTGTTAAGTAGTGCCTTCAGACACGGACAATGACTAATAGTTATATATAACTCTTAATCAGAGTTTTTTTTTTGGATAAATAATCCTTAAAATTAAGTTTAAGAGTAACATTTATAAGTACGTATTATTTGATTGATACTTTTAAAATGTTTTCACCAAACATGCTTTCATAAATTCATATGTTTTATCTTTAAAATCACTTATAGAACGCACCCAAGTTCACCAAACATCCAATATTGTTTGGAAGTCCGACTTTTAAACTCAATATTCACTACCACAAAATTTATTTTGTGCGAAAAGTCTTAACGACAAATAATAAAATTAGTTGTCAAAAAGTGATTTTCGGCGACAATTTTAAAAGTTCCTCATGTAAAACTTTTCTATTATATCTTTATCTTTGGAGACAAGTTTTTGGTCATTGCTAAAAGTCTTCGCAAAAAAATTTCTGCCAAATTTTTTTGGCGCGAATGTTGATGTTAAATGTAAATTCTATTGGCAAGAGAATTGTTTGTCGCAAAAAAAATTTTGGTTGCAACTTTTTTGACAAATAAAGGAAAATAAAAAATAACAAAGAATAAAGTTAGAGCGATGATTAACGTTGGTCGCAGAAATTTTTTTAGTTTTTTTTGGCGATGAATATTATTTTATCGCAGAATTCTTTAATCTTAAATCATTCATTAAATAGACTAAAACGAGGTCGCTTTAGACATAAGAAATAATCCTTCAACTTTCCAAAACAACATTGTTTTGGAGTCCTAGCATAAAGCCCAATTGGTACTACTATTTCAACTCTTGCCAGTGCGTTCTCTCTCTCTCCACGCATATATTTTTACAATCACCACTGGGAGTGGCAACCCACGTAAGTCCTCACTCTCTCTCTCTCTCTCTCTCTCTCTGTGAACAAATCACACACCCTTTTATAGGAAATCACGCACACCACTCACAATTAAACCTTCTCACACTCACAATCGATCTCTTTCTCCCCTCTGCTAGACTCACCCACACTGTCATTCAAACACTCGCCTTTCTGCTCTCTGTCCACGACCAAAATTAAATTATGCTCTCTGTTCTCTCTCTCTCTCTCTCTCTCACACACACACAGTATATTTATCCTTCTTTAACTAAACCCACATAGTTAAATTAGTTTTCCAATGAAAAGGAGTTGTTAGAATTAATTGTTCAAGTGCCTATTAAACAACCATACTTTTTGTTGGATGTGTACATTTGCCAATTCTGTCAATTAACCTGTCAGATGAAATCAATTATTTAGGGATTGACTTGGTATATGTTGGGAAAATAGGTTTTCCCACAAGTGTAAATCAATGGAAGCAATATAAATAAAATAACAGAAAATAAATAAGCACACAAGATTTACGTGGTTCCCTCAAATAACTTGAGGTACATCCACGACGACCGGTAGGTCAGTTTCTTCCACTATCACCAAATCAGATTACAAAGTGGCCAAAATACATAAGCCTTACAAACACACCAAGGTGTAAATCACAAGAGGAAAATACCTCACAAAATAAGTGAACCAAATCTCCAAGAACAAACCGCAAGAAACCCAAATATCAAGTGAAGAAATATTACCCACTTGAAGAACAAATTTGCAGATTTTTCTGGCACCAAAAAAGGAGAAGAAGAAGGCTGAATTTTTGTTGAACTAAAGACTGCCGAAAAATATGTCTTCTTGCCAAACCAACAGAGAAAAGATAAACCAAAGAAAAGGGACAAAACTTATAGTCTTTGGTGGTTGCCAAATTCCTTTTAACTAGAAGACTCCAAACCAAGTCTTGGATAAGAGTCCTACACGGGTAAGCCACCAAAAAATTAGCAAATTGATGAGTCCCACAAAGGAGGGAAACCCAACAATTCTCCCCCTCCCGACTTATGTGGAGGATTCGACCATTCCCGCCAAAAGTCGACACTTCTCATGCTTGTCCTTAGTCAATGCCTTAGTTAACATATCCGAAGTGTTATCATCAGTGTGAATTTTTTCAAGTTGTAACAACTTATCATTCAAGACATAACGAATCCAATGATATCTAACATCAATATGTTTCGATCTCGAATGAAATGAAGAATTCTTGCTCAAGTGGATTGTACTCTGACTATCACAATGAAGGACATACCTTTCTTGTTTCAAACCCAACTCTTGTAAGAATTCCTTCAACCACAATAATTCTTTGCAAGCTTCAGTGATGGCGATGAACTCAGCTTCTGTGGTGGAGAGAGCAACGCATTTCTGTAATCTTGATTGTCATGCCACTGCTCCCCCTGCAAAAGTAATCAAATAACCAGAAGTAGATTTTCGACTATCAACATCACCAGCCATATCAGAATCTGTGAACCCATCAAGAATAGGCTCGCCTTTACCAAAACACAAACTCATCTTTGAAGTGCCCTGAAGATACCTCATAATCCATTTCACTGCTGCCCAGTGTTCTTTCCCTGGATTAGACAAAAATCGACTGACAACCCCAACTGCGTGAGCAATATCCGGTCGAGTACAAACCATGGCGTACATCAAAGAACCAACTGCTGAAGCATAGGGAATTTTCTGCATCTCATTTCTCTTTTCATCACTTGTAGGACACTGACTTGAGCTTAGTTTGAAGTGGCCTGCAAGTGGACAATTAACAGGCTTTGCTTTGTCCATATTGAACCTCTCAAGAACCTTTTTAATATAATTCTCTTGAGATAACCAAATCAGCCCATGTGATCTGTCACGAACAATTCTCATCCCAAGAATTTGCTTTGCTGGACCCAAATCCTTCATGGCAAAGGACTTACTCAACTCTGACTTCAACTTGCTAATCTTACTCGTGTCTTGGCCCACAATAAGCATATCATCAACGTAAAGCAAGAGAATAATAAAATTACCATCTTTATATTTCTTCACAAACACACAATGGTCTGAAGTGGTTCTTGAATACCCATTCTCACTCATGAAAGCATCGAATTTTCTGTACCACTGCCTCGGTGCTTGCTTCAATCCATACAAGCTCTTCTTCAATTTGCAAACTAACTGATCATTACCCTTATCTTTGAAGCCCTCAGGTTGCTCCATATAAATTTCCTCTTCTAAGTCACCATGCAAAAATGCGGTCTTCACATCAAGCTGCTCAACTTCTAAATTCATACTCGCAGCTATACCAAGCACAGTTCGAATGGAGGACATCTTCACAACTGGTGAGAAGATCTCATCAAAATCAACTCCCTTTCTCTGATCAAAACCTTTCACGACAAGTCGTGCCTTGAATCTCGGTTGAGAACTGTTCCCATCATTCTTTCGTCTGAAGACCCATTTATTTTTCAAAATTTTCTTCCCTTTAGGCGGCTTCACCAAATCATAGGTGTGATTCTCATGCAAAGACTTCATTTCCTCTTTCATTGCCTTGAACCATTCAGTTTTGTTCTCATGCTTCAAGACTTCTTGATAAGTCTCTGGCTCCCCCTGATCTGATATCATCACATACTCATTTGAAGAATATTTTCTGGATGACTGTTTTTCTCTAGTAGATCTCCTTAACGGTGTCTGTGGTAGTGGCTCTTGGGGTGGGTGCTCCCCCTCAATCTCTGGCTCAACATCATCTTCTGCTGCATCATCATGAGGTGTTTGCACTTCCTTATCAATATCATGAACAGCAGAGGGATTGAGAGGATCTAAATCAACAAGATCATCAGTACTAGACTCAGCTGACTCAAGCTTGTCGATGTCTTCAATAGTCTGATCTTCCAAGAAAATAACATCTCGGCTTCTGACAACTTTCTTGTCAACTGTATCATACAACCTGTATCCAAATTCTTCATGCCCATAGCCAAGAAATATGCATTGCTTTGCTTTTGGATCAAGCTTGGACCTTTCATCTTTTGGAATATGAACAAAAGCTCTGCAGCCGAATACCCTCAAGTGATCATAGGAGACTTCCTTCCCTGTCCAAACTTTCTCTGGCACATCACCATTCAACGGAACTGAAGGAGACAAATTGATAAGATCAACTGCGGTCCTCATTGCCTCACCCCAAAAGGATCTTGGCAATTTAGAATGTGAGAGCAAACATCTGACTCTCTCAACAATGGTGCGATTCATTCTCTCTGCAACCCCGTTCTGTTGAGGTGTCTTTTTAACTGTCTTTTCATGCCTGATACCATGATTTGTGCAATACTGATCAAATGGTCCAATATATTCACCACCATTATCCGAGCGAACACATTTCAACTGTCTACCTGTTTCTCTTTCAACCTTGGCCTGAAAAATCTTAAACACATCTAGAACTTGATCTTTAGTTTTCAGTGTATAAGCCCAAACTTTTCTAGAGTGATCATCAATAAAAGTGACAAAGTATAGAGCACCACCAAGTGTCCTAACTTTCAAAGGACCACATACATCAGAATGTACCAAATCTAAAACATGAGATTTTCTAGATGCAATGTTTCTACGGAATGATATTCTGTTTTGTTTACCATGGAAACAATGAACACAAGTTTTCAAAGGCGTACCTTTTATCCCCACTAGAAGCTCTTTCTTGGACAAAACTTGCAATCCTTTTTCACTCATATGTCCAAGCCTTCTATGCCATAAATCAGTGGATGAGTCATTCTCTAAGGTATTCACAACACCCTTGCAGATTTTTGCTTGCATAGTGTAAAGAGAACAAGTCTTCTTTCCTTTTGCTACCACTAGAGAACCTTTGGAGAGCTTCCATTTTCCATTACTGAAATTGTTGATGTAGCCTTCATCATCTAACTTTCCAGCAGAGATTAAATTGAGTCGAATATCTGGTACATGCCTCACATCTCTAAGCAGCAATTTGCATCCAATATTTGTTTCCAAGCAAATGTCACCCATGCCGACAATTTTTGACACATCTTCATTTCCCATACGGACATTCCCAAAATCACCTTGTGAGTAAGAAGTAAAGAAATCAGCCCGCGAAGTAACATGAAATGAAGCTCCAGAATCAATTACCCAATCCGTCTCTTGGCCAATCAAATTAACGCTAGCATCATCACGGATAATCATGAGTTCATCATCGGTAACTACAGCTGTATCAATTTGCTTTTTCTCTGAATTTTTCTCTTTGTTCTGCTCCTTGAACTTGAGTTTTCTACATTCCCGCTTCATGTGCCCTTTCTTGTGACAATAATAGCATTCAACATCCTTTTTTGACATCGAGCTTGAACGACCTCTAGATTTATCACGGTTGTGCGGAACCCTACTCTTACTCCTGCCTCTCCCCCGGTTTTCCATTACAAGTGTCTCGGAGTAAGAAGAACCTGATGATTTTCTTCTTGTTTCTTCATTCAATAAACTGCTGGTAACTTGACTCATTGTTACCACTCCATCAGGTGCGGAGTTACTAACTGTGACCACCAAAATTTCCCAGCTTTCGGGAAGTGAACTAAGAAGTAACAAAGCTTGCAACTCATCATCAAAAGTAATTTTCATGGCGGCCAACTGATTCACAATGCTCTTAATCTCATTCAAATGCTCTGCAATAGAAGTACCCTCCTTATATTTAGAGTTCACAAGCTTTCGAAATAAAAAGGCTTTATTCACTGCCGTCTTTCTATCATACAAACTCTCCAATTTGGTCCAAAGACCATGTGCAGATTTTTCTGTAGAGACATGATGAAAGACACTATCATCAATCCATTGCCGAATAAAACCGACAGCTTTCTGGTCTAGCTTTTTCCACTCGTCATCTTTCATCCCTTCCGGTTTGCCACTATCACCCTCTATGGGTCCATTCAAATCTTTACAAAATAAAAGATCTTCCATTTTAGTTTTCCAAGTCACCCAATTTGTGCCATTGAAACTAACCATACGTCCAACGTTGCCGTCCATAATTCACACACAGAAATATAACGAATCGGAACCGAATTAACCAATTGCTCTGATACCAGATGTTGGGAAAATAGGCTTTCCCACAAGTGTAAATCAATGGAAGCAATATAAATAAAATAACAGAAAATAAATAAGCACACAAGATTTACGTGGTTCCCTCAAATAACTTGAGGTACATCCACGACGACCGGTAGGTCAGTTTCTTCCATTATCACCAAATCAGATTACAAAGTGGCCAAAAGGCATAAGCCTTACAAACACACCAAGGTGTAAATCACAAGAGGAAAATACCTCACAAAATAAGTGAACCAAATCTCCAAGAACAAACCGCAAGAAACCCAAATATCAAGTGAAGAAATATTACCCACTTGAAGAACAAATTTACAGATTTTTCTAGCACCAAAAAAGGAGAAGAAGAAGGCTGAATTTTTGTTGAACCAAAGACTGCCGAAAAATATGTCTTCTTGCCAAACCAACAGAGAAAAGATAAACCAAAGAAAAGGGACAAAACTTATAGTCTTTGGTGGTTGCCAAATTCCTTTTTAACTAGAAGACTCCAAACCAAGTCTTGGATAAGAGTCCTACACGGGTAAGCCACCAAAAAATTAGCAAATTGATGAGTCCCACAAAGGAGGGAAACCCAACAGTATACTGGAATTTCCATGATGTATCCGAATTGTGGTATTATCATAGTTTAAATTTGACCAATGTAAAACCTTGTGTTGCAATAGCTTTTATACATTTATACATTTGTCTTTAAACTTTAACTTTTGATTTTTAACTTCTTTGTATTTGTTTTATTGTGTTACAAAGTTGGTAATGGGTTGTGTAAATGGTACCAAGGTTTCAATGAAGCTTGTGTTTGTGATGCTGATACATTTTACCTTGATTTTTTTTATCAATGTATTTGATATTTTATATGTTAGATACATTTTAAGTTACTTGAATGAGAACAAATGTAATTGGTTTTGAGATCATTTTAATAGAAAATTTCATTTAATGAAGTTATTGGTCTTGTGTTTATGTATATGGATGCATATGATTGTGTTGCCTTTATTTTATTAACATTTGCGGATGAATTAATTTAAAGTGGATACAAGAATTCCAGTTAAAATAATGAAAAATTGAACATTATGAAAAAAACTTCTAACGACTAATAATTTAGTCGCTAAAATTTTGAACTACTTTTGGCGACTAATGGTGTGTGATCAACGTGGATGAGCAGGAGGTAAGAATTTATCCCTAACTACTTGGTTCTGAGTTATAAGGCTCGTGAGAATTGTGTTTAGAACTGTTGGGGGATTGGGGAGGTCGACACAGTGAGAATATAGTGGTTCATCAGTTTAGGAGCTTAGCTAGTCCACTATTCAATGGAGACTCTTGCTCCTTTTTCCTTTATTGATAGTAGAAGAGTTTTACAAAATAGAGTGTATACTATTAGGGTTTCTTTTCTCCCTCTTGCCTTTCTATGGAAGAGTTACACCGTATTTATAGTATTGTTCCTTGTTCTATGGGATCTCTTCCGAGATCCTTGTTTGTTATCCGCAGATTCTTCCTTGATTTTTTGAGAGTATCTTGGTTGGCTAAGAGTTTTGTGCCTTGAATATGACTCTTTGCCGCCTGTAGGGTTCCTATTAACATCTAGTTGTTCCCTTATTATTTCCAATATTGTCTCAGCTGAAAGGAGCTCTAGCTCTAGTCCTCTGAGCTCTACGTGTCTTTCCTGACCTCTTTATCTGACCTCCGGACTTGAGCTCATACTTGAAAATTATTCTAGGTATTATCAGTTGCCCCCTAGATCTTAGCCCAAGTGATCTTGGGTAGGTGCTGAGCTGAGGTTTAACAAAGGCAAACCTTCATACGTGGACCTCTATTTACGTGTGAATAGATTTTTGACAATTTCAAGCAATCATTTACTTCCTGGTTTCTTGTGCATGTTCTCCACTTTGTACCGTTAGCCTTAAATGCCTCTGAATTGAAGGGGAACGACTCACTTTACCCTTTGAACTCCTTCTCTAAACTTTTCTCTTTCTTCTTCCTACGATTTTAGACTTTCGATTCTACTGGTGGTCCTAGGGCTTTGCTGAAAATCGACTTTCCCTAAATCAACCCGTGGTTTCGACGAAATTTGTTTGCCTTCCTTTCTGGCCTTGACCCACTGTTCATCCTTACCTAGGTACGCTTCTTATTCTTTGTTTATTTCTTCATTCTGGATCCCTCAAATCTGAGGTGGTTTCTGAATTTTTGGACTTTTTGATTCTATTACTTTAGGAACCGAGGTCGATATCTATCTCGTATCTCCCTTTTCTTAGACCTTTATTCAACTGCTAGGGTCTTCCTCATTGGCAGTTGTTGTGTTGCTCCCCAAACTCTTAGAGAGTGTTCTGCAAATATTCCTCCCCTTTATCGTTCCTTTAGACTCCCATTTTCTTGCCCAACTATGTCTGCTTCTTCTGGGGCTACCCCCTCCTATGTTTCCCTTTTAGGAAACAGGTCTGCTGAGGAAGATTCCGATTTAGGTGATGTGGGCGAGGAAATTGACAAATTCCCCGGTGTCGACTCTGTTGAAGCTAAGGGAAACTCCCCCGTCAGCCTCACCTGTACCCAAAAAACCTAATAAAGGTAAGTCTAAGGTGAGTGGCGTTGGTATCTCAGGTAGCTTTGAGGGTGTCGGGGCTGCTTTTAAAACAGCAGAACTTGCAAGCCCCAATAAGGTCTACCCTTCCCTCTTGAAGGTTCTTAGTGCTCATTTTGGTTTTCCCCCTGGTGTCCAGTACTGTTGCCCAGATAAATTCACCTCATATGTCTCTCAAGTTCATAAGAAAGTATGTTTTTTTTGTGGCCACCTTTGAGAACGGTCTTCGTTTTCCCATGCACCCATTTATCAAGAGTGTTTTGTAGCACTTTAACGTTTGTCTTGCTCAACTCTCTCCCAACTTCTGGGGTGTTTTGGTGGGCCTTCTTGTTTTCTTTAAACAACATAACCTTGGGGTTCCCACTGTTTCTTTGCTTATGGAGTATTTCAACATTAAGTACATCCCTTTCGATGATTTTTTGTATATTTCTAAACTGGTCAAAGCCAAAGTGATCATTTCTGACCTCCTGAGCTCTCACAAGGGCTGGAAAAAACTTTTTTTCTTCATGGGGGGCCATCAATGGGAATACAAACCTGCAAATAAGGCAGACACTCTTCCAATCCCTAGAGCCTGGTCTGCCCATAATAACCTAGGTAAGTCCTTGCTCAAGCTAACCAAGATCGGATTTGGTGAACCCTACAGACTTTGCTTTGCTTTACGTGGTTTCTCAGGTGTTTGACCTGAGCTCAATGCTGAGGACGAGCGGGTGCTGCTGAAATTGGAGAAGTGTGATTCAGAAAAATACTCTGAGCTCATCAAGCCTTGGGTTCTTGTAAGGCAAGGGTTCAGCCTTCCCAAGGTAGTGATAGAAGCTCCTCCTACCAAAATACCGAAGACAAGCATGCCTCCAACCCTCATGCCCTAATCATTCAAACTTCTTCCACTCCATAAGTCGTGGAGGACCCTTTCCGTAGAGGAGTTTCGTTTGCTCCCAGCGAGGTTCTTGAGTGAGGGCAGACCTCCCCCACATCTTCTAAAGTTGATAGGGCCTTGGGGACGATTATTCGTCTACTGCCTACCTCTAGCTCTCCAGCATCATCCAAGAAGCCTTCCTTGTCACCCCATGAGAGCTCTATAATTGAGAAAGGGAAAAGCCCCAAAGTGGGGAGTGACCAGGGCTCCTTCTTTGATAATATTGAGCTTGCATCTGGGGCCATTAGCTTCATTCTTCCTGAGTTTGATGTTCAGAGAACCTTCTCTATGCCCCTTGAGGCCTCCATCAGCTCAGCTCTTCATGGAGCGACTGCTGTAAATGCCTAACCCTATATTTTCTCTTTTTCTCTTTCCTTTCATTTGTTATAGACTGATGCTGAACCAAGTTTTCTCTCTACCTGCTTTCAGCTAGCCCTCCATGTGAAGGGTTTAATGGGCAGGATCTGATCTCTGGAGGGCTCTGCCAAGGTGACGAAGGCCTATGAGCTCAAAATTGCTAAACTGTCTTTTAGCAATGAAGATCTTCGCATTCAGAACCAGGAGCTTCAAGAGCAGGTGGAGAGGAAAATCTCTGTTATTCGAGATTTGGAGGCAGGAAAGGAGGGGGCTAAAAACGAGGAGAAAAAGGTTAGAGAGGAGCTTGGGCTCAAGAATGATGCCTGGGCCAAAGCTTGTGAGGATACCCTCGAGGCCCTCCACTCCTTCAGGAGCATGAAAAAGGAGTATGATAACGTGTGTGAGGTGAATGATGCCATCTGCGAAGAGCTTGAGGAAAAGAAGGCCATTATTGCCCAAAAGGATGATATAATTGCCTACCACGAGGCCTATAAATGCTTCAAATGCTGATTTGTCAAAAAGTTCGCCTGTTGAGCTGCCAGGGACATCAACTGCTGAGCTGTCAGGCTCTTCTCCTACTCCTCATGCTGAGACCTCGGCTACTGGGCTTTAGAATCACCCAACTACTCTTTCTTTAGAAACTTAGGACTTTTAAAATGAAAAAAAAATTGTAACTCTGAGCTCATTCTAACTCATAATTTTGAAATGCAACTTTGGAATGTAACTCTTTTCTATTTTGAAATGCACAACTGACTCATAGCTTTTCTGCACTACAATTATAACATTGATCCATTAAATTTTTTCCTTTGAGTTGTTGCCCTCACTGTGTGTTTTACTTTATCCTTCTCTTGCCCCCTTGCTTTGAGGAGTACTGAGTTCTTCTTAAAGAAAAATTGTTAAAAATGCGAGCCTAAACGAGCTACTGGATCATTGAACTCCTCTCAAAGGTAGGGAACTGAGGTTTGAGCTTTGGAGAGTTCCATACTTGTGTTTGTTGGATTTGGTGAAGAGAGTAAGTAACTTGATGCTGAGGTCCATCACAAGTGCATCCATGGAGGCCATGCTGTTGTATCCATGAGAGCTTTGATGGAGGATGAGCTTGGAAAATATACCAGTCCTTTTTTAGCTAGTACATCAAGAAGGGTCTTGAAACAGCTGGTCTTATAGAGATGTTTCCAAAAGTCTATGCAGTCGTACGAGCTGGACTCAGTCCATAGACATCTAAGAAGTACGGAGCTGCCCTGGAAGGTCCATTCAGCCATTCGAGCTAAACTTAGCCCATAGACATCTGAGAAGTGCAAAGCTCAGAAAGTCTATCCTCGAAGGCTTGAGGCTGCTTGACTAAGCTCTGCCTTCGCTGGGATCAAGATTGTCGATTTCAATTATGGACTTGAAGTTAAGCTCCCAAGTTATACCACAACTTATTTTATTGGACTTATGTTGGATTGCCGAGTGCTGCTAATGCTTGAGATGGATGAGGAGTATCAGGAAAATGTTGAGGTTTTCCTTGTTGAACCAACTAGAACCAGGAGGCTTATTCGAGCTCGTCTAGATGTTGGCCTTGTACGAACAACTGCCTTGTACGAACAACTGCTTTCTGGGCTAATCAACATGGTAATGGTGGTGTTGGGGATGGCCTATCTTGTTGGCGTGTTTGCCCAACTAGTTTTCAAAAGTGTAACCACCTTCTTAAATTGAAAAACCCAAAGGTCTGCCGACTTGGGTTCTTGTGCGTTCCTTGATTGCATTAAAAATTGAATGTCCTTAGGGTTTTGCTATACCCTGTCGGACTTCCTTTGCACTCGGAGTCTTTTCTTGAATATTGAAGGCTTTAACATTCTTTTCTTTTTCTTCTTCTATTCTCTAGGTCTTTTAATGGTTGTCCCTGTCTCAACCTTGTTCACAGAACGTACCTCATTTGGAATTGAATGGAAGTGGTAGTCTCGCTACTTAGCTCCTTCGTCGATATCATCTTCTGATTTGGATAGGGTAAAGAAAATGTTCTTTCTTGACTTGGAATTGTCTCTACGTGCTCCATCTCCTGATGAGCCCTACAACTATCTTCCTCTTACGGAGACTTGCTTCTTCGAGGGAGCTTTGGAGAAGGGTCTATGTCTTCCCATTCACCCCTCCGTTGATTTTGTTTTGGCTCATTGTGACTTGTGTCCTTCTCACCCTCTCTCCCAAGGGATGGACCACCATGATAAGCTTCTTCTTCTTCTGGCACTTGCGGGGTGATGGCAAGTTTCCCACAATAGCCGAGTTTCTTTATTTTTTTGATCTTGAAGAGGATAAGGTCCCATGTTTTATATGTTTTCGGTGGAGGCACTTCAAACTTCGTCGTCTACTACTTGACCTTCCTTCTCCCCCTAAGGGATGGGCCCAATGCTTCTTCTATGTTACTGGGGACTCTTGGAGGTCCACTGAGCTACGTTATAGAGAGTGCAGGGTTCCTCGGTCTCGGAAGAGCTATTCTTATCCAGGTAAGTGTTTTATATGTTTGCTAGCTAGGCTTTATGATGATATGGCCTCATTGAGAAGTTTGCTTTGCTTTATAGGTGCCCCTGATTTGGATCTATTGGAGGCGATGAAGGTCGAACAGATAGTCCACGTTGAGCCTGTGTCCTTTTCTGAGCTGATGACGTCGGACAACCTCTTTTTGTTCAGTGCTGCGGAAGCTGCTATGGATTTTGTTTCTTGCCCTGACTCCCCTGATCCTTATCCTTCTGAGTCGGATAAGGATGAAGGCGTGGGAACATCTTCTTGGAAGCGCAAGAGGAGTGGCTCAGCCAATGAATCTTCTTCATCCTCGTCTGGATCTTCACTGGGAGTAGTCCTATTCTTTTCAGCTGGGCAGAAACTCATGGATCTTCTTTTAGAGGCGGAGAAGGAGAGGGATGAGCTAGAGGAAGAGAATTTTTGCCTAAAAAAGGAGGTGATTGGGCTCAAGAGATGCCTCAGGGGCAATTAAGGATCAAGAGTTTCCCTTGTATTTCTTCTGCCTGGGGTTTCCTTTATTGTGTTGCTACAGAAAATTTGAGCCTTTGTTTTTCTTGAATGTTTGGTCTCTCTTTTTTTTCTCTGTCGACTGCTATGCTTGCGACTTTGCTTCGAATCTTGTTGCATGCCTCTAACCTAAAGGACCTATCTCAATTCCATGTGCAGAAGAATTCATTGTATGAGCTGAAGAGCTCATCCTTAGCTTATGAGCTAAAGAGTTTATCTCGAGCTATAGGGCTCGTTTTCATAAACTAGAAAGTTCATCGTGAGCTATTGAGCTCATTTTTATGAACTGAAGAGTACATTATGAGCTGTTGAGCTCATTTTTATGAACTGAAGAGTTTATAGTGAGCTATTGAGCTCATTTTATGAACTTAGGAGTCCATCATGAGCTATCTCATTTTATAAATTGAAATATTCATCGTGAGCTATAGAGCTCATTTTATGAACTTAGGAGTCCATCGTGAGCTATCGAGCTCATTTTATGAATTTAAAAATTCATCGTGAGCTATGAAGCTCTTTCTATGAATTGGAAATTTCATCATGAGCTATGGAGCTCTTTCTATGAATTGGAAATTTCATCGTGAGCTATAGAGCTCTTTTTTATGAACCGAAGAATTCATCGTGTATTTTGGAGCTCTTTTTTATGAACTGAAGAATTCATCTTGAGCTATGGAGCTCTTTTTATGAACTGAAGAATTCATCGTGAGCTATAGAGCTCTTTTTATGAATTGAAAAGTTCATCATGAGCTATGTGGCTCTTTCAAGCAATCTCTTGGGGATAAAACAAAGACTTGCTGTTTCATTGAGAGTACTCATACTACAGAAAATTCTTACTGAAAAAATCTCTTAAGATGTTCTGCATTCCAAAAATGAGGTAGGATTTTCCCCTCCTCCGTTTGTAACTCATAATTCCCAGGTTTGACTACCTTGAGATAATATAGGGACCTTTCTAATTGGGCCCCAGCTTCCCATGAGTAGGGTCCTTCCTTGGTAACAAAAGTTTTCTAAGCACTAGATCTCATACTTTGAAAACCCTATGCCTGACTTTCCTGGTGTAGTATCTGATTGTCTTTCTCTGGTAATTCCTGATATGATGCAGAGCTGTTGCCCTCTTTTCTTCCAAGAGATCCAAATTTAACAGAAGGGACTCGTCATTGCGTCCATCATCTACAAACTAAGCTCTGGGGGATGTGAGCCCGACCTCAATAAGTGCCACTGCTTTGATTCCGAAGGCCAAGGCAAACTTCTGAAAGGTGTTCCACCCACTTTCCCTTTAGATCTTCTAGCTTGGTTTTTCAGGGCTACTTTTATGGTCCTAATTGTGACATCTGCTTGACCGTTAGACTGAAAATGGGCTGGGGCTAAAAAATAATTCTTAATCCCGATCTCAGCACAGAAGTTATTGAACTTAGGATTGTCAAATTACTTTCCGTTGTCGGAGACAATTGCCCTGGGGATACCAAACCTGCAGATTATTGATTTTCACGTGATGTTTTGGACTTTCTGTTCTGTGATCGTTGCCAAGGGCTCTACTTCTGCCCATTTGGTGAAGTAGTCTATCCCAATGATGACGAATTTAGACTGTCTCACACTGGTAAGAAGGGGTCCAAGTATGTCTAAACCTCCATTGTTGGAATGGTCAAGGACTCAGCATCGAGGTTAAGAGCTCTGGTGGGCAATGTGGGACATTGACGTGCACTTGGTAGACCTTGCATTCTTTGACCAAATCTGTAGCATCCTTGAGCATTATGAGCCAATAATACCCCTGCCTTAACGTTTTTCCTACCAAAGCCCGAGCTTCGATGTGGTTGCTACAGACTCCCTCGTGGATTTCTCTGAGTATGTAATTAACGTTTTCATCCCTCACGCATTTAAGAAAAGGCGTTGCAAAACCCCGTCTATATAAGTTTCCCTGCAAAATAAAAAATCTGGCTGACCTGGTTCTTAGCTTTGCAGCTTCTTTAGGATCTTCTGGCAAAGTTCCATTCTAAAGATACCCTATGATGGGGGCCATCCAGCTCGGTGGGGCTTGCATAGGCAACACTTCTTCATCCTCAATGCACACAGACGGTTCTGCTAGGTGCTCCACTAGAATTAATCTTTCCAAATTTTCCTGCGAAGCTGTTGCCAACCTCGTCAAGGCATCTGCTCGCTAGTTTTCAGCTCTTGGGACATGTCTAATCTTGACTCATACAAACTTCTTTATCAATTCCTGTACCTTTCTAAGGTAAAAAATCATTTTTTCATCCTTAGCCTCATAGGACTCTTCTATCTGTTTTACTACTAGCTAAGAATCACTGCAGATCTCTAACTGTTCTGTCTCCATTGAGTGAGCAAGGTTGAGTCCAACAATGATAGCTTCATATTCTACCTCGTTGTTTGAAGCATTAAACCCAAATCTGAGAGAGTATTCGACGTCTACTCCATCCGGAGAGGTCAGAATTAAACCTGCCTCGCTTCCTTGAGCATTGGCAGCTCTATCCACTGAAAGCTTCCATGTGTGAAGGTCAGGTACTAGCTGTTTGGCCTCCAGGAGTGTTGCTGTTGTGAACTCTGTGATGAATTCTACCAATATCTTCCTTTTGATTGCAGTTCTCGGCTTGAATCTGATATCAAACTCACTGAGCTCTATGACCCACTTTATCAGCCTTTCTGAAGACTCTGACTTATGCAACATTTGCTTCATCGGTTGTTCTGTTGGTACCTCGATAGTATGAGCCTGGAAGTATGGTCTAAGTCTCTTGGCCGTAGTCACCAAGGCCAAAACAAGCTTTTCTATTTTCGAGTATCTCTCATCTGCATCCCTCAAAACTCTGCTGCAGTAGTAGACTGGTTGTTAAGCTCTATCTTGCTCCCTTATTAGGGCTGCGCTGGTTGAGAAATCTAAGACAGCTAGGTAGAGAGTAAGTATCTTCCCCTCCAAGGGGCTTACCAGGACGAGAGGGGTGCTTAGGTAATCCTTTAGAGATTTGAATGCTTCCTCACACCGGGTGTCCCATTGAAACGCCTTCTTTAGGACTTGAAAGAAGAGTTGACACTTATCGCTTGATCTGGACACAAAACAAATTAAGACAGCTATTCTTCAAGTCAAGCGTTGGATCTCCCTTACATTAGACGGTGGCTGCATATCCAGGACTGCCTTAATCTTTTATGGGTTAGCCTCAATTCCTCTACTGTTGGCTATGAAGCCCAACAACTTTCCTGCAGATACTCCAAAGGCACATTTTGCATGGTTGAGTTTCATCTTGTACTCTTTAAGGACTTGGAATGATTCTGCTAGATGCGGAATGTGGAGCTCTGCCTTCAATGATTTTACCAACATATCATCGATATAAACCTCCATGGATGTCCTAATTTACTTTTGGAACATTTGATTCGTCAGGCGCTGGTAGGTGGCTCTAGCGTTCTTCAACCCAAAAGGCATGACCTGATAGCAGTAAGTTCCTTGCTCAATCACAAAAGAGGTCTTCACCTGGTCAGTTGGATCCAGTCTAATCTGATTATAGCCTGAGAAGGCGTCCATGAAGCTGATGAGCTCGTGTCCAGCGGTGGCATCCACTATTAAGTCAATCCGAGGTAAGGGAAAACTGTCCTTGGGGCACGCCTGATTGAGATCTGAGAAGTTAATGCAGAGTCGCCACTTGCCATTAGTCTTCTTAACAACAACCACGTTGGCTAACCAAGTAGGGTAATCTACTTCCCTGATGGCTTTGGCGTGGAGAAGCTTGCTGACCTCCTTATTGATTGCCTTTTGACGTTCTGGGGCAAAACTTCTTCGTTTCTGCTTAACAGGCTTTCAGGCAGGATTCACACTTAACTTGTGTGTCATAACTGAGGGGTCAATACCTTCCATGTCTTCTTGCTTCCAAGCGAACACTCTTATGTTCTCTTTCAGGAATTGGATGAGAAGGTCCTTAATCACTCTGCTCAGTTTAGACCCAATATAAACAAGGTGCTCTAGCTCCTCATCAAGCTGAACAGGCTCTAGTTCCTCTGATAGCGTTGGCCTAATGTCCAGCTCATCTCTCATGTCGAGCTCATGTAACTAGATACTTTCAACTTCTTTTTGCTTCATCGAGGTCATGTAGCATTCCCTTGCTACACGCTGGTCCCCTCGAACCACTCCAACTCCATTCTCCGTAGAACATTTCATGACCAAGTGATAGACAGAGGGGATTGCCTTCATCACATTGAGGGAAGGTCTCCTGAGCAGCATATTGTATGCAAAAGGGGCATCAACCACCAGGGACCTTACTACGGTGTTAGCCGGGCGGGGAAGATCTCCCATAGTGAGCACGAGTTGAATTAAGCCCAAGGGCAATACCCTCTCCCCTTCGAAACCCAATAGGTAAGCACTTACTGACTCAAGTTTTTCCCTGCCTATGCCCATTTTGTCTAATGCAGAGGCGAATATGATACCTATTGAGCTCTCGTTGTCAATCAGAACTTGATGAACAGTACCGTTAGCCACTATAGCCATTACCACCAACGTGTCATCATGGGAATGTCGATAACCTTCCAAGTCTGAGTCTGAGAAGGTGATAGTTGTGTTCAGTCAAGGTGCCTTGGACACAGTGTGCACCTAAGTACTTGTCCAGCTTTGATTTTGCGTAGATAAGCTTTTCTAGCTGAACTGAATTCTCCACCTCCTGCGAATCCTCCAAATATTACCTTGATTTCTCCCAGGGGTTGCTGGTGCTACACAAGAGCCTGCTGCTGAGGGGGCGGAGGTGCTGAAGTTCAATTCTGATTATCTTGAGCTACGTAGCGGCGTAACTGCCCTCATTAGATCAGGAACTCAATTTCTTTCTTCAATTAGATACAATCATCTGTGTGGTGACCATGATCTCTATGGTACTCACAGTACTTCGTGGGATGGCCATCTTAGGAATTTCTCGTTTTGCACCTCATATAAGATCTGCGATATCATTGCGGTGAGAGGAAGGAGTTGTTGGGGTGCGTACCTCGGCTGTAACTCCAAATGTGGCAGACCTAAGCGATCTCTGACGTCCCCCCTTCTTTTGGGGGAACGATCTCTATCTCTTCTCAGAGACCTATCTCATTCTCTTTCTCTTCTAGGACTTCGGTCCCTCTTTTTCTCTTCTTTCCCTTTATCTTTTTGCGTGGATCAACTCCTTACCTTTGAGAGAATAGCTTCCTCACCATTTATGTACTTCTCAGCCTTGGCCAACACCTTGGCCATGCTTGCCTGAGGGTTCTTCGAGATAGAGAACATCAGGTCTTTAGATTGCACGCCTAAACCAACTATGAAGGCAGTAATGACAAACTTCTCGTCTGGGATATCCACTTTCAATAACTCTGAATTGAACCTTTGGACATAGGACCTAAGGTTCTCTTAGGGTCCCTGCTTCACATTCACCAGGTGGTAGCTCGGCTTTCTGTATGTCCGAGCTCCTATGAAGTGGGATACAAAGGATATGAAAAGTTCTTTAAAGGAGGAGATCGAGGCTAGGGGGAGCCTATTAAACCATGTCAGGGCTAAGCTTTTCAACATTATGGTAAAGGCTCTACAACGCACTAGGTCCTGGTATCCATGGAGCTCTATCTGGTTCTTGTAAGTATTGAGGTGGTCCACGGGGTCTTTCGTCCCATCGAAAGCTTCTATCTGCAACATTCTGAATTTTGGGGGGAGGAAAAAATGCAACACGCCAGTGGTGAATGAGGACTCAGTCTGTTGTACTAGGGCATCCATTGTAACTGGAGCCTTACTCTTCACAGCTTCCTTCATATGACTGAGCTCTTGTTGAATGTCCTTAAAGTGTTGCTCCCAATACTGTTCTCTTCTCTCCTGCTAATAAGGGAAGAAATCATTCCTCTCGCCCCCATTGTTCTGACTCTGCACTTCCTAGGGGGTAGATGGAGAACCTGCCCCAAGGTCTGGCTATTTTTCCCTCCTTCGTTAACTTCTCTGAAGGGATCGAGGTGTTGTTGTTCTCTGTGAGGGGGGTTATTCTGGCCTTTTTGGGCTGGTCGTGCCTCTTAAGGGCATTGCAAGAGCTTTAAGAGCTCTTCATTTTACTGTTGCAAACATTGGTTAACTAGGCGAAGGGCCTCCAACTCGTTATTTGTGGGGGGATTTGTCTCTGGGACATTCTCGAGATGTCTATCGTTGGTAGCTTCTTGTTGGTCTTGCATTCGTGGTAGGTTTGTTTGGCCTCTGCTCATGTTGCGGGTTGAGACCATCAGTCACTGAAAGATCAGTTTATTTGTAACAGAAATAGATGTTCTCACAGACGGAGCCAAATTGATGGTGTGTGATCAACATGGATGAGCAGGAGGTAAGAATTTATCCCTAACTAATTAGTTCTGAGCTACAAGGCTCGTGAGAATTGTGTTTAGAACTATTGGGGATTAGGGAGGTCGACACAGTGAGAATATAGTGGTTTACCAGCTCGGGAGCTTGGCTAGTCCACTCTTCAATGGAGACTCTTGCTCCTTTTTTCCTTTATTGATAGTAGAAAATTTTACAGAATAGAGTGTATGCTATTAGGGTTTCTTTTCTCCCTCTCCCTTTCTATGGAAAAGTTACATCGTATTTATTGTGTTGTTTCTTGTTCTATGGGATCTCTCTCGAGATCCTTGCTTGTTATCCGCGGATTTCTCCTTGATTTTTGGAGAGTATCTTGGTTGGCTGAGAGTTTTGTGCCTTCAATATGACTTTTTGCCTCTTGTAGGGTTCCTGTTAACATCTAGCTATTGCCTTATCATTTTCGATATTGTCTCGACTGAAAGGAGTTCTAGCTCTGGTCCTCTAACCTCTGCGTTTCTTTCCTGACCTCCGGACCTGAGCTCATACTTGAAAATTATTCTAGGTATCATCAGCGACGAAAATATTTCCTCGCTGAAGTCGTAAGTTAAAATTTTGAAGGGTTTTTTGGTGACGACCTTGAATTGATTGCGACAAATATTTGAACATTTAGCAAGGAATATATTTTTCGCATATTGGTTTTATCTTTCACGATGAAGTAGATTTGTTGCCAAAAAATAACCTTTTGGCAACGACTTCAACATTTTGTCGCAAAAAACTTTTAGTAACGAGCCTAGCACATGACAATGAGCAACGACATCGCCGAAAGTTTTCAGCGACAAATTCATACTTTTGAAAAAAAAAAAAAACATATTTGTCGTAGTGATTACAAAGTCCATCACTAAGATGAATTTTTGCTTTGGGAAGCCATGCCAAATGCATCCTTAGAATGTTGCATAGTCAATGTTCTCTCCATAGAGAAGTAAAATGTCGCTAACTTAAAAAGATTAAACATAACTTACTCTTGAAGGTTAGACTCCTGTAATTTGGTTTAGAAAAAGTGAGACAAAAAATATATAAAAGAAAATAAATACAAGATTTATCAAGGTAGCCCCAAACCAAATTGCATAGGAAATACTAGCTACTCAACAAGGTTTGAAGGTTGAACTTGGTGAAATGGTAAGATCGTTTTGTTGTAGTATAAGTGCTAGAAGTTGCAGTCATGGGAATAACAATTTATTCTGTAGGACAAGGCCGTGTAAACTGGCACCTCATTGATCCCACAAAGACGAGAATTTTTTTCACTAGTTTTCTCTTTTAGCAAGATAGACACTATTGATATCAGAAAAAGAACTCCAATCTCCAAGGATGTGACTAACCAAAGTTGTTGACTGGCAAATGCAGGGAAGCATCTGCAAGGGTAAGTGACAACCGGAGAGGTTTCGAGGGTCAACTTTCCGATACTTAAGTCAGAACGGAAATTTAGAGAAGAAAGAGTATTCAACTAGGCGAGGTTTGATTGACTTACCTTCCTAATCTCCATGAAGCTTCCCTTTTATAGGCCGTTCAGTTAGGCCATTATCGAATTCTCTTCTGCTATTTGAATTGCGACGGTTTCAGCAGGATGGTGGATATAGACTCCTTTATTGAGGTTATAAGATTTAGCTGAATTGAACTAGACAAAGCCGAATGTGATTAGGACTTCGACTGGGCTAGAAAGGAGAGCTATCCCTTTAAGGAGTTGGTAAGCTGGCGAGCTACAATTATGCCGAGCTGGTGTCAAAATTCTCATTATTATTGGCAAATTTTGAAGCACTTTACGCCGAGCTACAATTAGCAAACACATCCCTATCCAAATGTAAAATCGAATGGACATTATTCACATCAAAGTTAGCAAGACCTAGTGAATATCAACCACTCACTATTTCTAACAACCTCCACCTTGACGAATAATTCACCACAGTAAAAATAGCCATAACATGTTTCCACCATGAACCCATAGGTTGGGTATGCCACATTTCTCAACCAAGTCCAAGCAATAAACCTATCTAAAGGAATTGGTCTTGTCAACACGTCATCTACATCATCAAGAGCATGCACCTTTTCCAGTATCACCTCCCTATTAGCAAATTACTTTCTTATCTTGTGAAACCTCAGATCATGTGTTTTTACCTGCCATGATACTCCTAATGCTTTACACTCTAAGTAATGTGACCTAATTCCACCTTGCTTGAACCCAAGCTCTTTTACCAACTCTTCCCATAGTGCTTCCTTGGCAACATCAGTCACTGTCATGTATTCTGCCTCAGTTGTAGATAGCACTACTAGAGATTGTAACATGGATCTCCAACACATTTATCCTCCTACAAGTGTATACATATACCTTATAGTAAACTTTATGTCATCCAAACCCTAGCATAACTAGCATTTATATACCCCATAACTGAAATACAATCCCGTTGTCTAGCAAACATAATAACACAGTTCGCTATACTTGTCAAGTATCTTAAGATCCCCTTGACTACCTTGCCTTATTTTTCCAAAACAAAAAACTTGCAAAAATCCAGATTCCATGAGTGACCCCCCCGCAACAACTTCCTTTTATGCAGTTTCATCATATCATGCTCTCCCATACACTCTAATCGCATATGCCATGACAAAGTGTTATCAGTTATCAGTTTTAGTGTCAAAAGATATACCAACAGGCAGAGTTATCAAAACCGAACCAGATCGGCCGATCAAACCGGTTGAACCTTGAACCGGGGCCTAGGCCAGTCCAGTTCTTGAGTTGGACCGCTTAGGCAATTAAATTGCCTGTTAACCGTTAAATCGGCCGATTTTGCCTTAAAACCGTGAACCAGGTGAGTTCTTTAAAGCGGGCGGTTCAAATTTTAAGGAATAAAAAAAATAAAAATCAATTGTTTTAGGGTAATTTTGCCCCAAATCGACTTTGATCGAACCCTCAGTGTGCAGTTTGTCATCTTCTCCATATGCAGTGTAGAGGCAACAAACGCAGAGGCCCTCTCCGAGTCTTCATCTTCGACTTCGAGTCTTCACTAGACGCTCACAGAGATAGAAGCAATCTCCTCCGAAGCTCAGCAGCAGTCCGTCTCCCTCTGCCTTCTCTGACTATAACTTTTCTTCTTATTCTTATCTCTCTGCTTTTCTATCTCAATCTCAGTCTCTCTCTCTCTCTCTATCTATCTTTCTCTCTTTCTCACACACACGCAACAAACTCTTGAGTCAAGAGTCTTGACTGAACCAGTTCAAAAAAAAAATTATTGACTGAACACACACTTAACAATACTATAATATTAAAAAAAATATAGTGTAATTGCCTCGAAAAGGCACACATTAAAAAAACACTTGCCTCGAAAAGGCCATTGCCTCGAGAGTTGGGAGGGCAAAAGGAATTAGCAGGTTTTTTTTCATAGAATTATGTATTTATGGTGTTAATTTTATGGTATATTGTATATATTGTGGAGATGTTTTTATATTTTTTTAATTAAATTATTATATTTTATATTTTTTAATTTTATATTATATAATCAGTTCAACTAGTTGAACCAGTGAACCATTTATCTGATCTCCCTATCAGTTCGATGACCAATCCGATTCTGATAATATTGCTTCTAAAAACTCCACCTACAATAGAATTCCCTTCCAACTTATAGATATTCCCTGCTCTGTCCTTTTATGACCACTATAGAACCTTTAGTTACCTTCTGCCTTGTAACCATAGCCATTGGAGTCTAAGGTTCCCAAAGAAATTAGATTTTTCCTCAAATCTAGAACGTGTTTGACATTACCCAAAGTTCTTACAACACCATCAAACATCTTAACCTTAACTATGGTAATTCCAATGACTTTACATAATGCATCATTACCCATTAGAACACTACCACAATTAACTCACCTATAGGTGTCGAACCAATCTAGATTAAGAGAAATGTGATAAGAGCATGTAGAATCCAGAATCCATTAGTCTTTCATGTGATCAAAATTTGTTGAGACTGAAAACAAATCACTATATCACCACAATCCGCGTCTTGTTATACTACGTCTGTTGTATTCAATGGTCTCTCCTTGTTTTCAGCTTCTTTACCCTTCATCCTTGTAGGACAATCCTCCTTTATGTCACTTGAAGCACTTTGTGTTCCCTTTATCCCTGTTTCTCCCATGATCCTAATTACCATTTGCTACGAGCCCATCACATTGGGATCTTTAAGCCTATTTTTCCTTCACTGATTATACACCAACGGGCCCCTGTAATCTCCTCAGTAGTCAACGTTTCCTTCCCACACAATAGGGTTGTAATCAAATTCTCGTATGAAGCAGGGAGAGAATTCAGAAGCATTAATGCCTGATCTTCCTCCTTGAACTTGATATCAATCCTCAACAAATCGTTGATAATCTGATTGAACAGATTAATGTGTTGAGCCTCCGAACTGTCCACCATCCTAAACCCATACAACTTCTACTTAAGATAAAGCTTGTTTGATAAAGATTTCGACATGAATCGACTCTCTAGTTTTTTCAACACAACTAAAGGAGATTCATCCTCCATGATATGGTATAGAATATCATCTGCCAGAGAGAGGCGAATTGTACTTACTACCTTCATCTCCCAGTCATCCGCCGACATCTTTTATGGTTTCTTTGTTTTTTCTTCCAAAGCCTTCACCAATCCTTGCTACACCAACAAATCTTTAACTCTTCTTGGCCATAACCTGAAGTTTTTTGTGTCATAGCCAATAAAGAATGCCCTGCCATTGGATTAAATAACCAATAGCTCTGATACCAATTGTTGTGAAGGTGCAATAATGATGAACAATCAAGAAACAAAAAAGTCAAGAACACAAGAAAACGATATCAACGTGGTTCGGTAGAAATCCTACATAAATCCACAAGAAGGGTTTTTTTTATTATTATTCACAGAATCCAAAACGGTTGCAACATATTTATAGACACCTATTGATAACCCTAATCCTAGTCCAACTAGAAAACCTAGTCCTAGTAAATCTAATACATCTGGCAAACTTCATAACTTACCAACTCCTAGTAAAACTCCTCTACCAGAGGTATGTTGGAAATCCCCAAAAATACTTCTTCCCTGTCGTGAGGTATTGCTTGTCACGGGACATTCCCTATTGCGAGGTATTCCCCACACCCCAAACCTATTATTCAACCTGGCAACCAAACAGTACTCTTGTTGGACTATCCCATTGAATTTTGGTAGGAAACACATCCCTTTCCAAAACTAAAACAAAATGGATATTATCCACATCAAAGTTATCAAGGCCTAGTGAATATCAACCACTTACTATTTCTAACAATCTTCAACTTTGTGAATAAATTCAACACTCTGGAAAGTCACCATAACCTATTTTCACCATGAACACATAAGTTGGGGATGCCACCTTTCTCAACGTTGAGAAAAATTAACCAAGTCCAAGCAATTCTTGAACCTGTCTAAAGAAATTAGTCCTATCAACACGTCAGTTACGTCATCAAGAGTATTCAAATTTTCCAGTATCACCTTCCCACTAGCAATTGACTTTTTCCCATTGTGAAACCTCACATCAGTGTACTTTTCCCTGCCATGATACACCTGATGCTTGGCACTTTGATTATCACAATGTAACCGAACTCCACCTTATCAGTTGTAGATAGAGCTACTAGAGATTGTAACATGGATCTCCAACATATTTATCCCCCTATAATTGTATACACATACTTTATAGTAAACTTTTTGTCTTCCAAAAACCTAGCATTACTAGCATCTATATACCCTATATAATCCTGCTCTCTGGCAAACATAATAATACAGTTTGCTCTATCTATCAAGTAGCTTAAGGTTCCCTATGCTATCCCATTAACTTTTGGCAAGAAACACATCCCTATTCAAAAGTAAAATCGAATGGACATTATCCACATTAAAGTTAAGAAGATCTAGTGAATATCAATCAGTCACTATTTCTAACATCATAGAACCTCTATTGGCAAAATTTGAGATCAAATCACTCGTGCTCATAAGCTTTTGAATTTGTTTACACACATAATCTCAATGTATCTTGTCCATTTTTTAAGTTTCATGAGATATTCAATTTGCTTTATTTGATAAGAAGTGTATAAAAAAATAATATACAAGCACAAATACAAAATTCACACTTTTTTGGTCAAAGATTCTTAAGTGTAAATTAATAGAATGGATTGGATGCATAACGCATCTACAAGGAGTGTATAATATTAGGGGTGGTAATTTTTGACACAACACGAATAAATGGGTTTTGGTTGACTATTTTTTGGAATGAACTCATGTATGACACAATCCGTCAACATGAAGTGTTAATGGGTTCAACCCGTTTAACACAAATGGACCCAATTAACCCGTGTATTTAATCGGGTTGACAAGAACCCGCCTAACCTATTTTGACCCGAATTGACCCACTTTTATATAATGAACTTAATTATTTTTTTCAAACCCTAACTTGATTTTCCTATTTTCACTTATTCTAGAGAGTCTGTCCAGAGGAATCCTGACCTGCCGCCTCTTTCATTTCCAGGTTAGCTCTCACTCTTTCTCTGTCTCTCGCTCTTTCTCTACTTTTGTAAGATTCTAATCACGATACGGATATCATATAACCGGTCAAATTCGAGCTTTATTTCAACTACAATTGCTTTTGTTGAAGGTAAATTTCTACTTCCTTCTAGCAGATCAAGTACCTCATTTGATTTATTTCATTTCATTTCCTTCCTTCTGTTGAGCTTTATTTCATTTTCTATTTCACAATTAAAATATATTAGAATTACAATAGCTCTGGATTTTATGTTTTTTCATTTTTGTTCTAGCTTTAGCTTTAAGTTACTTTTTAATTTTTTGAATGTTCATTAAGTTTCCAATTGTCAAATAATCTTGCTAGGAAAATGGAGGATACATCATGTAGTCAATCGACTATGAATGTCAGTATTGAGAATACATCCCATGCTGCCCCAGATACAGAGAGTGGAGATACAATATTGGCAGAATGTTGGCCAGATTTAGGAGATGAAGAGGATTTGAAAGATGCTTGTAATATTGCTTTGGGATATTTGCAAAGCTTTTTGAATATTTGTAATGATGTGGAGATTTGTATTTGTTTTGGGATATGTGTGATGTTTTAATGCCTTTGTTTTATGTAAAACAAGTCTAAATTTTTCCTTTTTTTGTTAGGTCATGCCGGATTGGGTCGTTCCTGTTGGGTTGTGATAGGCAGGTTGGTCGTGTTTACCCGAACACGACCCATGTAAATCTCGGGTCATAGGTCGTGTCAGATTAGTCATGTTTCGAGTCAAGTCGTGTTCGTGTTCAAATGACTTAACCCTTTTAACTCACAAGTCGTATTTGGGTTGATGCGTTTTCAACCTAAACCCGACATGACACGACTCGGACACAATACGACACGATTGCCACCCCTATATAATATATATTATCCGCCTTAACTAAGTCTATACAACTTTACAACATTATAAACTAAAGATTAAAATCTCAATGTTTTTTTGGTTCAGCGGTCAGTGGTCTGGGCTAGCTTACGTGCACATCGATTAATTCATTTTTTATTCCCATTAAAGGCAGGACATCTACGTTGAAACTAAAATATTCATGAGGGATAAATTCTCTCATAGTCTGACCCTCAAAGGGTTGATAAGATTCAAAGTTAAGACATCTAAATTTACAATTCACCTCTATTATCACTTGAGCTATCATTTTCGATTAAAAGCTCACTAAACAATTGATTATTATGAACTTAACAATGTTGTTTCGTCTCTCCTTATTACTGTTTATTTTTAAATTTTTGATAATCGGGGCTTTCAAATTTAATTCCTTTTTTATGGTTTTAAATTTATTTTTTTATCAATGTGATTAAACCTATGTTTTTGCTAAAACCACACTTCAATGTTTTTTTTATCAAAAAAGTATTTTGTAAATATATTTCTATATTAAAAGCCATGTATCTAAAGTAAAATTTTATAAAAATTATAATAAACAAATAAATAAGTTTGAAACTTGAAAAAAAATTATGAAGTTTGAAAACACCGATTTTTGCTATAAGCTTTTGGATGGTGCTCTTGAGGGAGACTATGGTACCGAAATAGGTACCGCATTAAAATTTATAATTTTTTTAAATTAATTTATAATATTTTAAGTTATATGTTATAATAGTAAAATATATTATCAATCTTAAAATCTTATGATCGTTCATTTAAGTTATAATTTTTTAAAAATATTATAACATTTAAATATCAAATTGTACCTTTTTTATTAGAACTATTTAGATCAAAGGTAATAGTCTTGAAAAAAATAGATCGAAAGATTCGAAATCTTAATTTATATAGGAATGATTGAAGATTGTATCCTAATTTGAAATCTGCAGACCATTTATCAAATTTGAAGACATCGATAGCGCACGGGAGAATTCCTGTAATAGATTAAGATAGCGATCTCTTGTATGATGAATGTGAAACAACCACAAGGTTAGAAAGGGACTGGGTGAATACCCGACTTATCCCTTTCGAAACTTGAGTCAGTATAGGTTTGGAGGTTAAAAGCACAATGTTTTCTATATATCAGTTCAATTTTTTGTACCTTTATTTATTAAAAGCACAATGAAGAATATTTATACCTGAATTAGCAATGAATACAAATGCTTCAAGTTCCATATCAACATTTGACGTCTGAAATTCTTACCCACGCGCAATGAGTGTTCTCTACTCAGATCTTTGTATCTTTGATGCTAGGATAATAGGACAAGTGTCGGGGGTCACGCCGAGCAGTTATGACTATCCCCAAAGTATTCAAGTTCTCCTAATCGGCACCTGACACCTATCCCCCCGAACGTTTAATGCTCGACAAACAGTACTTGAGATACATCAAGGAGATATAGTCGGTGCAATAGCCATTAATGTCTGGCACTCATGACTCTAGACTTAGGTCTCGAGAGTGCAGTCACTGATTAATAATCTAGTCTTAGTCACTCACATCGTCATAAATGTGTGGTCAAGTCGTCTTAAATGCAAGTATCAATATATGTACTAAGCTTTTTCGAGTCATTCTTCGGCGTCTTTTGAGTCTCATAATAGCTATTTCCTTACACGTGGTGGTCTAGGAGTTGCTGAAGCCGCCTAAAATTCAGTCCAATAGTATATACATATACAATACTATGTCGTAATAGATCAACTACATAACCGATCAATACCTACCGGAGATCGCTCTCCCTAATGTAATTGTAGCTGCTCCAACTCCGCATTGAGCTTTGTTGACTTTCTATAGTACAAGGGGATGACTTATGCTACCACTCAATGCCAGTAATAATTTTATTTAAAAAATATATAATTTAAATTTAAAAAATAATATTTTTTGATACTGTATTAATTTATTTTTTAGGTTAATTGCATTAGAGGTCCCCAAAATATGAAATTTGTCTCATTGTAGTTCTCAATATTTCAATTGCATCATTTTGGTCCATGGAATATTGTATATGTTCCTATATGGTCTTTCAAACAAACAACGTTCATATTGTTAACGATTTTTTATCATAAACTTGTCACATAATACTTAAATATGGACAAAAAATAATTTTAATAGCTCTTAAATAAAATTTGGATAACTTTTGACAAAAAAATGTGTAATATGAGTAACTTTTGACTAAAATTTGGATATCTTATAATAAAAACTACGTTACATTAATAGATATTTAACCAAAATTTGAGTAAAAATTTGGTGAAGAGTTATTTAAATTATTTTTTTATCTATATTTAAGTATCACATGATAAGTTTATGATAAAAAATCGTTAGTAATCTAGATATTATATGTTTAAAAGACCATATAAAAATATATTCAATAGTTCATGACTAAAATAATATAATTAAAATATTATGAACGAAAATAAGATAAAATTCATATATTTAAGAACTTTCGATACAATTAACTCTTATTTTTTAATACCGTAGAAATAGAAAGACGTTTTGATTACAGTTACTCAGACATGACAAGGAACCTCCAATGTGTGAAGGCTGCTCCAAATCACATCCTCTGTTGTCCACCTGGATTTCAACCCTTCCGCCGTTCTTTAAAATGTCCTCCCCACGTCCGCACCGAAAATATATCCATTTCAAATAAGGGAGTCGACTTCGTACAAATTAATAAATATTTGTTCACGTAAATAAATTAAGGATAACTCAGGTTTGAAAATACAATGTATCATAATTGAAAATAATGAATTTTTTTTTATGGCCGTTGAATACATCTATTTGGAACTATCGAATAAACTTATTAAAATATTTTATATTTTATATTATAAATTATAGATAATTACTCACTCTTCTTTTCTATCAAGGGCGGAGCCACCTTATGCACAGGAGGGGCACGTGCCCATCCTCAATGTTTTAAAAAAGAATTATTTGTATATATTTTAAGTATTTTTTTTAATATATTAAATTGTGCCCACCCTTTTTTTTAATCAAGACCAGAAAATACATGATATATCCATGAGTTTACTTATAATTTTAATATTTATTTTAGTAATTAGCACCAACATGATATATAATATATTTTATTATTTAATCGAATTAATGATAAATAGTCAATTGATAATATGATTGTAGATATAAATAATAATAAAGTTAATTCAATAATTTTAATTTATAAAAATTTATCAAAATTAATTCTAAATAGTTTTGATTAACGTAAAAGAATATATATTTGTTTTTCATTTGTATCTAATATACTAAGCAATTTTAGTCTTTTAAGTTTAATGAACTTTTAAGAATAAAATAGAATATAATTAAATATAAATGCATTATTCTATTTTTATCAATTACAAGAAAAAAAAATTAAGCTTGTTAAAATATACAGTGCCCATCCTGAAACAATTTCCTAGCTCCACCCTTGTTTTCTATAACACAATAACTATTCAAGTAAGGTTTACTTTGTTCGTTCGAAATTTTATTATTGATTAATAATATCATATCATTAATACTGACATGGTATCACCGTTGTATTGCCCCACCACCCCCTCCCCCCAACACCCCGGGCAGGAATTAATTTGTCAAAATACCATTACTTTGAAATATATTTATTTAACATTTTAAAACTTTTCTGCTAAATTACAGAGTAAGTAACCTTGTTCAATAACAACGTTAGTAAATGTCTACTTTGACTAACTTGTGTTATCAGTTATTTTTACCAACTAGCGTGGCACAACCATAATTCTTGGATATTTAGTGGAGTTTATAACCCAATTATTCACATGGGTTGATAAGAAAAAATTAGGGTAAATTTCAATAATAAACCATAAAAATTGCCTAATTACAGGGATATTTTCTATAATTTTTGAAATATCATTGCACGCCTTTGTAATATATACATTCCCTTGCTATTAAAAGTGTTACTGTCAATATGACATGTCTTTGATGGCATCATAATTTTCACATCTGATACAAATTTTGCCCCCTTAATAAAAAATCAAAAGAAAAAAATGAAACCATAAGAAAACCATTCTTCATTGATTGTATTCTCTTCAATGTATGAAAAGGTAAAAACTTGGAAGCTACATGTAGTACATGTATTATTGCCCTTGATATAGAATGCACAAGAACTACCTGATCATTGGCACAAGAAAAAGCACACAATTGATCAAAGACTTTCTAGTGATATAATCAAAATTGATGATGTATACTTGGAATTTGAGGAATTTCTAAATCAAACCTTGGTCTTGGGGATAACAATGTCAGCTTCATAGGTAAGACTACTGTGTTTCTTCTTTTGCGTTCAACAAATATTTTTCTTGAAGAAGATGAACCAACATAGCTCTCTCTCTCTCTCTCTCTCTCTCTCTCTCTCTCAAATGGACAAAAAATAGCAACAAACTCAAAACACAAGGCACCGAAAAATCATCAAAAATCCATAGCACCCAAAAAGCATTAAACCCTCCACAATACTCGAAAGAGTTAATCATAAATTTCACTCCGAAAAATTGTTAGAATCTTAATTTACATCTTCAAAAATTAAAAATTTTAATTTATACCCTCAAAGATATAAATTTGTATCAATATGCATCTAAAACTAGTAACCGTCAGTTTGTCATCTAAAACTAGTAAAATAAGTTACACCTAGACCCATCAAGTTCATTACTTAATCATTTGGACCCCTCCCATTTAGAATATTACTCTTATACCTCCTTACGTTTGTTCACATGTAACATATAACTCTTTGTCGTTAATATCTGTTAGTAGAACTGTTAAAAAACATGATTTCATCTTAATAAAAAATTATAATTTTTATACTATCATTTATCTTGTGGGTCCATTATATTATAAAATTTAAAATTAAGCTTATCATTTGAATGTCTAATATAAATGCAAGTATTTATATAATATTTTTTATATCTAATACAATACATCATTTAAATAAAATTATTTGGATGTCCAATTAGAAGAACATTTTTAATCATATTTGAATTCTCAGGGAATGTAGGTATAATATTTTAAATGTAAGGGATTTAGGTGATTAAGTGATAAATATGAGGGGTTTAGGTATAATTTATCTATTTAGTTTTAGACAGCAAAGTGACAACTGTTAGTTTTATGTGCATATTGATATAAATTTTTATCTTTGAGAATACAAATTGAAATTTTGATTTTTGAGAGTATAAATTAAAATTTAAACAATCTTTCGAAGTGTAATTTACGATTAACCCTATTTGAAAGTGGATTTTAATTCCGATTCCAAAAACAAACTCAAAATCAATTTGGTTTTTGATTTTGCATCTTGATTTCGTAGTAAAAATTGCAATTGAAACACGAACCCACTGGTGGGAAAGAATTGCAATTGGAGTAGGCAGTGGTTTTGCCCTTATCCGAAGCGTCTCGGTCTATGTTTTCGTCTCTATCACACATTGCGACCACCTCGTACCGCTGCGCCACCACCCCCAAATATCACTCTTGCGTCACTTGCCCCAACAATCATACACTACAAAACCCTTCTTCCTCACTATTTGAAACACCCTTCACATCTCGATCATAACCATACCAACAAGCCTCGTATCAGAATCAGTAATGTTGAGAGGGGGAGAGAGAGAGGGAGGATAGGCTGGTGGGTGGTGTCCTGGAAAGGAGAAAAGAGACGTGTGTGTAAAATGAAGGATAAGTGGGCGAATGTTCATCTCTATTATGGGTAATTGTGTAAAAGTATAATTTACGTCCATTACTCCATTCCATTACCAACAAAAATTGATAGGGATTGTCAGTGGTGTTTTGAAAACTATAGGGGTGTCTCTGTAATTAGGCTATTTTTCAGGGGAGTTAATAAAATTTACCCAAAAAATTATTTAGAAATTTTTCTAAAAGTAGCATTACTCAATCTTTTATTGCAATATTTCAAATGGAATATTAAAAGTTCAGAAATTTTCAATATATTTCCACAATTTCCGATAATTCATGTCATCAATGTTAGAAAATTTTCTTAAATTTGCTTCATTTGATGGCTTAAGCTGTACAATAAAAAAGACAAATAGACAAGTCTTACAACAGCCGACTTCATAATTTACTATAATTTCAATGTCAATCTCGACTTCCAAACTAATTTTTTTTTCCTCAAACCACATTTTAAAGGTTTTTTCTTATAGAAAAAATATTGTGTAGATATATTTTTGTATTAAATAGCATGAATTAAAACTACGAAAAGAAAAAAATAGGAGAGAGAAAAGGGAGAAGTATGTGTGGATTATGCCTGTCAAAATTCAATATGACACGATTAAATAAAACGAATCAATACGAATTAAACGGATTTGTATGAAATTTTAACGGTTTTGGGTGTTAAACGGGTTGACCCGTTAGACATGTTTAATAAACAAGTCGTGTTCGGGTGAGACCTGTCAAACTGTTTATCACACATTTATCAGTTTAAATAGAATTAATATAATAATAAATTAATAATTATTTTAAAAAATTAACCATAAAAAAAAAAGTAAATAAATCAATACAAAAAAAATAAAAATAAAGTAATAGTTCAACAAATGAGGGGAGATGGGGAGTAGTTTATGACAAAGGTAAATCAACCTTTTTTTTGTTTTGTCCTACATTGTCATATGAGGGGAGATGAAAAAGCAGTGGCCTCTTGCTCCGTTTTTTAGCCTTCAAATTTGATTTTTTATGTCAAATTTGATTAGAAAATTCCTCTTTTTTTAGATAAATATAGTTGACAGTAAAAAAAATAGAATATTAAAATTTATTGATATAATTTTTTTTTTAAATTAAACGGGTTAAATGAGTCTTGTTGTGTTACTCGTTTATTAAACACGTTATGTTCGTGTTGAGATTTTTTATCCGTTTATCAAACGTGTCATATACGGGTTTATATGTTTTTTACTCGTTACTCATTTAACCCGACACGTAACTATTTAACTCGATACGTTTGACACTCCTAGTGTGGATTAATTTTGTTGTTTGACATTAGAAAGTGTATTAGTTGAATTGTCTAATATTGAGGGCCGTGCAAAAAGATAATATTTTTGAGCAAAAAACGAATTTTGAAATAAATTTTATACTATTTAATTCGATTGAAATAAATTTTATACTAAGAAGTAACTTGAATAATAACAGAGACGAACTATAAATTCAAACAATATTTATAATCCCTTAAGAAAATTATAAGAGATTTATTTATCAAAAATAGTCTTGTGCCGATATTAATGTCTCATTTTTTACCGGACTGGAGTGAATCAAATTGAAAAAAGAATTAGTCTAAATATACTTTAACCTGAACCGGACACCAACGACGGTTGAACCAACAAAACAGTTTAATTTTATAATATTAAGTAGATACCTATATGGACTTTGTTGTACTTTCAAATTTGGTCTCAAACTCCAAACGTTCTATCTATCACTCTCTCATTTCTAACCACCATATGCTTATATTGACCCAAAAATGCCGCCATTCCTCGTTTGACCAGCCTCTCCACTGTTATATGTCTCAATCCCCCTTCCCCATTCTCGTCTCTCTCTGTAATCCCTTAGTCCATCCCCAACTCTTCACCCAACAGAGGAAGAGAGAGAGGGAGAGAAACAATGGAATCCATTTGGGCCATTCTCTCACTGTCCACCCCATACCTTCTGTCTCTCCTAGCTTTCTTACTACTGGAACAGATTTCTTACTTGAAGAAGAAAAGGCACATCCCAGGCCCAACTCTAGTCCTCCCATTCATCGGAAACGCAATTTCATTAGTCCGCAACCCAACAAAATTCTGGGAACTCCAATCCGCCACAGCCAAGTCCTCCGACGCTGGTTTCTCCGCCGACTACATCATCGGCCGATTCATCCTCTTCATTCCCTCCTCCGACCTCTCCCAGAAGGTCTTCGCCAATGTCAGACCCGACGCCTTCCACCTCGTCGGCCACCCATTCGGCAAAAAACTCTTCGGCGAACACAACCTCATCTACATGTTCGATCAAGAGCACAAAGACCTCCGTCGCCAAATCGCCCCAAATTTCACCCCCAAAGCTCTTTCCACTTACAGTTCCATCCAACAAACCATCATTCTCAAGCACTTGAAATCATGGGTTCAATCTTCTTCTTCTTCCCCAACTGAACCAATGCCTCTGAGATTTCTCTGTCGAGATATGAATCTAGAAACCTCTCAAACAGTGATGGTTGGTCCTTATTTAAGCAAAGAATCGAGACAAAAATTCAATGAAGATTACAATTTTTTCAACGTTGGATTAATGAAACTCCCAATTGATTTGCCTGGATTTGCTTTCAGAAATGCCGGGCTCGCTGTGAAAAGGCTTGTTCAAACACTAGCAAAATGCTCAGAGGAAAGCAAAACAAGAATGAATGAAGGCTATGACCCAACCTGTTTGATAGATTTTTGGATGCAAGAGCACATCAGAGAAATTGAAGCTGCCAAACACGCCGGTGACGGAGATCCACTTCACTCCGGCAGTGAAGAAATCGGCGGCCATTTGTTTGATTTTCTCTTCGCTGCCCAGGACGCTTCCACTTCCTCTCTCCTCTGGGCAGTGACCCTTTTGGATTCACATCCAGAGGTCTTAGCGAGAGTGCGTGAAGAGGTGGCCGGTGTCTGGTCGCCAGAGTCTGACACACCCATCACCGCCGAACAGCTCAGAGAAATGCGGTTCACAGAAGCAGTGGCGAAGGAGGTGGTGAGGTTCCGAGCTCCGGCAACTTTGGTGCCACATATTGCCGGAGAAGACTTCCAATTGACGGAAAATTACAGAGTTCCCAAGGGGACAATCGTTTTTCCGTCGGTTTTTGAGAGTTCATTTCAGGGGTTCGTTGAACCGTACCGGTTTGACCCGGATCGGTTCATGGTGGAGAGGCAGGAGGACCGAGTTCATAAGAAGAACTTTCTGGCGTTCGGAGCTGGGGCCCATCAGTGTGTCGGACAGAGGTACGCGATCAATCACTTGGTGCTCTTCATCGCCATGTTCACGTCGTTGATTGATTTTAAGAGGCACCGAACGGAAGGTTGTGATGATATTACGTATGTTCCCACGATTTGTCCTAAAGACGATTGCAAAGTTTTTCTTTCCAAGAGGTGCAGCCGATTTCCATCTCTTTCTTGAAGAATTTATTTTTGAAGTCCTGAATTTTCCTTTTTCTTGGGATATATATTGTCTTTCACCGTATTTGTTGGGGTCAATTTGAATTATTGAATAGTTATTCCTTGGTTTATTTGAATTGTTCTAGTGCGTGTAGATCGAGTGGTAAAGATTCTTTACACGATTTTGTATAAGATTTCGATTGTCGAATTAATATTTTAAAATTTTTGTAATTATAGGACAAATATTTTTTGAATATTTTTATTAATTAGATCAATGTCCGAATGGATTTGTTTAATTTAGTTCATGGGTTATTAAGTTGTGGGAGCCTTTGGTTTTGGATTAATGTGGGAGACTTCTCTATATATATATATAGAGATGCTAATTAATATTGAAGGGAAATCATCAACTTTATCTGCTTTGTTTATATTAATACTAGGGGTAACAGACATGGTATAATATGAATAATTTTGAGAGGTACATTGGTAGTCTTTAGATGAATCTATTTATAATTATTGGATAAATTTATTGAAATCTACTTTGATTTATATTATAGATAAAAAATGAACATTAGTTTACCATAGGGGGTGGAGAGAGAGGGGGGCGGAGGGGTGTGAGAGAGGAGTAAATATTGGGTGTAAACATCTACTAAGAAAAGAATAAAGAGTAATGTATGACCCACTTTATATCTTAAAGATGGTTATATATGACATGACTGAGTGGTTATGAGTTTTAATGGGTCCATTTATTGATATGTTTATCTATTAGTAGATCGTTATACCACGTGACACTACTGACATGGTGCAACGGTTTCTCCCAATATTTTTTCGTGGGAGAGGGATAAGATATATGTTTGAGATTTTTTAAATTTTGTATTTTGGAGAGAGAGAATGGTTGACCTGGCCTAAAATTGTATGGATTTAAAAATTTTGTATTTGAACAAAAAATTGTGAATAAGTACCTTATAAATTACTTATTTGTAAGAAAATATCTTGTTAAAACTCTATTGTAGATAAATACTCTTAATTGGCAATATCTTATGTCTAAATACACATTTGCAGCTTTTGAAATATTTTCCTTTACTAAAATACCATTTTTCCATAATTCATAAACTATTTAATTTGTGTTCTATTTTTCGTGGGATTTATTCTATTGTATCAACAGTTTTCTATTTAATAGATAAGGATATTTGAATTTTAAACGTAGATCTTCTTCTTCTATTTCAACGACTGGTGTTATAATTGAACATCTGATTTTTTTTTTTCTTCACTTTAATTTTGGATATATATATATAAACGACTTGTTCTTTTAAACAGTGTGACAAGAAGAGTGGTGTCCAGGCCAACTAGATATAATATGACACTGTGTGAAGCAGAGCATTTTATGTGTGTAAACAATTATACAACGTTGTAACACAATGTGACCAATGTAGTGTCAAAGCCAACTACCTTGACGTCACACTGTGTCAAGCATAATATGTTGCGTATATGCAATTAGACATTGATGTCACACCCTATTGTCACACTCTTACATTCATAATATGTTGATGTCACACTGTAGAACCTATTTAACATAGAATTTTTATATTAAGGGTTTTATCTCATAAGTTTTGGGGGTTTTAATAATTCAACAATAATATTTATAATTCAATTCTATTTCCAGAGACAATAGGCATACTAATCTCATGTCTTCCGTTGATGTTGGCAGAAGGAAGTCAGTGACAATTGATAAAAAACAAAATCGGCTAATTTCGAACATTCATACTGTTGCTTCATACTGCTGCACAGAGCAAATGATTTTTTTTCCAAATATATGAATCAAAGCCACAATTTTTGAGTGAACGAAATCGATGGAGAATTTTTTTTTTTAATTTAATATCGTTTCTTTGAATCGTGCAAATGTTGGCCGTGTTAGGTGAAGACGTGAAAATTTTTAGAATTAAAAAACATAGATATGGTTGACGGTTTTCTAATATAAGTGGCAAACTTCATACCAATTAAATGAGGGGTATATTAATCTTCTAAATTCAGGATGGACTTTTACACAAAATATTTTGGTCAATGGTCTTTTATCCCAATTCAGGATGGACTTTGAACGTGGGGCTTAATCTTGTGGTCGGGCCGATCTTAGTAAGAACCACTTGACATTATCACCTAGTGACTTATAAGCACTAAATATTTTCTCCTGTCCAAGAAACAAAAACTCTGGGACCGTCAAGCATGCTGCATGTTTGCCAAATTGCCTAACTGAGGAGAGAGACTGAAAGACCATTGGCCACACAAGCTGGTTGGTTTTCTCTGGAGACCCCCAAGAGAGTTTCAAAGACTAGCACTTGAACAGATAGAGGTTTTCATTGGGTTTGGGTTCCTCAACTTTGTTGGTTCCATGTAGCAGTCTGAAACACTAGCATAGAGGCACTATATTTACCATCTTCTCAATGATGTCATTGGAGTCGTGCACTTCTAGGTTTTGTCATCTCTTTATTTACCAAACACAAGCACCTAGACTGCCACTGTCTTCTTTTCTCTACCTGTGTTAGCAATCCGAGAACAATAGAAGTCCAATATATGCACAATGCAATAATATTAAAATTAGATGTTCGCACAGTCGCTAATGTGTTGTGTTATGTCGAGTATGTCTAATCTCTTTGTACACTTCAATAATCTGATTTGTGTCTCATTTAAGTAAGTTGGATGTAATTACAAATAGTGAGATTGAAGTAGTGTACAAACATGTTTGTGTCAACACATATATTAATTAAGTTTGTCCGGTTAATAATACCAAAATCTTTTATAACTAAACTAGTATACTAAATAATTTCAAATGCAAGTCGTCATCATTATATTTTATTCAATTTCACTCTATTAGATCATTCACCGTAGATACTCGAAAGATCCACTTATAAATAGTGAAACCCATTTAAATATAGAATAAGTGATCTATTATTGTCTAAACTTGAGTGAAAGTACAATGAAAATTTTGATATTGAAATGAGGGAAAGGTTACGGTGTACTAAACGAGGTATCGTGCCGAAATTTACCACATTTTAAAGTTAATGTATAATTTTTTTAAGGTGTAAGTTATACTCTTTAAAGGTCATGATACATTGTGATTGATACCGAAATTACAACTGTCAAAGGTTAAGTTACAATTTTTAAGGGTCAAGTTTTAACTTATAGGGGAGAAGTTACAACTGTTTAAGAGAAATATATGATCGATTATGTGTATATGTGGTTGATCATGGTCTCCTTGAGTAGTTGTAATTTTTTTCTTTTAAAGTTATAATTTTATCATAAAAATAATAAGTGACGGTACGATATCACATTTTTTTTATTCGGTACCGTAGCCTTTCCCTTGAAATGAAAGGCCTTGCAAGGAATTGTCAACTACAACTATAGTTTGAAGGTCATATATGTAGTTTATTATAACTATTTGTGTCACGTGAGTGATGCAATTTGTCACTTTCCGTTATAAGGCAGACAAAAAGACTCAATTGACATAATTAGAGAACTCAGTGACTCAATTAACACACAAAAATTAAGGAACTTAATTGACACAAAAATTATAATTTAAGGGTTATACATATAGTTTACTCTTCTTAATTCTTTGGAGTTGACCACGATATCGAAAAATATATTTTTTGGTATCATACCTCTATTTATCAATATTGTGGTTACTTTTACCACATTTGTGGGTCATTTTATCACTTGTAGTACCCAAAAAATGGTAAAAATAATTATTACAATAGTAATAAAAATATTCATAAATATGATAAAAACATTCATAAATGTGATAATTTTTTTGTACCAAAGAAAAATGAAAAAAAAAGTTACCACAAATATACTAAAAATATTCACAATAGTGGTAAATATATTTACAAAAATAATAAATCACCAAAAAAAAATAATAAATTTTTATATTATAAAATAACTCACAAAAATTATTAAAATACACATTAATATAATAAAAGTTAAAAGTACAATACCGAAATTATTTTTTTACTGCGATAATCAAGTTCAAACCTTAGTACTTTAGAAGAAAAGTACACTTTGAAATGTCATTCCTTAATCTCGAAGGGCAGCAATGGTAAAAAAGATGATAACCCAACCCCATGATTGTGTGCCTATCATACATATATGTCACTCAAGGATTGAATAGTGGAGAGTGTTAAGATAATGAAAATGCACTTTTTTCGTACCCTATATACTTTTTATTTTTTGACAACAAAAACGCGTCACGTTTATACTTTTTTATTTTATTATTTTTTATTAACATTTGGAGATCATTCGACATAAAATCAAGGGCCGACCATCAGTCCCATGTGGATTCATTATTGTTTAACTTTGTGTAACCAAATAAATAAGGATTATAAATTTAGATATTTTAAATTTAAATTTTAAAAATCTCTTCAAATTAGGTTATGCGAAATTTATTTATTATGAATACCCTAGTTCTAATGTGGATAAACTGCTTTCAACCAGATCAGAGAAGAGATTAATTGAAATACGCATAAGATAGCCCAAATACCCTCGACTATTGAGCCAAAAAAAAATTGTGCAGGCATCAGCCAATCTTCTTATGTTAATTTTGACCAGCCCACACGTGACCAGTCTCTGTGTGTACATTTTGGTTTAATTGTCAGGGGTGTCCAAATTAGTTTACACACGTCGAGATTAGGATATTTACGAGAGATAAATCCTTCATAGTCTTATTCTAATGTATTGTTAAGATTCAAACTCAAAACGTTTAAATTTACAGTTCATCTCTGTTACCAATTGAGTTTCTCTTGGAGTTTATATACATGCTTGTATGTCGGACATGTATCTTACTTGGAATTTTTGGTGTTGAAAATCAATTTCTCTTACTTTTTTCAAAATTACAATAAAATTAAATTAAGTTACAATTCAAAAGAATATTCAAAAAATTTGAAATCAGTCCCCCTATTTCAGATCAATCCCAAATTTTTAATATCAAACTCAAAATTTTGAATTTGATTAATTCAAAACCTTATAACTTGAATTCCACGTAATGCAAAAAATTGCTTATCAAAGTTGAAGATTCCGATTTTATTTTCTCTCACATATGATTTTTATACCTCCTTATAAAAGCATCCTCCTTAAATTCCCAAGGTTCCTTTTGTAATCTTCATTAGGCCACCCATGTGCTTATATCCATATTTATATATATCTCAATTGTCCCAGTAGATCATTATGATACTTTCATTACTCACGTATTAGATTAATATTGAATTTTGCACAAAACTGTATTTCTACAAAAAAAAAGGACAAATCTTTGGGCGGTGACCCCAAAGAATTAACTTCATATAAATCAATGGGTGATGCATGTGCGTATGTTACTTTCAGCATTAAATGAACTTTTTATATCTGCAGGAGGTCATTGGAAGTTTCCACTTCCAGAACAAAGCCATTTAAAACTTTGCTTTCTTTTCTTAATTGCTTCCGAGGATTCACACCTTAATGGGCCCTTCAATTTTGTTGAAGAGAAGTTAGTAGTCATGTCTAGAGGGACTAATGTTTGACACGAAAGGTGGACAAATTGACCTTTGATGGTGAAAGAGTGTCTCTCTTCACAACAATGCCTGCCAATAGCTGCAACCTATCTGTCCTCCAGGTATTTTTTTGTTTTTTTTTCAATTTTGGATTGATACCACCAAAACCAAATCCATCTGAAGTTGATTGTCAAATTATATAATTAATAATGCAGGACGTGCATAACATGTAAAATTTTTTGTTGAAATATTTAATAAAGTATATAAAAAAATTTAGTTATATAACAACATTAGATATTATCTCATTTTTATGATCTGAAATTGTTTCTATTTTTTCTTCATAACCATAAACATCCAATAGACCCATTTTCTATGATTCTTTTATTCAAACTACAAAGTAGTAAGGGTTATAGATTTTTTTTCTTTTTATCTTTCTTGTGTTTTATTTTGTGTATCAATAATTTTTTACCAAATTATTTTAATTGTGAATGAAGAGATAAGATAAATATATCCATTTTTTTGGCATTACAAATAATATTGTATCAATAAAATTATCAACGTGTATTAATATTAGAGTTTTCGGATAAATGTATAGTGATAACATGACCATTCAACACCTTTGAAAAGATAGAGATTTGTATAATATATTATATATTACTTTGTTATTTAAATATAGAGGGATATAATGATGATTTATATATTTACTAGTTATTTCTTGTGCCTGAAGGCACGAAATAATAAAAAAATAGTTAACAATAAATATATTTGTATTCACATCAAAAATCAAATTACAAATATAAAGGAGAGAGAAATGAATTTAAGCACTAATTGTAGTGGGCGCGCGAGTGATAGTAATGGTGGTGGGTGACAGTGATAGTTGTGGTAGGTGGTGACGACCGTTGTGGTGGTGGCGGCGGCCGTAGGTGACAATAGTAATGATGTGTGGACAACGGTGATGGTACTAAGTAATGGTGGTGGTGAGCGACAACTGTGATGGGTGGCGGTGGGCAATGGGTGGTAATGGATGACGATGGGTGATGGTGAGGCGATGATAGTGGTGGGTGGCGGTGGGCAATGAGTGGTCATGGGTTATGCTAGTGGGTAGTGACAATGGCTGACGGTGGTGGTGGGATAATAGTTATAGTGGTAATAAATATAAGAATGATATGATGATGGTGGTGGGTGGTGGCGGTGGGCGATAGTGGTTATAATTGGTGGTGGGTTACGACGAGGGTGGTGGTGGTGGTTGTGGCCGAGGGGGTGGTGGGGTGACAACATTGGTGATGGTGGCGGGATGCCGGTAGTAGTGGGGGTGGTAGGGCGACCACAACGGTAGCGCGGTTGCTTGTGAAAGAGGTGATGATGGGGTGGTGACGATGACGGTAATGGTGATGGTGGTAGGAGTTGGGGCAGAGGCAATAGTTGGAGATGGTGGTGGTGGGGCAATGGTGGTATGATGGGGGCGACAGTGGTGGTGGTGAAGGTGAGGACGGTGGTGATAGGATGACGACAACGGTGGTGGCGATGGGGGGTGAGTGTAGTGCGGTTCAAAATACTATTTTTTTTAAAGTGTTTATGAAAAACGCTTTTGAAAAGTCACTCTAAACACATCTTTAGAGAACCTATTTTTCTTATTAAATTTGAGAAGTTAATCTGCAAAAAGCAAAAATTATTTTATTTATCTTTTAGAATTTAAATTGTATTGTACTTTATTATATAGATATATAAAAAGACATGTTAGTCTTTACAGTTATTTAGAAGGCAAAATAATGATTCAAAAATTTTTCATGATAAAATACTTTTATTAGTGGTAGAATTGATAAATACATGGATTGTAGGTTTGATTAAAACTTTTCGGTACTATACCACTTACCATAATTTGGATCAGAGTTTATTAATTTTTGATGTGTATTTGTCTTTTTGGTTCACTTACCATCTTTTGGATTTACTTATCATATTTTGGAGTAAAATTCTTAATTTTAGGTTTTTTTCAGGTTTTTTTAGTAGTATATAACCAGAGTTACTTACATTGATGCTTATAAAACAGTCATAACAATTTAACGACCCCAAAACCACCGTTGTCATATTCAACACACCACCCAGATGAAAATGAGCAATTCAAATAGCTAAACTGCTTAAACACACAAAACCAGTACTTCTTCTACTAGTACACACAGTCGACCAAACTTGTCATGGATGCTTAGTGAAGAGCGGCTTCAAATGGCATATATGTATACAACTGAATGGATACAACAAATTCAAGGGGCAAACAATTACGAGGTTGTGAATGAAAACTTTAGGTCAACCATTTTGTGCAAATACTGTTGAAAATTAGGTCAATATCTAGTTCATCTCTCTCAGCAATTAACAATGATCTAGCTGGGTAATAACCCTTTAACGAATACACCAAATTTAAGGATCTCAAATAAACTTTTAGAATTTCTAATTCGATAAAGATTGTTTTTTTTGGATGATAAGAATACAATCATGAAATATTACCAAACCAAGAATACAAAGAAGCAGCAGCAAATCCAGATACCTGATTTGCCACAAGAGAGTGCTATATAAATCACTTTTACAGGATGGGTTCAGAATAAAGGTTTGTTCTCTCCAAGATGATTTCTAAGCTATTTATTTCATGAATTACAAGCTAACAGTTTGAGTCCCGACATCCCAAATATTATCAGGGTATAGCTTTAACTTTCACTTGTTGCAATGCTAGAGAATCGAAGATGAGCGGGTAAAGCAGAGTAGTCTTATTTTACATAGTAAGAGTGCTCCAACAATGCAAATCAAATAATATAATCATTTTCTGGGAGACAAACTGGAAAAACTGGATTATAGGTAATAGACAGTATGTTTACAAGACCTTCTGCATGAAAATGAAATCCAGTAGCAATTGCACAAAAAAAAAAAACCAGGACATAAGAAATAGCTTTATAGCTGTGAACAGACTCCTCAAACAAAATGACCACAGCAAATAAACATAACAATCCATAGCTAACAAGAGTGTACACGGGAGAGCTCTTACCTGTCAATCTGCATGTCCTTGAGGGTGTTAATGAGCTAATATACCTTAGCTGTTTGAATCATTCTAGTTGTAAACAGCAAAGTAATCAGGTAGTTGGCATGCAATTGACATTTTGATGTAGGACAACAGGGAGCCAACAAAACAAGCACCGTTCAAGTGCTGTGAACAGTAAACTTGGGTTAGATGTGTTATGTATGGATAGTGTGGGAAAGGGGTATGTTTTTGTAGACTACTTTTAAGGATATAATGACTAAATTTTAGATCTGATTATGGGGTTTAAAACTTAACTAGTTGTATAATTAAAAAAAAGAGAAGAAAAGAACTGGGAATCACTCCTAGGGTACCTGAGCCATCACACCTAGGGCTTGAATTGCATCACACAATCTTCCAAGCATATAATTGCTGAAGATTCCTGGTAAATATCTCTGTCCTTTATTAAAAATATTGTTACCTATACATAGAGTTCTACGTATTTCCTACAACCAAAATATTAGGACTCCAAATTAATTACAGATAAGGAAATTAACATAAACTGGAATTAGAACTCTCTATAAACATCCAACACTACAATTCAACCCAAAAGATGATCCACCGGTCATAGAATGACCAGTTCCAAAAATACTCCTGACTCTAATAAATGTGAAAAAGACAAACAAAATTATGAGCAAACTAACTTTAAGTTACTCAAAAATAAGAACCAACTAGACTCAAAGACAATTATTCAAAAGGTTCCATTTGAGTCTCTGTCTTCAAAGTATCTGAATTTGTAGTTTCTTGAACATCTTATGAGTTGCATCACATTTGTATTTCTTCTACGACATAAAGGTAGCCAAGTGAAATAGAATTTGAAGCTATACTTGTGTTTATTGCATATGGTAAGCACTTACTCCTTTATATAGGAACTCATTTTTCATATCAAATTGTCTTGATCTTACCGTATTAGGGAACTATTGGTTGTTATGATAAGATCAAGATAAACTAATATGGACAAGGAGCCCCAATAGAAAGAAAAGATAAGCCCTGGACATAGGAATTAGACACCAAGTTTGCTTATTATGAATACGGATATGACACTTGATACTTGTCAAACACAAGACACGTCCATAATTAGAAGCTAAAATGAATACCTTTAGGAGTGCGAACACAACTTTATTTCAGAATAGAAATAGTAAAGGCAATTTATAAATAGCAAAGAATGCTCAATGGCCCTGAAACCTCTCCCCCTCCCCCCCCCCCCCTCTTTTTTCTCCCCACCACTCACGCACACTGGAAAACAAAACTTTGTGGCCAGGTAGATTCGTTACAAAAGTGAAGCACCCAAATACAAATGCTAAAAGCCTTATCTAAACCTTGCAATGATCAAAATTGATTGCATCAGTGGCATCAAACCCAATTTTAGAACATTTTTTTTCAGATGAGAACACACACATACCTGCTGAGGAATACACTAGAGATCATCCCATTCCAGGAAGATATGAGCATACAACCCTACATTAACACAACTTTTGGAACACTTCACATCCAGCCCTCTATAACGATATGAATAAAGTTTTTCCCACTCAATCAAATATGCATGTCCCCTCTTTATTTTCTTCACCCATAGTTACATATGCAATAACGCATTGTAATCTACACTAAAAATGAACTCTAAGCAGTTGAAATTAAAATCATAAATCCACCACATTCACAGAAATACAGAGCAACTACAGTAAGCATTAGAGTTATCAAAAATATGAACATGTCATAGCATGATACAGATCCTTGCATCTGGAAATGATTACCAAAAACCCTTTTCACAAAATATCTTCAGATGTCAAACTAGCCAAAGATCTACAAACCTAACAAAAGCATACTTTCTTAGCATTGAATAACTAAAGCTAACAAAAGAAAGGATTCACGACCGCATATAGTGACGTATTAGTCAGATGTGTGCAAAAAATACATCACCAATATCTATCCTTTTGTCCTGCATAGTATCTTTCCACACTATTTTCTTTCAAGGCTTCACTCCTATAGTCCTACTTGTTTCATCCCCTTGATTGAAACCAAGCTCTCCGTGTAGCTAAAAGCTTCATATGAATGTGCCTGAACTTTGTCAATTGAAATATTTTTAATTCCATTAGTTTTGGGATCATACAGGAACAATTTTCCTTCAGTACCCTCTGCTACAATCTCTCCAGTACCCTCTGCTACAATCTCTCCATTCTTCGAACACTGAATGAGTCTCTCCACTTTAAACGGAATTGGTCCAACACTGAACTTCTTACTCCAACTCTTCTTGCAATCATCCAACACCCAAACATCAACACCTGCACCTTTGTTCGATTCTTCGCTCAAATAATAAACAAGCGAAGCAAGACCATCCTTCAATTCCACGAGCCGTGCATTAGTCCCTTCGCCCATGGGAAAATTTGGCACTGCCCCTTGCAGAAACACCTCCTTCTGGGTGTCGAAAAACAGCAAAACCTCATGAAATTCAGACTTCTCTGATTCAATAAACGCAGTCCAATAGGGTATTCCCTTCGCAATTGCATTGCATCTAGTCTGGATTAGATAAAATGGGGTCTCATCCTGAATCACTTTCCAAGAATCCCTATTCACCGAGTACACCTGAACTTTCACTTGTATTTTCTTTGGCTTTTTCGGCGTCATACACATTATACGCACGATTTTGTAATCATTTTCAACTGGGTCGAAGCCAAGGCCGAGAGAAACTTTATCAACTTCACCTCGATCCATTTTTGTGCTTGGAAGCCGAATTGTCTTGTACATTCTTGTTGCAGGGTTCCATAGAATGATCATTTGACCCAGAGGTGGGCAACCGAGACAGACAAGGCCATTACACGAACCCACCAAGTCCATTTGGAGGAAGATTTCTGGGAAAGGGTGGTCGAGATTGATGGGTTTGTTGTCAATAGGATTGACATTGCAAAGAGACATGATGTGGTCATGCCTTAGGGAGAGACTGTGGATGATTACAGCGTCGTTCTTGGGGTTCATATCGGTGTGAGTGAGGTGGAGTGAGATGAATGTAGGGTTCATGGTAAGGGCAAGCCAGGGTTTGGACACGGACTTGAAGCGGAGGAGAGATTTGACTGGAAGTCTTGAGAGTATTTGAACAATCAGGTCTTGGGGGAGATTGCAACTCGACATTGTTGCAGAGGAAGATGATTTGGTTTCCGACGTATTTCCTTCCCCTTTCCCTTCCCCTTCCCCTTCCTTTCCCTTTTTCTTTCTCTGTCCCTCACCTTCGGTTCGTCATTTTCTAAGAATCTATCCCTATTGGAAAATTACATTTAAATCCCTCAAAATCTGTCCTTAATCATTTAAACCTCGAAAATTTAAAATATTACGTATGAACCCCTGACATTTGTACAGACTGACGTCAAAGTCTGTTAGTTTATTTATTAATAAATTACGCTTAAACTCTTTAAAGTACATAGACATATGACATTTTAACTTTTTAAGTTTAAAATATTATACTTAGATTAAATTAGTTTTATTAAATATACTATATTAAATATTTTAAATGATTAATTGCACGGTAAGTCTTCACAATATAGAATTTGTCTTATTTTGATTTCAAATATTTCAATTACATCATTTTTATCTCCGAAAAATTGAATATATTTTTATATACTCTCTCAAGTAGATAGCGTTTAGATTGCGAACGATTTTTTTATCATAAATTTATCACGTGATACTTAAATTTGGATAAAAAATAATTTGAATAACTCTCAACTGAATTTTTTCTTAAATTTTGGTTAAATAACTATCTAAATTACACATTTTTATTCAAATTTTGGTAAAAAACTATCCGTATTACACAATTTTTGTCAAAAATTATCCAAATTTTGTTTAAGAGCTATCAACATTATTTTGTATATATATTTAGGTATTACAGGACAAGTTTATAATTAAAAATCGTTAACAATCCAGACATTTTCTATTTGAGGGACCATATAGAAATATATTCAATATTTCAAAGACCAAAATAATACAATTAAAACATTAAAAATCAAATTGAGATAAATTTCATACTTTAAAGATCTCTAGTGCAATTATTCCATATTTTAAAATTTACAATCAAAATTTATGCTCTATTATGTCATTTATTAAAATAAAATAAAAAAATATAATTTTTTCTTAAAAAATTATAATTAGTAATATTGATACTAAAATTTGAACGACCTCCACGTCAGTTTGATAGGTTTTAATCACTTGAAAAGAAATCAAAGACCGGAGAAGTGTTTCTCGAGATTGACTCTCCTATGCTTAAGTTAGTAAATAACTCAAAGATAAGAATTGTGCATAGTAATCAGAATAAATATATCAAAAAATTTGATTTAACACTCATTTATATATAATTATACTATCTATTGGAACAAAACTAATAAACCAAATAAGTGATCAAACTGTAATAGACACACTATATTCTATCTTTCATTTGGATACTTTGGTCGGTTAATAGATTCCGTTACTTCTGTAACTAATAAAAAGTCTAAGTGTTATAAGGTTACAAACTTCGAGAAATTTAAATATAATTTACTAACATATATACTAACGGACATTGACGAGAAGAGAATCTAACTTTTATCTAATATTGATGGGAAAAAAAAGTTTTATCTAATAAAAATGTGTCACAATTAAAAAGGCTTATATTTAATATTTTTATTGTTTAGTTAATAATTTCAAATCTTTCAATTCAAATTAACGGTTGAGATGGATTATAGTTATTGAAACCTTATCTTTTCATCTAACTTCGCTAATTTTTAAATAGAGTAAACGTACAATTTTCTTTGAACTTGTCAACAACAAATTCTTTACACATCGAAATGTGCAAGAGAATTATATGAGAAGCTCTCTCTCTCTCTCTCTCTCTCTCTCTATATATATATATATATATATATATATATATATATATATTTATGATGAAAGATTGGCTGAATAAAATAGTTTCACCCAAACAACAGGATAAGATAGCCGAGTTTTGTCAAAACAATTAAAATTAAGAACTCTTTGCCAAAAGACTAGCTCAGCTCATTATTCTTACCAGACAACTCAGCCCAATCAATCAATCCAACCCAATCTGAAGTTTCCAAATGATGATAGAAATGGTAAGTAAGAAATAACCACAAATTCGAGCAAGTGGAGATTAAGTAATCACTTCATCCTCCTAACAAAAAAATTCACAAAATTAGAGTCTAACTCCAAATGAAACTCAAACTCTTGAACCGAAAGATACTGCCATAATTGATGGTACAGGTTTGTATTCCAAATTTAATTCAATTATGATCATCTTTAATTCTATATCAACTTAGATATCGGAGGGTTGACCCCTTGAGTTCCTCTAGTCTTTTAATCTTTTTGCAAGTGAATATAGTTCATCAAGTTAAAGGTGGTACCAACGGACTTTTGGTCCAATAGTACTTCTTTTTTTGTGAAGATTTCATCTTCTTAGAGTCAATAATTCAATTCCTCTTCCCTTCTCCACCTCTCAAAAAAACAAAAAAAAACTAAAGGCGGTACAAAAAATTGCATCAACACTGTAGAATTTTTTTTTTCAATCTTATGATATCACAAATTTTTTTTTAAAATTTTGAAATTATTTTGAAAAACTCATATAATTATATAATTTTAGGGCCCTCATACAAATTTTCCCCCTGAAAAATTAAAATTATTAATTATGTTTTCAGTTTCTAATCATTATTGAGAGAGGGATAGGTGCGTAGTGGTATGGAGAGATGGATAACTAGTAAGAGGGATAATGTCTGAGTAGTGAAAAGGAAGTTTGGGAGGAAACTAACAACCTCCTAGAGAGAGATGAAACTAGATATTCTCTGAAAAAATATGTCCGCTGTTTTTTTTTTTTGTTTCTCTAGTCCAATCTGTTTTTATCATTTTTTTTAAATGACCAACATACCCTTTAAACAGAGAGGCTTCTCCGCCGGCAATGGGTAGTGTTGTTCTCGATTCTCTATCTGTGTTAGCAATTCGAGAACAATAGAAGTCCAATATATGCACAACGCAATAATATTAAAATTAGATGTTCGCACAGTCGCTAATGTGTTGTGTTATGTCGAGTATGTCTAATCTCTTTGTACACTTCTATAATCTGGTTTGTGTCACATTTAAGTAGGTTGGATGTAATTACAAATAGTGAGATTTAAGTAGTGTACAAACATGTTTGTGTCGACTCATATATTAATTAAGTTTGTCCGGCTAATAATACCCAAACCCTTTATAACTAAACTAGTATACTAAATAATTTCGGATGCAAGTCGTCATCATTATATTTTATTCAATTTCACTCTGTTAGATCATTCACCTTGTATACTTGAAAGATCCACTTATAAATAGTAAAACCCATTTAAATCTAGGATAGGTGATCTATTATTGTCTAAACTTGAGTAAATGTACAATGAAAAATTGATATTGAAATTAGGGAAAGGCTACGGTACCGAAGGAGGTACTGTACCGAAATTTACCACCTTTTAAGGTTAATTTATAACTTTTTTGATGTGTAAGTTACAATCTTTAAATGACATGATAGATTGTGATTGATATTGAAATTACAATTGTGAAATGTTAAGTTATAACTTTTAAAGGTAAAGTTACAACTCTTAAGGGAGAAATTATAACTGTTCAAGGGAAATCTATGATCCATTATGTGTATATGTGATCGATCATGGTCTCTTTGAACAGTTGTAATTTCTCTATTTCAAAGTTATAATTTTATCATAAAAGTAGTAACTGATGGTAAGGTACCGATTTTTTTTATTTGGTACCGTTGCCTTTCCCTTGAAATGAAAAGCCTTGCAAGGAATTGTCCGCAATGGATATTATGTCTAGAATAGATAAATATGAAAGTACAAATAATAATCAAAAATATAAGTAGCAAATAGGTAGGGGCGAAGCCAGCAATTAATATGAGGGTGGGCACTTAAATTAAAAATTATATCTTTTAAATTAAAAATTATAACAAAAAAAATTCTAATTACTTTTACATTAAAAAAAAAAAGAGGCTAATTATAACCATTCACAATTAATCTCTTTCTAAAAAAGTCACCATAGGGTCGCAATTGTCAAAGAGTCGCACTTACAATCTTAGTATTGCTCTTCTAAAATTGTTCTTCCCCTTGTTTTTTATATTCTATCTCAAAGTTCCGTTAGTTTGTGTGGTAATGTAAGAAGTATATGTGCATCAGATGCATAAATAAAAAGGAGATTCTATGGATCATGGGTGTGGGTACTGCTAAGTATTGTTGGTGCATGGACTCATAGGTAGGCATCACCAGTGAGTTAACTCATAGAACATCTATCATATCATATATGAAGGTAATGAATAGAATTTTTATTTCAGGGTGGGCCCAGTGCCCCCTCTGGCCTATGACTGGCTCCGCCCATGCAAATAGGTTTGTTGTGTTGAATGCCTTGTCTATTACAGATCGTATAGTGCAAACTATTACATTTGTGTTAATTAAGTTTTTGAACTTTTTTTTTTGGTATCAATTGAGTTCTTGAACTTTCTAATTGTGTTAATTAAACTCTTCTATCTGTCTATGTTAGAGTGTGACATTCACATGACACAAAAAAATAAAATGGTTCAATTGACACAATTAAAGAGTTCAGTAATTGAAGTGACAAAAAAGAAAAAATTAGAGGCTTAATTGAGATAAGGATTATAGTTTGAAGTCCATATATATAGTTTACTACAACTATTTGTGTCACGTGAATGACACAATATGTCACTTTCCTTTATAAATTTAATGGAGGCTGACAAAAAGGCTCAATTGACACAATCAGAGTGTTCAGGGAATCAATTGACACACAAAAATTAAGGGACTTAATTGACACAAAAATCATAATTTAAGGAATTGACACAAAAATCGTAATTTAAGGGCCACATATAGTTTACTCTTCTTAATTCTTAGGGAGTTGACTACCATACCCCCATTTACCAATATTGTGGTTACTTTTACCACATTTGTGAATCATTTTATCACTGTTGTAGTACCCAAAAAATGATAAAAATAGTTATCACAACACTCACAAATACAGTAAAAACACTCACAAATGTGATAAATTTTTTGCCATAAAAAAATAAAAAAAAATAGTTACCACAAATGTGGTAAAAACACTCACAAAAATGATAAATCACCAAAAAAATAATAAATTTTTAGATTATAAAATGACTCATAAAAATTATAAAAATACACATTAATGTAATAAAAGTTAGAGTTAAGGTAGCGAAATTATTTTTTAGGTACCTTAATCAAGTCCAATTCATAGTATTTCAGAAGAAAAGTACACTTTGAAATGTCATTCCTTAATCTAGGGGGAGAGTCTATGGTACCGCTTGGTCAAATAGCGGTACCGTACCGAAAACCGGTGTGAGCCATTGATATTTTGCTCATTATTGCACTACCATTGATATGTGGATTTCATTAATTTTAACTTTTGTATATGTAAATCTATAACTTGATCAGCTGGTCATGAAAGATAATAAAGATCGATCGCAAAAATACAATATTGATCTAATATTTTTTTGTTACAACTTGGGCAAGGGAAATGGTTAGATCACTCGTAAACTGACAAGATCGATCAAATATTTTTTGTTACAATCTTACTTGAGGATCATTGCCATTAAAGAGGGGAAATGGGCATTGGGTTAATTATGAAAAATATTGATCGATCCTACAAAGGGTAATTAAGATCGATCGTAAAATAACAAGATCGATCAAATCTTTTTGTTACAATATTACTTCGGGAGCCTTGCCCTTAAAGGGGGTAAATGGGCATTGGGATCGATCATGAATAATAGTGATCGATCAATATTAGGATATACATTCGAATTATGGACATCCAAAAAAAGATATTATGATCGATCTGAATTATGAAAGATCGATCTTAGATGTGTGTGTTCGATCTCATGTACGATCAATCTTAATTAAGATCATATTTAGTGTTTATTGTACATCGGCAGTAAAAGGAAGGTTACAACAAATAAAGGTAAGTTATTGATGTAATAGGCAAATGAATCAGTTTTACAGGTGATGTGAGCTAAGTTATCCATTAATTGGTAAGTTTATATCTTATATAGGGAAAGTTATAACAAATAAAGATGGAATTACTCCTGTCAGTGGCAAAAAGGTAATCTTTATAGGTGAGATTATAACATGTTGATGTAAAGTTACTATATGTTGATGTAAGGTTACTATTTCTATAGGGAAGATTACACCATTAAAATTTAGGTTATCACCTATTTAGGCTAAGTTATCCATTGAAAGGTAAATTTATTGACTATTGAAGGAAAGTTACAATGCATAAAGGTTAAATTACGCTTGTCAGTCGCAAAGAGGTAACCTCTAGGGGTGAGGTTATAACATGGAGAGGTAAGGTTACTATTTTAATAGGTAAGATTACAATTTTAAAAATAAGATTACCACCAATTTGTAGTTAGGTTACCCATTGAAAGGTAAGTTTATCGACTAAAAAGGAACACTTACAATGCATAAAGGTTGTATGACTCCTGTCCGTGGAAAGAGGTAACCTTTAGGGGTGAGGTTATAACAAATTATTGTAAAGTTACTACATGGAGAGGTAATGTTGTAATCTTTAGGGGTGAGGTTATAACATTTTGTTGTAAGGTTACAATATATTGATGTAAGGTTGCTACATGTTGATGATAGGTTAGTACATGTTGACGTTAGGTTACTACCGTTAGAGGTAGGATTATCACTCGAATATTGAGGTAAAGTTATAATGCATAAATGAAAAATTAGTCCTGTCATTTGCAAAGTGGTAACCTGTAGGGGTGAGGTTATAACATGGAGAGGTAAGATTACTAATTAGATTTGATTGGGTATAGTGGGATCGATCAAATAAAAAAAAATCGATCCTGCATGGTTAAATAAGTGGGAACGAAAGAATGAACTTTACGATCGATCACAAATATTAGCGATCGACCATATGTAATTAATTTTATGTTCATTATTGTGCAACAGGTTACAATTATTATTGGTAGGGTTATTGATCTAATAGGCAAGTGTACCATCTTTAAAGGTGGAGTTGTGACTCCTTAATGTAAGATTATCATCCATCTAGGTAAGATACCCATTGAAAGGTAAGTTTCTAGAGCATAGTGGGAAAGTTACAACGAGTAAAGGTTCAATTACTCATGTTAGTGGGAAAGCGGTAATATAACTTGGGCTGAGGTTATAACATAGAGAGGTAAGGTTACTATTTTTATAGGCAGGATTATCCTATTAAAAATAAGATTACCAACAATTGTAGTTAAGTTACCCATTAAAAGGTAAGCTTATCGATTAAAGAGGAATACTTACAGTGCATAAAAGTTGTATTACTCCTGTCAGTGGAAACAGGTAACCTTAAGGGTGAGGTTATAACAAATTGTTGTAAGGTTACTACATGGAGAGGTAATGTTGTAATCTTTAGGGGTGAGGTTATAACATTGATGAAAGGTTACTACATGTTGATATTAGGTTACTATATTTTGATGTTAAGTTACTACTGTTAGAGGTAGGATTACACTAGTAAAAATAAGGTTACCACCTATTGAGGTGAAGTTATCCATTGAAAGAAAGGTAAGGTTATGGAATATTGAGGGAAAGTTACAATGCATAAAGGTTGTATTACTCTTGTGAGTGGCAAAGAGGTAATGCTATAATCTTAAAGCCAAGGCTACTATATGTACAAGTAAAGGTTAGACTGCCTATTAGATTTGATACTTATTTAGAGGGGAATGTGGACCCCATCATCAAGTACAATGAAATAATTAAATAATTTTTTTCCCTCCCACTTGGAATGTATCCCTCCCAAATGATCCCGCCAAAAACATTGTACCCTTCATCACTACCCTCTACTCCACCAACTCCTTCCAAACGAAGGGTGACAACTGTAACCGATGCCGGAGCACTCCATTGTTCTTGTTAGTCACGTTTGACGGTAGTTTGATACATTATAATCATGTATGTGCATTCGATTGAATCAAGATCCATGTAAGCACCGATATCCATTTTTTATGTTGTGTAACATTGGTACATATTTAAGTTGTAATAGAAGAGAGATTATACTCAGGGTAAAGAAGATGTACATCGAATGTAAAAAGGATGCAAATAAAATACCTCGGCCATCAACTGCCTGGATTTATTACTGGTGAGTCACTGAATATTTGCCCTAGTGATCGCCTTGGATGTAGTACAATCGATATTTGAATGTTAAAGATCTAAGTTCAAACTTTAACATATCATTCCAGAATGTTAAAGATGTAGGTTAAATCTTTAACATTTGTCCATATGTAGAAAAGAAAATTTAAAGAGAATAGAAGGTATGGCAAAGAAGCGAAAACAAAAAATGAGGTATGTATATTTAACGTGTTAGTATTTGTAAAGGACTTCGTAGTCATGTTTATTAAGTGTAATGTCCTAATTTCAGGCAATGAAAGATTGTGTTGTGCAATTGTGTAAGATGATTGATGTTGAGAAAGGAAAATACATAGATTTGGCAAAGTCATCAAAGTTGGAATATGAGCGTTTGAAAGGAAACATGAAGAACTCCAATGGGGTAATTTGAATTTTGTTTGGAAAGGCATATATATGTGCACTTATACATAGAAAACAGTACAAAAAATGTATATGTATTTTCCTGATATTATGAAGGTCAAGCTGGGCACAAGAGGTTCACCAAGCATGGTCATCAAGATAATAGAAAAGTTAAGTGAAGAACAAAGACTTGGCGTTGAAGAAATTGGTTTGGAGGGAGTGTTAAACCTTAAATGTAAACAAATAAAGACAGATTTGTGTGCATGGTTAGTGGAGTGCTTTGATCCGGAAGGCTGTGCACTCAATGTGTATGGAAAATCGTTGAAGTTCTCTCCTGTAGATGTTGAGTTGATAATGAGATTGAGAAATGAAGGGGCAAATGTGGAGAGGAGTGAGCCCCCTGATAGAATAATTGAGGTATGTGAATCGTTGTTCAAGGAACTCAAGGTTATTCCTTTGAAAGTTTTGGAAGGTAGATTATTTGAAAGGAAAGGTGATTTTGTTGAGTTCAAGCGTATATTTACTTTATTTGTACTTGGTTATTTATTGCTCCCCACAATGAAGACCACGACTAGCACATCTTCCATCCACTCGATAATAGATGTTGGAGGTTTAGGCAAGAAGAATTGGTTGAAACTTGTGTATGATGATGTTATTAAAGGAGTGCAGAAATACAAGCTGAATAATCAGCACAATATCAGTGAGTGCATACTTGTCCTAATGGTAATTAATTGTTTACTACACATTTGCATTCTATTATTAATAGCATAATTGGTCATCAACCAAAAGTTCGCAAGATCTTATATTTTTGTGAAGGCATTTTTCCTTAAGCGGGTGACACCATGTGGAGTTGTGGATGTTCCATACATGGGTTGAACCCTTCCCCGAATTGCCACATGGGGTGATCAAGAAATTAATGAGCATATGATCCTTTTAAAGAAGTCAAGCTAGCTACAATATATGCAGGTATCATATTTTTTCAGTTATGCAATGATCTTTTCGTACATACTATTTAATGGTATGGATTATTCATTATAGGTTCCATTATCAGATACCACTCATGGTTTTTCACACTCACCTGTGAAAGCACTACCAAGAATTGAGTTACCTCAAATCAATAGCGATGAAAGATTTACAGTATGTGTTGTTGATAGTTTACGACATTACAAAGTTTATTATTGATGTGTGAAATGATATGTAAATGATAATTTTAGGCCATTGGACAAAAACTTTGTAATGTCGAGGCCGTTGTGTGCAAAATGCAGTCAAACTTAAATGAAATGTCTATAGAATTCAGTTTATTGATTTTCACTCTAAAAAAAATGATGGAAACCTCATCTGGGGATAGTTCCAATTCTTACATCATAGCACAAGTTGACGCTAATGAGACCGAGCTGAAGGATGGTAGTGGTAGGAGTAATGGAGTGAACAAGTGGGTTATGCATAGATCTAAAAATCATAATCAGATTTCAACACCGTTTTTGGCTATGAAGCCACCTGAAAGTATACAGGCAAATGATTTTAACAAACTTGGTTCAAATGCACTTACATTGTTTCAACCCACAGATATTGATTATCCTCAATAGGCATCATACTCCTGTACACAGAAATCAGGAATGACAAAGATATTGAGTAGATGTTCTAAAAGGAAACCAAGTAAATGATTGAAGTCACCATATGTATTGCTGAAGGTATGATACACGTTATATTTTTTAAAAACCAAGTTTGATGTTGTATGAAACATGTCAGTTTGTAACGACTTTGCTTATTTCATGTATAGAATCGTCGATTGAATAAGAATCCGAAGAAAGAAGGAAACTTGACAGCATCCATTGATGCCATAAGTAACTGGTTGAAGTCACCATATGAAGTAGCCGAAGCATGCGGTCATTTATTCACACTCATTAAAATTTGAAAACATGTCATTTACATTATTGACATAGTTATTATAACAGAATCGTCGATCGTAGAAGAAGGTTGTGCACAAAGATGTGAATGTTGATTTAAATTGAAAGAGCATTTTTGGGGATCACAACACTTCAACGGACGAGTTTCTTAAGGTAATGGGTCATGTCAAAGGCACATATTTTTTTGCATACACCACTATCAATGTATTTAACTCACATGTACCTAACATTGACATTATATTTTGCAATTACTGGATGGAAAGCAGAATGACATTGAACCTGTACTAAACACAGATAGTGCAATGGATAAAAGAATAAGGTTTAAACTAAAGGAAAGCACATCCATTGAAGAGATTCTCAAGGTTTGTATTTAGTGTTGTCGTATGAGAAATACCCATGGAATCTTTTGCACCTTAAACTTTTCATCCGTTAACCAGATTTCAGGTTTGAGTGCCTATCTTCCACCAGTAATCATGGAGTATCCAGAAATAGACGAAATCACAACCGTTGATAATGCATTAATATTGTCATACATTTTTTATGCTTCTCTAGATATGAGGTATAATAGTCTAATACCCATGGATCTGAAAAATTGTGTGTCATACAAAATACAGTAATAGAATTGGGTTACCACACAGTGAGGTATTGGTCAAATTCAATCACAAGTTCGCAACCAGAAAGTTAATGATGAGTTTAGGCCCTTTGCAATGGATTGCTGCTAAGGTGAGTTACATAGAATATTAATGTTTTTTAGATTAATAAATATGATAAAGACCTCCAAATTGATGCATTTTTCGTATATTGGTTTTAAAGATAATAAACTTGGTGCATACATTATGTTGGAAGGGAGGAAGACGAATTCGTTTAATATGAAGATTAGATGCTTTCTACCCACATACTTTTCGGTAATGCATCCAATCCTTGTCAATGGCTTTATCATGGTTTGAAATGCAACAAACTTAAATTTCTTAGTTTGCACCATATTTGTGAATAAATTCAGCAATAGGCACTTGCAAGAGTATCATCCAATGCTGGTGTACCGTGCACAAATGATTCATTGGTTAAGCTGTCTAATTTCATAAAAAAATTTGAAGATTGTGACAAGGTGCTTGATATAAATCTTACGTTCATATATATATATATATATTGTTTGAATTGCATCTACCATTTCCATGTACTCCAACGCACATAAAAACCTAACGCAGTCATATGAATTTTCAGCTAGACAACTCAAAACCTTTAACTTTTTGTTACACCATCTTCACCCACTACTATGCAACATTCGAAATCCAGGTAGCAATGAAAAATATCCATGATACAAAAAGTGCAACCTTTAAATTTTTGGCCTGCTTTTTTGCTCTTTCTTCTTGGGTCTGATGCCTTTGCAATGATTGCAATAGTCTGGGAATTACATGTTTCGATCGGTCGCACATTGGAGGATTAAACCATTAGAAATAATTGCACTCACCTGCCTCCTACATGTCGTTATGTTTGTTTACATTATGATGTCTTATGAAAAAAAATAATGAATGAATGAAGAATTTGGTATCTTACCCCATATCTTTTACAGGCTATAAACCTCCTACCTGGGTTTGAATTTGTCCATGAAGTCCTCAATCTTTCAATTCTCCTACAGTCGCATTCTTGAAATTCCATAATGCTATAAGCTTATACCAAAGGAGTGTTACTATTTTTTTCACCCTTTTAGAGGAGTGTTACTCTCACCCTCTGTCTTCACTTGTATAAAAAGTAAGAACCTCATTGCTATTGGTGGGAACATTTCCCTCCAATTTTGTGGAATGCTTATGTTGGTGATTTGCCCAAAATCTCCTTTTGTCTCCCTTTTATGTTGTTGATTTGTCCAAAATCTCTTTTTTTATGTTGGAGATTTAACAAACATCTCCTTAACATGGACATGGTCTGCTTCAAATGTACAGATGACAAAATGTGTGGTTATTAATTTTTGGTCATTAAATTTTACTCAAAAAATGTGATATTTTTGCAAGGTCACCTTTATTTTTTTTGTCATGGCCCACTACCATGAACGGTATGGTACCAATATTTCATATACTCAGTATCATAGAATTCCCTGCAAAAAAAAAAAGGACTTACATTGACGGTGTGTACGTATATCATATTTTTCTATTTCTTTTTTCATTCTACCTTTATTTACCACAGGTATGAATGAGGCACCAAACTATAATCCGAGCAGGAGTACGAGACATGTACATAAATTTGGATATACAAAAGTCCCAATATATTATGGATAAAGTCAACAGTTCCTCACTATGGTACATAAGAGGATAACTACAACCTCACTACCTTAAGTTAATTGTTCATAATAATCACAAAAGATGTGTTATGTCTTCCTTCATTCAACCATTATCAGATTGAGTTCTTTGCACGACTATACGTGGAGTCGGTCTACACACTGTCTCAAAAATTTAAGGATGCATCCAGTTATGAAAAGTTTATGTTCTGGAGCTTCAATGACTTGCCAATGATTTCATCTTGCTTTGTATTATCTGGATGGATAACCAACTTTATTGCAAGATCCTTTCTAACGTTTGATGACGATGCCTACATACAATTTTAAGTGTTATAACATTTGCAAAACATTGATGATCGAAGAAAAATTGTACATATTTACAGTATACCTTCATTATAGTTTGGCCTAGACGAGGTTGATGGATCATATCGACAACGTCAATTCCACAATCGTATCCATTCACCTGTTTGGGTGTCCAAGTTGGTTCAATCACGGGCCATGTATTGAGTACTCTTTCAAAATGTTTGTTTATCTGGAAAATAAGTTCACCCAATGACGCAACCTACTTATTAATACAATGAAATAAGTTACACTTGGCAAATCCACCCTCGAATGCGTTGCATGGATCATATTTTGCATTCTAAATTAGATCACACATACCACATCATCCACTTTCTTACGTCATATACATTTCATTGTTCGACTTGGAAGAGTATCCAGTAGGAGGACTTTTTTCTGTTGTATGGCCACAACGCATAAGTACCAATGTTTTTTGTCGTCGTTAATGGGGACATATATCTACATAAGGTAGTTGTAGTCAATACACTATGGTGATGTACATAATTAATTGTGAAGGTTGCTTTTGTAAGCAACTCGATTGTCATTTTTTATCCAGTCATACCTTGTCACACATGTTGATGTCCATGATGTATCGGCCACATAATCGCATGAGTTTTCATTGCAGTTGAACACTAGTTTTCCCCTAAGATGTATAGTCAATGACTGTTTGCTACAATTTAAGGATTAGTGAAATTAGAAACACGTAAGTTCATATAGTACATTAAAACACAATATGAGGCCGTAAATCAAGAAAAGCACATAAAACCAAAATTTGATTGTGAAATATTACCGCAAACCAAGTCGGAATATACCACCTGGCCTTCTCTATGTCGTTGTTTCTCATATCTATGGGTGGCATAATGCATGCAGTGAGATTGATTAACTATGTACAAAATTATACATATTTTTAATTGCATACATTTACTCAATGGCGAGTTAATTCAAAATTGGGTATACAAATATGGGAAAACAATATAACTGACCTCATTCGGCAACCAAAGTCTGGGTCCCAATGACTTCATTGTCATTCTTGTCGCATAAAAATTTTCAATCTGAACAATCGTCTCATTGTAAACGTCGACATGTAAGGTATGATTTGCATAAGAACTGCAAATAATAAACACCATGTAATGGTATTAATTGTGAGATGCTCTACATCAAGTCCATCATGAAAAATGTGGTTTCATATTGTATTTCCTATTTCATCACTAACATCAATAATATGGGGAACCAACCCATCAACAACCTAAAAGTGGAGTTTCTATCATTTTAGGTCCATGTGCACTTAAAATTTAATTGGTTGCAAGTTGTGTATAAAATAACCTCATTGGTCCTGTCAGTCGGGACCTCGATTTCATTGTCATCCAATAATTCTTGGTTCACATTTTAATATACAAAGCAGCACACACATGTACTATGGTAAAGGATAACATAGTAATATAGTGTACTCATGTGGATATAGTCTTTCGTAGGTGGTTCTCTCCCATTTGTACACACCTTTTCAGAAAGAGTTTCCAGCATCTTTTTAATTTCATTTACTTCAATGTGAACCTAGCAAACAAAGCTTCATGGTCCAATCAAAATCCAGACAATGCGACTTCAACCGTAGACAATATCTTGTCAAAATCCTACATAACATATTGAAGTGTCACTCACGGAAAATAATATTAATAATGATTTGTATTGTTCTACCTCCATATATATCCTACATAAGTTAACCTGCATGTTCTAAGCGTACGAAATGCCTGTTGTCCTCACATTATGTCTCAGATCTGGGACAGAAATATTTACTGAATATTCAACTGTTGTCCTCTCATTGTGTCCCATATCTGAGTCAGAAATATTTAGTGACTCTTCAACTGTTACCCTTATCTATGATAATCCAAATATTAGTTAATACCACATCAAGCAAACAATATCTTCCCTTATGAAATAATTAACAATAAAACTAAATTAGAAAGTATAATATCCATCATAAGTTACTCCTTTTTTTTGTATCCACCCAATTTTTTTAGTGAGGTCATGCGCTGCCCTATTTCTTTATCCCCCAAACTGCGATCCAAGGGAATGGCCATGGCAGAAATGGAATGTATGAGTCCCCAGTTGGTGTCACACGCTCAAAATAGAAAATCTGCAAATGGATCACGTTCAAGTAATTAATAGAGTTGGTATGACTAAGAAAGCAGTATTCAGATTACTCCAAATTAGTCAATGAATTATCAAATAAGTAAATAACGCATTACTTGTAGCACAATGATACAGCCACAAATATTACACCTTGATTTTTCCTTGAAATTTCGTATGCCTTCAATAATACCATCATAAACAAATTTACTCCAGTTTATAGAAGACAATGCATTTACATCCACAAACGGCTTGGCGTACGAACTATTAATTATCATTTTCATGGTTGGGGAAAGAAGCCGGCCTATTATGAATAGTGCAAATAGGCGCCTAAAAGTAAATGAATCGTACTTTAATTCTTTTAGATTCCTAGCCAAAGTAGTCAATGAGAGCTCCCTCTGTCCATTAAAAATTGATTTTTTAAGTTCCTCTGGTCGGTCCGAAGAACCTGCAGTCTCCAACTCAAGGCCTATGTTTGACAACCCCATTATGTAATAAACATCCTCATATGAGAACTTAATTGATTTACCATGTAGATGTAATTGAGCCGTAGCGGGATCAAATTTTTTCACCAACCACTCGCATAAGCTCCTCCTCACCATAGTGCATTTCATGCAGGTCAACCCTTCTAAACTCATGGCCTTCACTGCACATTTCTAATCATCAGTTAACCCCTTACAACTTTTATGATAGTTGATGGCAAACAATGTGTACCCATTAGTTGCTGAATATAGATGTAATGCATCAAACAAAGATATCAAAAAATTTAAGTTATGTAATAATGCAGTGTTTGTCCATGTAATATATGTGTTCAAAGTATATACCCTTCGTTTCCTCTTCGCATTAACACCTGTATTGCCACCATGTGAAGATGCAGTGGATACCATCTTGTCAGTCATACTTTTCCCAACTGCAATATTTATCTTCCTCTTCATGGTAATAATGTGCATATATCATATATATACCTACAAAAAACAGACATGGTTTGTAAGAGAACTATTTTTTTTTCGCATTTCATAAAACTAGTAATAACCCATGTTGAACGGCACGGTGCAACAAAAAAATCGAGCACCCTAAAAAAGCGAGGCACTATATCAAACTGCAACAATCACTTTTTAAAAAAAACATGAACAACAGTCATACATGAAGATATTGTGCAGCACAAAATCATATATCAATTTCCTCAAAGTTTAAATGCTCTATGCAAATAACAATTGAGTAAAATTGCTTCTTAGTCTATTTAGGTTAAATGATCAATTTTCCACCCAAATAATTTTTTACGTTATAATGGAATAGTCTCCTTCCAATTAGTACAACATAAAAAAGGCTAATAAAATACACCACAATGTAAGCATTAGAATTATCCATATACCTTGTAGGCCGAAATCTATTTATCTTTGAAATGTTATCCCCTAATCACATCCTATTGCGTCACCAATTAGTTAATCAATCAATTGAGAATTAATTGACAACAATTTCACTCTTAAATATAAGAGAATATATAATAAAGCATATATTTCATGTGATCTCAAACTATATTCAATACCATTAGTTACATATGTATACCAAATGAACAAATGGCAAATTTTCAAGGCAAATATATTGTCTTCCCATAATTACCTAGAATACATGTGAGCCATATATTATGTGTAATACCATCTGTGCCATACCACACCATTAAAATAAAGCAAACCTTGGTATAAAATATTAGTCTTTTCAATAAATGAAGAAATCAAATATATAGTGGGCTGAGGTTCCACATTTCTATTCATTGTACACACATTAGCATAATTAAAACATATCCATTAACCAAACAACTGAAAAAAATTATACACAATAGATATCCTTAAAACATAGAATTAGAAAATCATTAGAGCAGATAAATCATTGTTCATTAGACACAATAAAATCTTGCAAATATTCAAAGGGAACAAAAATAAAAAAGGATCAATACTTTGATGAGGGCGTGCAAGCTTCGTTAATCAAGCAAATGATGGAGTTCAACCCAATGCATATATAGCAAAAATCTCATGTTCTAATTGTGTCATGGTCATATTATAAGATTCTCCCACAAAATTATGGAAAACAAATTCAAAACTTGCAATAAAGCCATTCCCCAATATAATGATACAACTATAAAAAAAGTTTTGCTCATATCAAAAACCAATAAAAGCGTGAAGAACCATATCAGCAAGTAAATGGGTTCTCAAATTTAGATTGTACACTAAACTTCAATTACTGAAGCTATACAAAATGGTTTGAAGCAATACTTATTTCACTTGATACAAATACTATTTTTGTCAAACCAGTTGTAATTGAAGAGACTAGGAAATAAGAAACATTATTTAGATTCTACACTAAACTTAAATTTCACCAAACCAACTCATACACTCAGCTCAACCACCTAAAAACTGAAAAATAAAGGGTATAGATGGAAAATGAAAGTGAAAAATATAGACAAAAAAATTAAAATTAAAGAGATGAGCAATTAGTGAAAAATCAAATAAATTGACAAATCCACCCATTGAATCAATAATACAAACACATCAACTCAAATTCGCAATTGAATAACAATCCAAATGAAAGTATCATTGCACCCAAACTCAAACTCCTCAACTAATTCAAACCCACACCCATCAAATTAAAAATCTATTAACTTTAACAACAATTAACAGATATCAATTCAAATTAATGGCATCAACCCATCAAATTAATAGCATTAATTTTCTCCAAAAAAAATCTATTAATAAAATCAATTTTGTCAAATTAACAGCCCTATTTCTAAAATTTTGGGTGTTGAGCAATGTGTGTGTGTGCTTGGGGTAGGGGGTATGCGAAGTGTTTTTTTTGCGAAGTATGACTGTGTGTGTTTTCTATTGCATGTGTGTTCCATTTGTGTTTGCATGTTTCGTTGTGTGTGTGTGTGTGTGTGTGTGTGTGTGTAGGGGCTAGGTTGCGCAGATCAAGAGTGACAAGAGTGGAGGCTAGGTTGCATAGAGGGGGGTTGCTCAAAAAGATGAGAGGTTAGGTGAGGGGGTTCGTATAAGGGGAGAGCTGGGGGCTAAGGATATTATCTCTGTGTGTGTGTCTGAGAGAGAGAGAGAGAGAGATAGAGAGAGACAAAGAGAGAGGAAGAGAAAAGGGGTACCTGAGAGAAGACAAATGTTGTGGTGCAGTGGCGCTGATGATGTTGTCGGGGCTGGATAGAGAAAGAGTAAATAGATACAGAGAAATAAAGAAAGGGGAGTGAAAAAAATGTGAAATGTGCAACGGGAGTGGGTGGGCGGGTTCCGTTTTTATGGAGTTGATTTACAGGTAGAAGTCAAAATTAATTTGGAAATCAAATGTGTTAACCCGATGTGTGTCCAACCTGTTTAATCAAAATTTGGTTAGTCATGATCCTAATTTTTTGACCCGACTAACCCAACAAATGCATCTTAATTGCCATTAAATTACTTCATTGAATTACCAACTACATATCCCAACTACCATAGACTCTCCTCATTTTATTTACACTACATCCAAAAATGTTTGTAAGAAATCAACATACCCATGTTCTTTAAAACACAAGAAGCATAGGAAAGATGCGAATTGGATTCAATTGATCTCCCTAAAACTATACATCATTTTACTCAGGTAACAAACCATTTGTAAAATGTGTGTACTATAGTTGTGGTATATATGCAATAGTTTGTTTATTTATAAATTATTCAAGTACTATATTTGTTATAATATATGCAATAGTTTATTGTGTTAGTCAACATTTCTTCTGCATTTTCGGATCAAAAATGTCTCAAAATTAACAAACAATGTATAACTCAACCTATTTTTGTAATTATATAGGTGGAGTAATGGCGGGTACGATCAATGACAAAGGTAAAGATGTACTACTAGATCTTAATGTTGTCGTAACAGATGATGAGTATGAGGTGCATATGCAAAATGATCAAACAATTTCTGATCAGGGTGTAGTGGAAAATAGAGTCGATGGGTTGATAGTGGATGATGTAATGCAAATGATGTTCACCACAAATGAAACGTACGGGGAATTTTATAATAATTACGCAAAATTTTTGGGATTTAGTGTTCAGAATGATGACTTGAAGTATAACAAAAATAAAATTTCAATGTCAAGATGGTGGGTTTGTTCAAGAGAAGGTTATCGAGCACCCAAACACCTTGACTGCAGTGACCGCATCTGGGAACCAAGGGGCTTAACAGGGGTGGGATGTAACACAAATTTTCGTGTAAAGTATGACAATGGGTCTAAACAATGGCTTGTAAAGTACTTTGTTTGAGAACATAATCACCAATTGGTTACACCACAGGGTGTACCATTCATTCGATCGCATAGGCGTGTGAAGAGTCCCGATAGAGAACAAACAAATGCATTGCGTAATGTTGACATACATACAAGTCAAGTAAGGGATTTTTTTGGTGCAACAGGCAGAAAGTTATCATAATGTTGGATTTACCATGAAAGATTTGTGCAATAATGTTGCGACATAACGTCAGTCACAACTTCAAGATGGTGATGTAGAGGGGGCGTAAAACAACTTTAGTGGAAAAAAATAATCAGACCCTATGTTCTATTTTAACTACAGTGTCCATGAACATAATTCACTAAATTGTTTGTTTTGGACAGACTCATCCTCACAACTTGACTATGCATGATTCGGCGATATCTTGGTATTTGACACCACATATCGAACCAATGCACATAAAAACCTGTTTGTTATACTTGCAAGTGTGAACAATCATAATGCAACATCCATTTTTTGGTGCGACTTGCTCTCAAATGAGACTGTTGCGACATACATATGGGTATTGCATACATTTATTCATGCCATGGAGAGTAGGACACCTATTTCAGTTGTGACCGAGTGTGATAAGGCCATGGCCGGAGCAATAGAACAGGTTTTTTCCAATGCAACACAGATTATGCAGGTAGCATTTGACAAGAAATGCGTTGTCAAATATTAGTATTGAAAATTTTGTTCAACAATTTAAACATTGTATGTGTGTTCGCTATAGTCCGGAAGAATTTGAGGATCGATGGAAAGCGTTGGTGGAGTCATTTGGATTGGAGAATAATAATTGAATAGCGGAAGTTTATTCCAAATGGTCAAAATGGGCGGAAGCATATTTAAGAGATAAATTCTTTGCGGACATAAAATGTACACAACGATGTAAAGGTATGAACTCATACTTCAATCATTTTCTAAAGACCCGTCTCCGACTCTTTGAGTTTGTGAGGCAATACGACCAGGCTTTGCCAAGGATCTGGGAGAATGAAGCAAATGATGACCATGATACCCAACACACATCTCCGGTGACAACCACGCAATTGCGGTGTCTTAAAGAGCATGCAACATCCATATATACAAGGAAATTATTTTTCAAAGTGCGCAATAAGTTGAAGGTTGAATCCCTGTTCCTTATAGTTCAAAAAATTGACAACGGGATCCATTGAAGTTACTACTTGTCTCACTACATGCAACCAAAATCAACATGGAATGTCATATGTTCTCCTCAAAATTATAATATGAAGTGCAACTGCTTGAAAATGGAATTTGTTGGTATTCCATGTTGCCACATCATAATAGTACTCAAATATGAGCGCATTAAAAGGTTCCTTCCGAGTCTCATTATGAAGCGCTGGACTATTTCCGCAAAAGGTGATTTAGGAAATGAGGATGTGCTGCCAAGAAGTAACACTCTGACCATTTCAACACAGTATGCTGGACTAATGGCCATGTGTAGTCGTATGTGTTACTATGCTTCACATGGTTACAAATCAACTTAGGACCTAAGAAGTACAATGCATGGATTAACCTCTCAGATGAAGACCAATCATGAATCCCTTGGAAGAGAAGAGGAGGCCTCTACACAACACAAAAGTAGGACTACTGAGTTAAATAAGTTTGGGGTAGCTAATCCACATATTGTTACAACAAAGGGACATCCAGGTCGTATACGAAATAATAATCCATTTACGTCTCGAAGATGTAGCAAGTGCAAGGCAACCAGGCATAATATTCATAAATGTCTTTTGTTGACTACCCAGACTACTGATCCATATGAGGGCATGCCCTTTTCACAAGCAGATGGATCCCAACAACCATTGCCAACTCAGGAACCATTTGACCCTTTCGCACATGTAGGCAAACATGGGTGGAGTTCAATAACATCTTTATAACACAAAATTCCCATTTTGTTTGCTGCTTTATAAGTTATCAAGCAATGCACCATTTAATTGAACATTTTTTAACGATACATTGATTGTTCAGGATGGCTTTCATGACTTTTACTCAACTAGTCATGGACAATTCTTCACTCCACTTTAAGGGTTGTCAAGGTAAGAATTTTCATATCGCTGGGAAAGTTGCATACCATATGTGATTAAATTGACCAAACAATTCAAATATATTTTACACAGGGTAAAACCCCTACTTTTGGACAAGTTTCATGTATGAAACTCATTTTGCACAACTTTCATGTACGCAATCAGGAGTGACAAGTTTCATGTATGCAACTCATTTTAGACAAACTTCTACAATTGCTACATCACCAACACGAACCAAGTGGGATTCGTCTACAGTTATATTACTAATCTCATTTACATGCTTTTCCTCTACACACTTGCCTATCCAACTGAGCATTATGTTTGTTGCTTTCTTCTTCCCATGTATACAGCTTTGTTGTTGAACTAGCAAATATTATGCACTATTTCAGCTATGTGCAGTTGGTAGTTTGGTTTGGGGAAGTATATGGAATTTTAGGGGGGAAATAGAGATGGTTGAGAGGGAGAAACTACTGTTCTATACAAGGGTCATTGCTTTGTTGTATTACTCTTGTCGGTGGAAAGAGGTAACCTTAGGGAGGTTATAACAAATTTTTTTTAAGGTTACTACATTGAGAGGTAATGTTGTAATCTTTAGGGTTGAGGTTATAACATTTTGATGAAAGGTTACTACATGTTGATGTAAGGTTACTACATTTTGATGTTAAGTTACTACTATAATGTTGTTGGAAATAATGAATTTGTAAAAACTGCTATTAACAACACCATACAACAAAATATTTCATACCATTGCCAAAAAATTATGTTCAGCTGAATTGATTACATTTGATAGGTTACAAGGTCACCAAATCTAATATGGCCCAAAAGAGTTACACGCATATACACATTTCAATTCATAGGAATTTTTTCCACACAAAACCCATCAATATCACTTCTTTCCATACTCTTTAAATTCCTTGTAAAGTCCATCAATCTTACTCTCCATCTTTTCCAAAGATCCCTTCATGCATTCCTGAAAGGCATGCAACTATGTGGCCAAACAATTTTGCCTAGTTAGTATTTGCTCTAGCTTTTCTCCAACAATATTCATGTTGAATAGATTGGCACTCGAACCCTCGCCCTCTATCATAGTATTGGCCTTAGTTTGGGAGTGAGACACCTGTGAGACAGTCTTGGCACGATTTCTAGGCCTAGCATGACCAGCACTTTTTTTTATAGTACCCTCGTTTATCGTACTCTCATTTATCATACCCATGGAAGCACTATACTTTTCGCCAGGTTCAATCACAACCCCATAAAACTTCACAATATTTGTAATCAAAATAGGAAATGGAAAACTTCACCTGTTATCCTGCAACTCATAAGCATTCATAATCAGCTACAATATGTAATGGGGAAGGTCAATGCATGCCCTTTTACCAATCGCATATAGAAGTTGAGCTCCATCATATCCAAGTTCAGTTGTATATCCTTTGGGATCAATGTTACAAGCAATTATTATGTTTAACATCTTATAAGGCAAATGAAGGTCTTTCTGATATATTTTACTGTTCTCATCAACCCAATCGATAACGACATCACAAATTGTCTCAATGACTTTTTCCATGCTACAGACTTTCTCTTTACTTTTGTAAGGAAATACAATGGTATTCTCAATAATGACAGGCCTAGGAACTTTCAACATTTTTGAAATAAAATTGGGGGAAACTTCTATTTCTTTACCCTAACTATAGACTTCAAAGTGTGCCAACCTTATCAAAGTCATGTAAAGTTGCATAAAACAATCTAACTACGTTGTTATATGTCACATCATCCTTCTTTACATCAAAGATATTCTCCTAATTAAGACCTCCAAAAAACATAGGACACTCCAAGTGCAATGCCTCATTCCACTAACAATGGGCGATGACAAAAACAAGTTTCAAACAATGTTTTTGCTTCTTCGTTCAGGAAACTAGTGTCACCTTTTGAACTCTTATCTATTTCACCATCCTTCCTCTTTTGAGCAGTAACTATTTGCTTATTCATGTCATTCACTGCCTTCCTCTTCTTTGTCGCTCCAATTGTTCCTCCAGCCATGTTGATCTACAGCTTCTTTGATTGAATGTACAGAGGACCCATATGTTTTACAATCGATTTGGGGGATGTATTGTCCTTAACTTGTTCAAGCAAAGGGGTTTAGGGTTTGGGAGAACTCAGCAATGTCGGGGGAAATACACCTACAATGGGTGCTCATAGCACTTAAGGTGCAAAATGAAAAAAATAACCAACAACTAATGAGTATGCCCCTCCACACTTGAGGTGTTTTTTGTAATTTCATATTTTTTATTTGAATTGAATTTAAAGTATTTTTATTGAACAATCTCTCTTGATCAATCGTAATTTTATGGATCGATTACAATCCTTAAAATAAGGGTTAATATTTCAAACTTTTTTGGAAGTAAATTATCATATTTTTTGTGATCGATCTACCATTATTAGATCGATCACAAAACATTCAGTCTCTTATCCATCATAATTTACTTGTTCGATCACAAAACTTTCAATCAAATTTAGGTATTTTTATTGAATAATTTCTGTTGAACAATCGTAATTTTATGGATCGATCACAATCCTTAAAATAAGGGTTAGTATTTCAAAATTTTTTGCAAGTAAATTATCATTTTTTTTATCGATCATCCATTATTAGATCGATCACAAAACATTCAGTCTTTTATCCATCACAATTTACTTGCTCGATCGCAAAACATTCGAATTGAATTTAAGATATTTTTATTGGACAATTTCTGTTGATCAATCATAATTTTATTGATCGATCACAATCCTTAAAATAAAGGTTAATATTTCGAACTTTTTTGGAAGTAAATTATCATATTTTTTGTGATCAATGTACCGTTATTAGATTGATCAAAAAATATTTAGTCTCTTATCCATCACAATTTACTTGTTTGATCACAAAATATTCACTTCTTCTGAAATCGAACATTTTTACAAATATGATCATCATACATACACTGATCGGTGTTAATTATACTGATCCATCGCAATTATACCTACTATTCCCCAGCAAGTCCCCACCTTCATCAATCTTGTTGTAACCCATCTGAAAATATCGATCGATTATAATACTTGTTCGATCACAGAACTTCTGATCGTGGTTATACCTACTGTTACCCAACAAGTCCCCCCACTCTCATCCATCTTGTTGTAACTCATCTGAAAATATCAATCGATCATTTAAAATTATGATCAATCAAAGAATACTTTTAACGTGCAAGTAACCCTTTTAGCTGGTTGCCCCCTTATGCTCTTCTTTTTCCCTCCATTGTATTTTCCTCTGACAAGGAACCACCAGCTTCTCGGTACGGTACTACTAATTAAGTTTTTGAACTTTTTTTTTTTTGTATTAATTGAGTTTTTTAATTGTGTTAATTAAACCCTTATGTCTGTCTATGTTAGAGTGTGACACTCATGTGGCACAAAAAGACAAAATAGTTCAATTGACATAATTATAGAGTTCAACAATTTAAGTGACAAAAAAGAACAAAATTAGGGACTTAATTGAGATAAGGATTATAGTTTGAGAGTCATGTACGTAGTTTACTACAACTATTTGTGTCACCTGAGTGACGCAATTTGTCATTTTTCGTTATAAATTTAATGGAGGCAGACAGAAAGGATCAATTAACACAATTAGAGCGTTCAGATAATCAATTGACACACAAAAATTAAGGGAGTTAATTGACACAAAAATCATAATTTAAGAGTCATATATATAGTTTACTCTTTTTAATTCTTATGGAGTTGACTACGATACCGAAAAATATATTTTTCGGTACCATACCCCTATTTACCAATATTGTGGTTATTTTTATAACATTTGTGAGTCATTTTATCACTGTTGTAGTATCAAATAATAATAAAAATAACTATCACAACACCAATAACTATGGTAAAAACACTCACAAATGTAATAAAAATACCCACAAATGTGATAATTTTTTTGCACCATAAAAAAATGAAAAAAAATAGTTATCACAAATGTGATAAAAACACTCACAACAGTGGTAAAAACATTTAAAAAAATGATAAACCACCAAAAAAATAATAAATTTTTAGATTACAAAATGACTTATAAAAATTATAAAAATACACATTGATGTAATAAAAGTTAAAGGTAGGGGTACGAAATTATTTTTTAGGTACCATAATCAAGTCCAATTCTTGGTATTTCAGAAGAAAAGTACACTTTGAAATGTCATTCCTTAATCTAGCAGGGCAGCTATGGTCAAAAAGATGATAACCCAACCACATGATTGTGTGCTTATCATACATGTATGTCACTCAAGGATTGCATAGTGAAGAGTGTTATGATAATGAAAATGCACGTTTTTAGTACCCCATTTTTTGAGAACAAAAACGTGTCACGTTTATACTTTTTTATTTTATAATTTTTTATTAACATTTGGAGATCATTCAACATAAAATCAATGGCCGACCATCAGTCCCATGTTGAATTCATTTTTGTTTGACTTTGTGTAAGCAACTTATGAGTAGTTTAAGTGATAAAAAAGACATAATAAATTTAGATGTTTTGAATTTAAATTTTAATAATCTCTTGAGATTATGTCATAAGTAATTTATTTCTTATAAATACCCTAGATTTAGTGTAGATAAATTGTCTTTGACCAGATCAAAGAGAAGATTAATCAAAATACGCATAAGATAACCTAAATACCCTTAAGCATTGAATCAAAAAAAAAAATATATTATGTATGCATCAGCCAATCTTCTTATGTTAATTTTGACCTGCCCAGACATGACCAGTCTCTATGTGTGTGTATATTTTGGTTTAATTGTCCGGGTTGTTCAAATTAGCTTACACACAACTCTATTAATTTTTTCTTCAGTTCGGTCAAAAGCAGATCATCTACGATGAGACTAAGGTATTCATGAGGGATAAATCCTTCATAGTCTAGTCCCAAGGTATTATTAAGATTCAAACTCAAGACGTCCGAATTTACAGTTCATTCTTATTACCAATTAAGCTTCTCTTAGGGCTTATATGTATGTCTGTATGTCAGTACACGGATCTTGGGATTTTCGGTGTTAAAAGTCACTTTCTCTTATTTGTTTTCAAAATTATAATAAAATTTAATTAAGTTACAATTCAAAAGAATATTCAAAAAAAATTGAAATCAGTCTCCCTATTTCAGATCAATCCCAAATTTTTAATATCAAACTCAAATTTTTGAATTTGATTAATTCAAAACCTTATAACTTGAATTCCACATAATGCCAAAAATTGCTTATCAAAGCTGATGATTCCGATGTTATTTTATGTCTCTCATATGACTTTTCTACCTCCTTATAAAAGCATCCTACTTAAATTCCCAAGGTTCCTTTTGCAATCTTCATTAGGCCACCCATGTGCTTATATCCATATGTTTTTTTTATATGTCAATTGTCTCGGTATATCATCATAATACTTTCTTACTCATGTATCAGATTAATGCTGAACTTTGCACAAAGCCATCTCTCTACAAAAAATGATAAATCTATGGGCGGCAACTCCAAAGAACTAATTTCATATAAATTTAAATCTTTGACTTACTCTCATAGAAAGTTATCACTAAAGCTAACCCCTTGGAGTGATGTATGTGCGTATGTTACTTTCAGCATTATATGACCTTTTTTTATGTGTAGGATGTCATTGGAAGTTTCCACTTCCAGAAGAGCAGGCTAATTCAAAGCCATTCAAAACTTTGCTTTCTTATCTTAATTGTTTCCGAGGATTCACACCTTAATGGGCCCTTCAATTTTGTTGAAGAGAAGTTAGTAGTCATGTCTAGAGGGACTAATGTTGGACACGAAAGGTGGACAAATTGACCTTTGATGGTGAAAGAGTGTCTCTCTTCACAGCAATGCCAGCCAATAGCTGCAACCTATCTGTCCTCCAGGTATTTTTTTTTCTCCATTTTGGATTGATATCACCAAAACCAAATCCATTTGAGGCTGATTGTCACATTATATAATTGGTAATGCATGACATGTGTAACATGTACTATTTTGTGTTGAAATATTTGATAAAATATATAAAAAAAATGTAGTTATATAGTTACATTAGATATTATCTCATTTTTATCATAATTAAATTATTTGTATTTTTTCTTCATAACTATAAACATCCAATAGACCCATTTTCTATGATTCTTTTATTCAAACTACCAAGTAGTAAGGGTTATAGATTTTTTTTTTTATTTTTGTCTTTCTTGTTTTTACTTTGTGTATCAATAATTTTTTACCAACTTATTTTGATTGTGAATGAAGAGATTAGATAAATATATCCATTTTTTTCGCATTACAAATGATATTGTATAAATGAAATTGTCAACGTGTATTAATATTGGGATTTTTGGATAAAAATATAGTGATAACATGACCATTCAAAAGTTTTAAAAAAATAGAAATTTGAATGATATGTTAGATATTAGTTTGTCATTTAAATACAGAGGGATATAATGACAATTTATATATTTACTAGTTATTTTTTGTGCCTGAAGGTGCGGAGTAATAAAAAAAAATAACAATAAATATATTTATATTTATATCAAAAATCAAATTACAAAGATAGAGGGGAAAGAAAAGAATTTAAACACCAGTTATAGTGGGAGTGGTGCTGGTTGGTAGTGCTAGTTGTAGTAAGTGATGATGACCGTGGTGGTGGTGGTGGCAATAGTAATGATAGTGGACAACGGTGATGGTGCTTGGTAATGGTGGTGGGGGGCGACAACTGTCATGGGTGGCAGTGGGCAACAGGCGCTGGTGGGTTATGCTAGTGGGTGGTGGCAATTGGCGACGGTGGTAGTGGAATAATGATGGTAGTTGTAATAATATAAGAATGATATGATGATGGTGGTGGTGGTGGTGGTGGTGGTGACAGTGGTTACAATTGGTGGTGGGTGACGACGATGGTGGTGGTGATGACGATGGTGATGGTGGTGGCCGAGGTGGTGGTGAGGTGACAACAATGGTGGTGGTGGTGGTGGCCGAGGTGTTAGTGAGGTGACAATAATGGTGGTGATATTGGTGATGGTGGTGGGATGACAGTAGTAGTGGTGGTGGCGGCGATAGGGGTGGTGGGGGCTGCGACAACGACAACGTAGTTAGTTGTGGAAGAGGTGGTGATGGGGTGGCGGTGGTGACGGTAATGATGATGGTGGTAGGAGTTGGGTATAGGCAATGGTTGTAGGATGGTTATGGTGGGGCAGTGGTGGTAGGAAGGGGGCGACAGTGGTGGCGGCAATGGTGGTTGTAGGATGGGGGTTGGGGGTGGTGCGGTTCCAAACACTATTTTTTTTAAGTACTTATAAAAAGCACTTTTGAAAAGTCACCTTAAATACATCTTTAGGGAGCCTATTTTTCCTATTAAATTTGAAGAGTTAATATTAGTCATGAGATTAACTTTAAAATAAAATTTAAAACGATTTGAACCTCGAAAAATAAAAATTATTTTATTTATCTTTTAAAATTTAAATTGTATTGTACTTTATTATATAGATATATAAAAAGACATGTTAGTCTTTATAGTTTTTTAGAAGGAAAAATAATGATTCAAAAATTTTTCATGTTAAAGTACTTTTATTAGTAATATAGAATTGATAAATACATGAATGGTAGGTTTGATTAAAACTTTTCGGTACTATACCACTTGCCATATTTTGGATCGAGTTTATTAATTTTTGATGTGTATTTGGTTTTTTGGTTCACTTTCCATCGTTTGGATTTACTTATCACATTTTGGAGTAAAATTCTTAATTTTAGGTTTTTTTCAGGTTTTTTTAGTAGGATATAACCAGAGTTACTTGTACATTGATGCTTATAAAACAGTCATAACAATTTAACGACCCCAAAACCACCGTTGTCATATTCAACACACCACCCAGATGAAAATGAGCAATTCAAATAGGGAAACTGCTTAAACACACAAAACCAGTACTTCTTCTACTAGTACACACAGTCGACCAAACTTGTCATGGATGCTTAGTGAAGAGCGGCTTCAAATGGCATACATGTATACAACGGAATGGATAGAACAAATTCAGGGGGCATTGCCAAGTATAGATCCCCATCTTGTCAAACTTTTCCACAAAACTATAGATCTTCTGCTTAGATCAGTTCACCATAAACAGATGGATGACATAGGAGAAATGCACACCCCCCCCCCCCCCCAAAAAAAAAAATAAATAAAATAAAATAAAAAATTATACATATAATGCATAATGCCTACTTCATTTATGATTGTCCCTAGTTCCTATAAAACAATTGCACAAAAAAAAAAAAAAAAAAGCAGGACATAAGAAATAGCTTTATAGCTGTGAACAGACTCCACAAACAAAATGAACACAACAAATAAACATAGCAAGTCATAGCTAACCACAGTGTACACGGGAGAGCTCTTACCTGTCAATCTGCATGTCCTTGAGGGTGTTAATGATCTTATATACCTTAGCTATTTGAATCATTCTAGTTGTAAACAGCAAAGTAATCAGGAAGTTGGCATGCAATTGATATTTTGATGTAGGACAACAGGGAGCCAACAAAAATCAGCACCGTTCATGTGCTGTGAACACTAAACTTGGGTTAGATGTGTTATGTATGGATAGTTTGGGAAGTGGTATGTTTTTGTAGACTACTTTTAAGGATATAATGACTAAATTTTAGATCTGATTATGAGGTTTATAACTTAAATAGTTGCAGAAGAAAAAAAAGAGAAGAAAAGAACTAGCTATCGCCCCTAGGGTTCCTTAGCCATCACACCTAGGGCTTGAATTGCATCATACAATCTTTCAAGCATATAATTGCTGAAAATTCCTGGTAAATATCTCTGTCCTTCATTAAAAATATTGTTATCTATCCATAGAGTTCTACGTATTTCCTACTTCTAAAATATTAGGACTCCAAACACTCTAAGACTCCAAATTACTTATAGAGTAGGAAATTAACATAAACTAGAACTAGAACTCTAAGCTCTATAAACATCCAACACTACAATTCGACCCAAAAGATGATCCACAGGTCGTAGAATGACCTGTTCCAAAAATCCTCCCGACTCTAATAAATGTAAAAAAGACACAAACAAAAATTATGAGCAAACTAACTCTAAGTTACTCAAAAATAAGAACTAACTAGACTCAAATACGATTATTCAAAAGGTTCCATGTGAGTCTGTCTTCAAAACAAGTCAAATTTTATAGTTTTTCACATATCTGAATTTGTAGTTTCTTGAACATCTTATGAGTTGAATCACATTTGTATTTCTTCTACGACATAAAGGTAGCTATGTGAAATAGAATTTGAAGCTATACTTGTGTTTATCGCATATGGTAAGCACTTACTCCTTTATATAGGAACTCATTGTTCATATCAAATTGTCTTGATCTTACTGTATTAGGGAACTATTGGTTGTTATGGTAAGATCAAGATAAACTAATATGGACAAAGAGCCCTGATAGAAAGAAAAAATAAGCCCTGGACATAGGAATTAGACACCAAGTTTGCTTATTATGAATACGAATATGACACTCGATAATTGTCAAACACAAGACACGTCCATAACTAGAAGAAAAATGTATACCTTTAGGAGTGCAAACACAACTTTATTTCAGAATAGAAAGAGTATGATCATAAATAAAGATAAACTATGTTTTGAATAAATCAATTAGAAGTCTGACAATTCAAAGGGCAAAAATAACTAAGTTACTTGCAGGTTTGCATGTTAAGATTCAACTGAAATCTATTGGACACATGGGAGAAGGGGACATTCAAAAAACTTAATCGTTAACGACAATTTATAAATAGCAAAGAATGCTCATTGGCCCTGAAACCCTCCCCCCCCCCCCCCCCCCCCTTTTTCTCTTTTTTCTCCCCACCACTCACGCACAACGGAAAACAAAACTTCTTAGTAAGGTAGATTCCTAACAAAAGTGAAGCACCCAAATACAAATGCTAAAAGCCTTATCTAAACCTTGGAATGATCAAAATTGATTGCACCAGTGGAATCAAGCCCAATTTTAGAACATTTTTTTTTTAGATGAGAACACACACATACCTGCTGAGGAATACACAAGAGATCATCCCATTCCAGCAAGATATGAGCATACAACCCTACATTAACACAACTTTTGGAACACTTCACATCCAGCCCTCTATAACGATATGAATAAAGTTTTTCCCACTCAATCAAATATGCATGTCTCCTCTTTATTTTCTTCACCCATATTTACATATTCAATATCCCATTGTAATCTACACTAAAAATGAGCTCTAAGCAGTTGAAATTAAAATTATAAATCCACCACATTCCCAAAAATACAGAGAAACTACAGTAAGCATTAGAGTTATCAAAAATATGAACATGTCATAGCATGAAACAGATCCTTGCATCTGGAAATGATTACCAAAAACCCTTTTCACAAAATATCTTCAGATGTCAAACTAACCACAGATCTACAAACCTAATAAAAGCATACTTTCTTAGCATTGAATAACTAAAGCTAACAAAAGAAAGGATTCTGGACCGCATACAGTGATGTATTAGTCAGATGTGTGCAAAAAATACATCACCAATATCTATCCTTTTGTCCTGCATAGTATCTTTACACACTATTATCTTTCAAGGCTTCACTCCTACAGTCCTAGTTGTTTCATCCCCTTGATTGAAACCAAGCTCTCTGTGTAGCTAAAAGCTTCATATGAATGTGCCTGAACTTCGTCAATTGAAATATTTTTAATTCCATTAGTTTTGGGATCATACAGGAACAGTTTTCCTTTAGTACCCTCTGCTACAATCTCTCCATTCTTTGAACACTGAATGAGTCTCTCCACCTTAAACGGAATTGGTCCAACACTGAACTTCTTACTCCAACTCTTCTTGCAATCATCCAACACCCAAACATCAACACATACACCTTTGTTCGATTCTTCGCTCAAATAGTAAACAAGCGAAGCAAGACCATCCTTCAATTCCACGAGTCGTGCATTAGTCCCTTCGCCCATGGGAAAATTTGGCACTGCCCCTTGCAGAAACACCTCATTCTGGGTGTCGAAAAATAGCAAAACCTCAAGAAATTTAGACTCCGATTCGATAAACGCAGTCCAATAGGGTATTCCCTTCACAATTGCATTGCACCTAGTCTGGAATAGATAAAATGGGGTCTCAACCTGAATCCTTTTCCAAGAATCCCTATTAACCGAGTACACCTGAACTTTCACTTGTATTTTCTTTGGCATTTTCGGCGTCATACACATTATACGCACGATTTTGTGATCATTTTCAACTGGGTCAAAGCCAAGGCCGAGAGAAACTTTTTCAACTTCGCCTTGATCCATTTTTGTGCTTGGAAGTCGAATTGTCTTGTACATTCTCGTTGAAGGGTTCCATAGAACGATCATTTGACCCAGAGGTGGGCAACCGAGACATACAAGGCCATTACACGAACCCACCAAGTCCATTTGGAGGAAGATTTCTGGGAAAGGGTGGTCGAGATTGATGGGTTTGTTGTCAATAGGATTGACATTGCAAAGAGACATGATGTGGTCATACCATAGGGAGAGACCGTGGATGATTACAGCGTCGTTCTTGGGGTTCATATCGGTGTGATTGAGGTGGAGTGAGATGAATTTAGGGTTCTTGATAAGGACAAGCCAGGGTTTGGACACGGACTTGAAGCGGAGGAGAGATTTGACTGGAAGTCTTGAGAGTATTTGAACGATCAGGTCTTGGGGGAAATTGCAACTCGACATTGTTGCAGAGGAAGATGATTTGGTTTCCGACATATTTTCTTTTCCCTTTCCTTCCCCTTTCCCTTTCCCTCTCCCTCGGTTCGTCATTTTCTGAGAATCTATTCGAATAAGATGTGAGTTCAGCGAGGACAGTGACTGTCGGGAAGTTTAGTTGATCGTATCCGATGGGAAAATTACATACAAATCCCTTGAAATTTGTCCTTAATCATTTAAACCTCGAATATTTAAAATATTATCCATGAACTCCTGACATTTGTACACAGAGATCAAAATAATTTTAAAAGATAGAATATTAAATATTTTAAATGGTTAATTTCAGTGAAAGTTCTCACAATATGAGGTTTGTCTTATTTTGGTCTCCAATATTTCAATTGAATTATTTTAATCTCCAAAATATTAAATATGTTTCTATATAGTCTCTCAAGTAGATAGAGTTCAGATTGCTAATAATTATTTTATTATAAATTTGTCACGTGATATTTAAATTTGAATAACTTTTAACAAAATTTTTACTTAAATTTTAGTTAAATAACTACCTAAATTACATAGTTTTAATCATGAGCTATACAAATTTTGGTAAAAAATCTATCCATATTACACATTTTTTGTCAAGAATTATCCAAATTTTGTTTAAGAGCTATCAACATTATTTTTTATTTATATTTAGGTATTATCTGATAAGTTTATGAATAAAAATCATTAACAATCTGGACGTTGTCTGCAGAAGGAATCATATAAAAATATATTCAATATTTCAAGAACCAAAATAATGTAATTGAAACATTATAAATCAAAATGAGATAAATCTCATATTTTAATGATCTTTTGTGCACTTATCCCTTATTTTAAATTTTACAATCAAAATTCATGTTCTATTACTTCATTTATTAAATAAAATAAAAAAAAACACAAATCTAATTTTTTTGTTAAAAAAATTATAATTAGTACTATTGATATCAAAATTTAGACGACTGCCACATTAGTTTGTTGAGCTTCAATCACCTGAAAGAAGTAAAGACCAAAGGGGAGTTTTTAGAGGTTGACTCTCTTATGCTTAAGTCAATAAATGACTCAAAGGTATGAATTACATATAATAATCAATATAAATATATCAAAAAACTCGATTTAACACTCATTTATATACAATTATATTATTTATTTGAAATAAAACAAATAAACCAAATAAGGGATCAAGCTGTAATAGACGCAATGTCTTGTATCTTTTATTTGGATAATTTGGTCATTTAATAGATTCTGTTACTTTTGTAACTAATAAAGAGTTTAAGTATTATACGTTTACAAACTTCAAAGAATTTAAATATAATTTCCTAATGAATAGACTAACGGACATTGACGACAAGTGCTTCTAACTTTTATCTAATATTGATGGAAAAAAAAGTTTTATCTAATAAAAACGTGTCACATATAAAAAAGCTTATATTTAATATTTTTATTGTTTAGTTAATAATTACAAATCTTTGAATTCAAATTAACGGTTGAGATGGATTATAATTATCGAAACCTTATCTTTTCATCAAACTTTGCTAATTTTTGAATAAAGTAAATTTAAAATTTCTTTGAACTTGTCAACAACAAATTCTTTACACATCAAAATGTGCTAGTGAATTATGAGAAGCTCTCTCTCTCTCTCTCTCTCTATATATATGTATATATATAGATAGATATATGCTGAAAGATTGGCCGAATAAAATAGTTTCGCCCAAACAACTCGATAAGATAGCTGAGTTTTGTCAAAACAACTAAAATTAATGAACTCTTTGTCAAAAGACTAGCTCAGCTCATTATTCTTACCAGACACCTCAGCTTAATCAATCAATACAACCCAGTTTGAAGTTTCCAAATCATGATAGTAATCACTATACTATCAAATGGAGATTAAGTAATGACTTCATCGTCCTAACAAAAAAATTCACAAAATTAGAGTCAGCTCCAATGAAACTCAAACTCTTGAACCCCAAAGATGCTGCCTCAGTTGATGGTACAGGTATGTATTCCAAATTTAATTCAATTATGATCATCTTTAATTCTATATTAACTTAGATACTGGAGAGTCGACTTTTGAATTTCCTTTGGCCTTTGAATCTTTTTTCAAGTGAATATAGTTTATCAAGTTGAAGGTGGTATCGATAGACTTTTGGTCTAATGATACTCCTTAGGATTCAAATCTCCTTCCCTTCTCCACCCCTAAAAAAAAATAAAAAGGCTTAAGGCCATAAAAAAATTTACATCAACACTTTAACATTGTTTTTCAATCTTACCCCTCAAAAAAAAAAAAAAGGCTTAAGGCCATAAAAAAATTTGCATCAACACTTTAGCGTTGTTTTTCAATCTTATGATATCACATAGTGGGATTTTTGTAATTAAAATCTAATGGAACAATAGAATAATGGCAACAAAATTATGAATTTTTGAAATTATTTTGAAACACTCATATAATTATATAATTTTAGGGGCCTCATACAAATTTTTCCCATGAAAAATTAAAATTATTAATTATGTTTTTAGTTTCTAATCATTATTGAGAGAGAAAGAGAGAGAGAGAGTCTGACCTCCGGGGATAGGTGGGTAGTGGTATGGAGAGATGGATAACTCCAGGTAGTAAGAGCATCTCCGAGGCCCCTCGCCATTTGAGTCTTTTAGCCATTCAAGCGAGCAAAATTTCAAATCGTGTTCTCCAACGCTTTAGCTATTCAGCTCGCCAAAATCCAGGAAGCCAAATTGCTCGCCAAATTTGGAGAGAAGAAGTTGCTCGCCACATCTCCCCCTCCTCTTGCTGCTGTGAACCAGGTATACAGACTGAAGAGTTGCTCGTCCATTGGGTTCACTCGCAGCTGGAGAAGCACAAAAGAAGATCGTCTGAAGTTGTTCTTCTTCTCGTTGCATACAGCCCAATCGGACGATTCTTCACGTAACGGGTTTGCACACCAAACTCTGTGATTTCTCCCTATCTGTTTCATGCGCACCCATCTCGCCCATTCCTGAAACCACCCTCCCCCAAATTTTGAAACCTACCCCCAACAAATTCTGAAACCCCTCCTCCAAATTCTGAAAACTCTTTTTGACCCCGCATTTGGATGTATAATAGAATATTTACATTTAGACCTCTTATGAAAGATTAATGTAAGTATTTGAGAAAATTTTAAATTTATGAGACTTATTGTGCAATTAATTTTTGTTATTTAAAGTTGATGAGTGTTAAATTGCCATTAAGTTGTATTATTTAAAATTTGATTAGAATTATTATTATAGTATAATTTTGGTTGGGCTTATGATTATTCATACTTTGAGTTAAAATTTTAAATTATATTATTGAAAATTAGTTAAAGTTGGTTGAAATAGTTAGCTAAAATAAAAAACATAAATTTTAAAAAATAGCTTGCTAAAGTAGAAAATTTAATATTTAAATATATTTTGAACATTGGATGATATCCGAGTAGTGAATAGGGAGAGTTTGAGAGGAAACTAACAACCTCTTAGAGATAGATGAAACTAGATAATCTCTGAAAACATTTGTGAAAATTGGCCAAAAATTCAATAAAATAGTCTTTTTAAGTCATTAAATCCAAACACTGTATTTTTAAGGCATTAAGGACATGTCAACTGTTCTTTTATTGTTCTCTAGTCCAATCTAATTTTATCATTTGACCAACATACCCTTTAAACAAAGTGGCTTCTCCTCCGGCAATGGATAGTGTTGTTCTCTATACTCTACTAAATTGACTATTTATTCTCGGATCTTCAAACAAGAGTTGCGGAGATGTTGGGTAATATGTAGTGCAAGGGGGGCTGGGGCACAAGTGTGTGCATGGAGAAGCCCTAAGTCCATCGTCCAATTCGGATCTCAACTTCCCATTTTGACAAGATTACTTGCTATGGATTGAATAAACCATCTCATTTTGATATTTGAGTGGGTTGTCAAATGGTTTTGAGCCAAGAACGCCGGAATAGATTATATATTTTTTTGGATTTTAGTACATGCCTACATTCACAGACTGTATCAAGATCATTACATTGTATGGCTTATTTCACTGCCTTGTTTAGCTAGAGTACATAGAGTGATTGTGTGTACTCTACTTTGGCTTGTCCTTACAGTCCAAATTTATTTATTTATATTTTGTATTGGACCCCTATTGATCAACAAACATTTTTTATGTTGCCATTTGGTATTTACGAAACTTAAGGTCTTTTTGGGCTCCGAGCTATGTTTGAGCTTAAAATGAGTACTTCCAATAATAAAATTATTATACAGATTTATTTTTTATATTTTTTCCTTGCTTATTAATTTTTGGGTGCTTTCTATGTTGCTATTTTTAGCTTATATCATATATTCGTATTAATATACTAGCTAATATCCACGTTTAAAGGTGTTATATAATAAAAATTAAGACAATTATTTAAATTTTTTTATTGCCAAATTATTTTGTTATATAGTGAAACAACCTTGTTAACACAAACAAGTTAATGTTGTCTCAAATTGAACTTAGATGTGAAAAGAGTGTCTTTCTTCACAACAATGCCCGCCAATGGCTGCAACCTATTTGTCCTCCAGGTATTGTTCTTCTCCTTTTCCATTGCTATCACCAAAACCAAACTTCTTGCTCTTTAGATTTCAATAAAATCACATAATCAAATCAACAAATGAGGTCAAATTTTTAAGTTTAAATAATATTACTCTTAAATATAGATTTTGGCTAAAAATTTTCGGGGTCGTACCACTTACAATATTTTTGATATAGTTTATTAATTTTTAAGGTATATTCATTTTTTTGGTTCACTTCTCATATTTTGGATAAGACTTATTATTTTTGTAGTTAAAACTTACCATTTTTTAGATTTTTTATTTGAATTTTAATTTTTAAGTACATTACCAAAAATAAAGGGTAAATTACACTCACACCCCCTAACATTTGATTTTATTATATGAATACCCTCTCAAGTTTCAAAAATTATATTAAAATCCCTTGACATTTAAAACTTATAACAAACACACCTCCCGGCTAACCGAGGTTAGAATGGTTGACAGTCAAAGCTCTTGTCATCAATATTAATTATTAAAATATCAAAAATACCCTCTAAATATATGTTCTTACCCCAAAAATTTATCTCATCTCACATTTATCATTTCTTTATTTTATATTATCATATAAAACTAAAATTTTTTCAATTAAATCATAAATTGTATGTTTCACATATTAGCCGACTTATCGAGAATCTCTTGCATAGTATTCTGAATGAACTCAGAAGGAATTTAGCTGTTGACAAACCAGACCCTTCTTTTCGAAATAAACACTGATCACAGCCCACGCCTCTAGGGTTTATCTCTTCTTCTTTGTCGTTGTATGATGGCTCATATTCTTCTTCCAAATCCATAATTTACGGTGAAATCCAAGTGAAGAAGTTCGAAGTTCAAAACCCTAGAAATATGGGTGTGTGTGTGTGCGCGTGAGAGAGAGAGAGAGAGAGAGAGAGAGAGAGAAATGGGTTGATGAATTAGCTAAGGCGGCATGTGATTGAATCCAGATTTACCCCCAAATCCATCATGAACACCAATACAGCTAACCACCACCATACACACAGCACCACCACTGGTAACAGAGTAACCCCATCAACTGTCCACCACCTCCATCTTCATTCACCTCCACAACCACACAATACACGCACACAACCACCACAGTCCAACAACCCCACCACATTCTTCTGTAACACCTCCATTTCCACCTCCTCAACCACATCACACTCACAACCCAACAACCACTATTAAAATCAAATCCCAAAACCCCCCAAAATCATACATGCATATTTTTTAAGCTTAAGATCCTTTTGATTTCTCAGATCTTTGCATCGAATCCTTTTGATTTCTCAGATTTGGATGAGAGTTGCTACTGGAGGGTGCTGCAGTGGTGGGGGAGGGGCTAGCAATTTTCACCGGATCTTCTACGACTTTGGGCTGGTTCTTTGCTTTGGGTATATATATATATATATATACAGAGAGAGAGAAAAAGAGAAGAGAAAAGACTAGCGATTTCGAGTTGGTTCTTCACCTTGGGGGTGAGAGAGAGACAGAGAGAAGGCGCCAAGGCGTTAATGGTGTTGGGTGCAGAGAAGACAACGAAGGCGTAGGGATAAGGCTTGGGGTTTGGGTTTGAGTTTGTGTTAAAGAGAGGGGCAGAATAGTCTTTTTATCAAGACCGTTAACTCTATCTAGCTACTGGGGTCTGATTGAAATTTTCAAAATGTGAGGGGTGTGAGAAAATCAAATGTCAAGGTGTGTGAGTATAATTTATCCAAAAATAAATACTGAGTCTTTGACGTTATTTGCACAAAATCACTACGAACACATTTGAATCAACTAGAGTTTAAATTAATCCGAATCCGAATTAAACTTAATTCTTTTTTTGAATTGATTATTCAACAAACTAATTATTTTTTACAGTTCATATCAAATCCTTTTAAAAATAATCAATCTTATCCAAAAAAGTAAATCAAAAAGTGAATTTTAAAAATTATATTTCAATTTCAACGCAACGTCGTTAAATAATCACCCAATTTTAATCAATATATCTATAGATATGTGTGTATGCAATGATATCGGATTACAATCGAATCCAATTTTTCTATATCCATATCTGTAAAAATTTTGCTACAAAAAGAAATTTTTTTTCATATGCAACTTGGTGATGAAAATGCAACCAAGACAAAGCGTCATTCAATAAGGCAAAAAATTAAAAATCAAACATGAAACAGACCACCTTTGAAACTCAGCCATTTAACATTGCTGCCAAAAGCAAAATCTGCTGGCAGTATCAGGCAACTAAACTAGTAATAACACCACATTCCAGTACACTACAGATGAAAATGATGCTTCATCCTTCTACTTAGCAGGGTATAACCAGAGTTACTTGTACATTGATGCCTATAAAGCAGTCATACCAGGGTTCAACAGAAGTAAAAAGCAGACATTTAATCCAATTTTGAGACCCTATCGCTCGAGCAGATATATTAATACAAAACTACGGATACATTAATACAACATGCTGATATAAATCAATTTAACGACCCCAAAAACACCATTGTCATATGCAACACACTACCCAGATGAAAATGAGCAATTCAAAAAAGGAAACTGCTTAAACACACAAAACCAGTACTTCTACTAGTACATATTCAAGTCAACCAAACTTGTCATGGATGCTTAGTGAAGAGCGGCCTCAAATGGCATATAGGTATACAACTGAATGAATACAACAAATTCAGGGGGCATTGCCAAGTACAATGGGCAAACAATTACGAGGTTGTGAATGAAAACTTGAGGTCAGCCAGTTTGTTCAAAAACTGTTGCAAATTAGGTCAATATCTAGTTCATCTATCCCAGCATTTAACAATGACCTAACAGTGTAATAATCCTTTAGCGAATACACTAAATTTAAGAATACCAAAGAAACTTTTAGAACTTCTAATTCAATAGGCATTTTTTTTTTTGGGCAATAAGAATACAATAGTTATATTTTCCCAAACCAAGATTACAAAGAAGCAGCAGCAAATCCTGATACCTGATTTTCCACAAGGGGTTGCTATATAAATCACCTACAGGATGGGTTCAGAATAAAGGTGGACACCTAAAAATCAGTGAGTTAATTGAATTCAATACTCAAGTTCATATCAGGAAGTATAAAGATGTTTACAAAAATAAATGTTTATACATCAAAATAAAATGGTAGATGAACTCTTAAGTATAGATCCCCATCTTGTCAAACTTCTCCACAAAAAATATAGATCTTCTGCTTAGATCAGATCACCATAAACAGATGGATGACGTAGGAGAAATGCACCCCAGCGCCAAACCCTATTTTACACATATTGCCTACTTACATTTGTGATTATCTAATTCCTATAAAACAATGGTGGTGATTATCTAGCAGTCCACCTTCAAGAGGTTTTTCCCAGGTAGAGGGCAGTCCCTATCAGCACATGGTATGCACACTGCAAAAAGGTTTGTTCTCCCCAAGAGGATTTCTAAGCTATTTAATGAACCACAAGCTAACAGTTTGAGTCCTGACATCCCAACTATTATCAGGGTAAGCTTTAACTTTCACTTAGTTGCAATGCTAGAGAATCTAAGATAAGTGGGTAAAGCAAAGTAGTACTTATTTTACATAGTAAGAGTGTTCAACAATGTCAAATCAAATAACAGTAGTTCTTATTTTACATAGTAAGAGTGTTAACCGATGTCAAATCAAATAACATAATCATTTTCTGGGAGATAAACTGGAAAAAACTTAATTATAGGTAATAGACAGTGTGTTTACAAGACCTGCATGAAAATGAAATCCAGAAACAACAGCACCAAAAAAGAAAAAAAAGGACATAAGAAATGGCTTAATAGCTGTGAGCAGACTCCTCAAACAAAACGACACACTGCAAATAAACAGAGCAAACCATGGCTTATCACACTGTTTGTGGGAGAGCTCTTACCTGCGCTGCCAATCTGCATGTCCTTGAGGGTGTTAATGATCTGATATACCTCTAGCTATTTGAACCATTCTAGTTGTCACAGCAAAGTAAATAGGTAGTTGGCATGAAATTTTGATGTAGGACAACAGGGAGCCAACAAAAACCAGCACTGTTCAAGTTCAGTGAATGCTACCATGAACAGTAAACTAGGGGTTGGATGTGTTATGTATGGATTGTTTGAGAAAGGAGTAGTGTTTTTAGACTATGTTTAAGATATAACAACTAAATTTCAGATATGATTATGCAGTTTAGAACTTGACTAGTTGCATAAAATAGAAAAAATTGGAAGAAAAAGAGAAGAGGAGAACTAGGAATCACTCCTAGGGTTCTCCTAGGGTTTGAATTGCATCACACAATTTCCAAGCATATAATTGCTGAAATTTTCGGGTAAATATCTCTCCTTTTAAAAATATCGCTACCTATGCAGATTGTTCCAAGTATTTCCCAATACTAAAAGATTATGATTCCAAATATTCTTCGGACTCCAAATTACTTATAGAGTAGGAAAAAATGCATATTGACCCTAAAAACAAACCCCCCCCAAAAAAAAAAACCCTCTTTTTTTTTTTTTTTTTCTCCCCACCACTCACGCGCATAGAAAACAAAACTTCCAGGTAAGGTAGATTCCTTACCAAAGTGAAGCACCCAAATATAAATGCTAAAAGCCATATCTAAACCTTGCAATGATCAAAATTGACAGCAAAAATGGAATTGAGCCCAATTCTATAACATTTTTGTGAGATGAGAAAGCACACAAGTCCACATTAGCACACTGCGACTATCACCGGAAAGTTGCATCAGATCAACATTAGAATTAGAATCCACTGCAAAAACAACTAAGTCAACTCCTATTTGCTCCGGATCTACTGGCCCGGACGCTTGAATCTATTCCACCTCAAACAACCGAATATACTATTGCAGGATCTTCCACTGCTTCTGTTGGAACACTTTACATCCAACCCTCTATAATGATATGAATAAAGTTTTTCCCACTTAATTAAACACGCATGTCCCTTCTTTAGTTTCTTTCCCCATGGTTACACTTTTTGTGTCTTAACTACTGATGCAATACCGCATGGTCATCCATACTAAAAATGAGCTCTTAGCGGGTGAAATTAAAATCATAAATCCATCACATTCACAGAAATACAGAGAAAACTACAGTAAGCATTAAAGTTATCAAAATTATGAACAGATCCTTACCCTAAACCCTTTCAGAAAATACATGCCAAACTAAGCAGAAATCTACAAAGAGCATACTTTCATAGCATTAAAAAACTGAAGCTAAACAAAAGAAAGAATTCATGACTGGAAAGGGTGGTCGAGATTGATGGGTTTATCATCAATAGAATCTAAAAGAGACATGATGTGTTCTTGCCATAAAAAGAGACTGTGGATGATTACAGCGTCGTCCTTGGGGTTCACATCGGTGTGACTGAGGTGGAGTGAGATCAATTTAGGGTTGTTGATAAGGGCAAGCCAGGGTTTGGACACGGACTTGAAGCGGAGGAGAGATTTGACTGGGAGTCTTGAGAGTATTTCAACGATGAGGTCTTGGGGAAGATTGCAACTCGACACTGTTGCAGAGGAAGATGATTTGGTTTCCGACGGATTTCCTTCACCTTTCCCTTTCCCTTTCTCTTTCCCGTTGCCTTTGCCTCGGTTCGTCATTTTCTGAGAATCGATTCGAATAGGATGGGAGTTCAGAGAGGACGGTCACTGTGGGGGAAGCTTTAACCTCGGTTTGGTCAGAAAGAAATTGAAGGAAAGTAAAAATGAAAAAATAAAAAATAAAAGTTATTTTCTTATATATATTTAATTAGAATGAAAAATTTGTTAAAAAAAACATAAAAAATTAATATAAGTTCTAAATTATCCTTATCAAATCAATCTAAAACATGCACAATGATTAAAAATTATAATATAGTTACAACAACCACCGCCCCCAACACAGCTTTCACCGAGCAATTAACACCACCTCCGTCCCTCCCAACACATCCTTCACCAAGCAACCACCACTATCACCAACAACTTCCAAACTATGCGGCACCCACCAGCTACCAAGCCAAGCAACACCCACCAGCTACCAACCAACTAAAAGGAAAAGAGAAAATCAAGAAAGAAAAAGTCTATTGCAAATGTCATCTACTAACCTTAGCCACCATGGTTGCTATAAAATTCCCAAGACCCATAGCAAATGGGAAAAATCTTTGAGAGAGAGAATCCATTGACATTGAATTGGGTCTGGTGAGCCTCCAACCCTTTTTCTGTACTTCGATAGTGCCCCCAAACCCCATCTCTTGCTCCGGCGGTCTCCCAACCCCCATCTTTTGCTCTAGCGTTCCCCCAACCCCAAACCCTTGCTCCATCGGTTCCCTCAAACCCCCACCCCTTGCTCCAGCAGTCCCACCCCCATACCCAATGCTGACAGCACCCCAAAACCCACTCCCGAAAAAAACTAAAACTAAAACTTATCTACACAACCCCAATCCCCACCTCTACCAAGTAACCCTTGCCCACCCCTCTGTGAATAGCAACCCAATAGCAACCCAAGTAATACAGTTTCGAACGCCTCGTTCGAAGTTCCTTTGCCATTTATAGCTTTTGCGTTCACTGGCCATCCAAACAAACTCAAGGCGGTGGAAGAAGCTCTCGTCGCGATTGCATCGATACACCTCTGAACGATGTTGATAGACCTTTGAACGATGCCTAGGGTGTTCTCCATTGGCATCAAATTTTCACACAAGTTTAGGATTGATCGAAACTTTGAGGCTTTTGAGGGTTTTGGTTTTCACTGGGTATGGATGGGTTTCGGTTTCATCGAAGGGGGAGGGACTGGATAATCACCGGTTGAGGGAAGGTTGGGTTTTACTGGGTTTTTGCACTTTTGCTTGTGGAGGATTGGGTTGTTTTTGGATTGAATGGTATAAATGTCTTTTAATGGTGTTAATGTTGACTTTTATCAATTTAGACAGTCAAGAATAACAACAATGGGGTGATTGAGATATGTTAAAACTTGAAGGGGGTAGATTGTCGAAATTAAAACCACGAGGAGCTGCTTGAAACACAACCCAAACTTGGAAGGGGAATTTTGTAATTAACCCAAAATTTTATTAGCAATTTTTTTTGCTATATTAATGCAGAATTATTTGACCATATATATTATATCTTTTGTTAACTAAACCCGATGCTTGGTTAATATGGGTAAGTATATGTGGAACATTACGTCATCTTGGTTTTGTAAAAATGGGGGTGTGAGACCAAAGTACTGTAAGCTCTTCTCGTTCGAACGGTCTCATCCCTCTCCGTTCAAGTCTTCCTTCGAGGAAAATGTTTTAAGAAATATCTGATTAATCCTAAACCCAAGGGAGACACTCCTAGGTATGATCAGTGGGAACAAGAGGATGCTCATATTATCTCTTTATTATTGAATAGCATTGAGCCTAGTATTGGCTCTACTCTACTCCATCTTGACACTGCCAAAGAGATAATGGATCACTTGGCCACTATGTATTCTAGTACAGGTAATATTACCCGAGCTTATGAGATGTGTAAGGAGTACTTTCGGCTGGAGTAGGGCACCCTGAGCATTGAGGATTATTACTCTCACATTCGGGGAGTTTGTGAGGAGATGAAGACCTACCATCCGTTTTCTACTAATTCAACAGTTTGGCAGAAGTGACATGAGGACCTGAATGTTGTTAGATTTTTGGTAGGATTGAAACCTAAATTTGAGGCTATTCATTCTCAGATTTTGGGTAGTTCTAGTCTTCCCTCACTATTTGAGGTTTTCTCTCGTATACAACGTGCTACTTTGTCTACGATGCCTTCAGGCATCGATCATGATGTCTCCACTAATCGCTCAGCTCTTGTGGTTCCTACTATCCATAGTGATGGTCATCGAGGTGGACGTGGTGGATCTCATTCTTGTACTCACTGTGGCTGTGGAGGGCACACTGTTGATTTTTGTTGGGATTTACATGAAAAACCTTCTGGTGCTGCGAATCAAGCTTCCTATCAGGATGACACCTCTATTTTTGCTTCCATACCTCGGTTAGCTCCACCAGACATTGGGTTGGTTATTATTACACGAGAGGAGTATGCTCAGTTTCTATCCTAGCAACAGACTATTCCATTTCCCACCTTTGCTACTTTTGCCCAGTCAAGTACTACTTTCACTTGTGTATTGTCCTCCATTTGCAGTACTTGAATCATAGACTCTATCACTTTTGACCACATGACTGGTGTGTCTGATATTTTTTCTACTTATCAGTCTGTTACTTCCACACGTAATGTTACTCTTGTTAATGATACTTGTTCTAAAATTTCAGGTTTGGGGACTACTCACTTAAGTCTTGATATGTCTCTATCTTCCGTGTTATTTGTTTCTCAGTTTTCTTTTAACTTACTTTCCATTAGTAAAATTACCTGTTCTCTCAATTATTTTGTAACATTTTATCCCTCTTATTGTGTCTTTCAGGATCTCAAGACGAAGAGGAAGATTGGTACAGGGCATGAAGTTGGTGGCCTATATTATTTTAATTTTGATTTACCTACTCGGGCTCTACAGACCTCGTTATCTCCTTTTCAGTGGCATTGTCGTTTTGGACATCCCTCTCTCTAGAATCTAAAGCGTCAAGTTCCTAGTTTTAGTTATGTGTCGTCTTTGTCTTGTGAAGCTTGTCAACTTAGTACGCATCACCGTGTGTCATTTCAATCTAGAGTCAATAATTGTGTATCTAGTCCCTTTGAATTGGTACATTTTCATATATGGGGTTCAATAAAAAATATTTCATCTAATAAATATCTTTATTTTGTGTCATTTGTAGATGATTATTCTCGTGTGACTTGGCTATTTTTTATGAAAGTACAGTCTGAATTATTCTTTATATTTGAGACCTTTCACAAGAAAATAAAAACTCAATATGGTTGTCGTATACGTATTTTAGGTTCTAATAATGCTTAGGAATATGAATCTGATCATTTTTCAGCTTACCTTAGTAAAACTGACATTATTTATCAAACTTCTTATGTTTACACCTCTCCATCGAATGGTGTTGCTGAACACAAGAATCATCATTTGTTGGAAGTTACATGTGCTCTGTTATTCCAGATAAATATTTTCCGATATTTTTGGAGTGATACTGTTCTTACTACTTGTCATCTTATTAATTGTATGTCATCCTCTGTGTTATATGGGCAAAGTCCATATTTTGTCATTTTTCTTGGTAAGCCTTTATTTTTTCTAACTCCTAAGGTTTTTGAATGTGTCTATTATGAACACAATTTGGGTCCTGGGTTTGATAAATTTGACCCTTGAGCTACCAAATATGTATTTCTTAGATACTTTCGCACACAAAAGGGGTATCGTTGCTATAGTTCTTCTCTGCGACGATATTTTACTAGTGTCGTTGTCATTTTTGAGGAATATGTTCCATATTTTCCAACACCTGCTTAGCCTTTGGATCTAGACTTTAGGTCGTCTCTTGTACCACCATCTCTTCCCTCCTCTTCAGATATTCCGTTGTCTACTGTATTACCATCTACTTTGCCTCTTGGTGTATACTTTCATCGCCCTCACCTATCTACTGAGGTGCCCGTATCGTCTTCCTTGCCGCCTTTGGATCCTGGTACATCAGTTAATTTAGACTCTTTACCTATTGCTCTTCGAAAAGGTACTCGTTTGTGTGTTACTAATCATCTCATTGCTCATTTTATTTCATATGATGCCTTGTCTCCTGTCTTTTTTTGTTTTACCTTTCAATTATCTACTATATCTTTTCCTAAGCACTTACAAGATGCATTATCTGATCTGAGTTAGAGGAAAGCTATGGAGGAGGAAATAGATGTCTTACATCATAATGAGACTTGAGATCTCATTCATTTATCTCCTAGTAAATGAACTGTTGGTTGTTGTTAGGTGTATACTGTTAAATTTCATCCAGATGGTTCTGTGGAGTGTCTCAAAACCCAGCTTATTGTAAAGGGCTTTACTCAGACCTATGGTGTTGATTATGAGGATACTTTCTCTCCTGTTGCCAAAATTTTCTCTGTTCGTATCTTGATTTCTTTGGCTGCTAATCTTGATTGTCCCTTGATTCAATTAGATGTTAAGAATGTCTTCTTACATGGTGACTTAGTTGAAGAGGTATACATAGAGCAGCCACCTGGGTTTACTAGCTCAAGGGGAATATGGTAAGAGTGTATGTCGGTTAAAGAAATTTTTGTATGGTTTGAAGTAGTAACCGAGGGCATGGTTTGGAAAGTTTTCAGATGCAATTTTAGAGTTTGGTCTTCTTCGATAGTAGACAGACCATTATATATTTCATAGACAGACAAATGCTGGATATGTTCTATTGGTGGTCTATGTAGATGATATTGTGATTACTGGAAATTATTCTGAAGGGATTGCTAAGTTAAAAATCTTTTTGCAAGATTGATTTTATACTAAGGATTTGGAAAAAATCAGATATTTCTTGGGTATTACAATGGCTCGATCTAAACTGGGTATTTGTTTATCCCAGAGAAAATATGTATTTGACATACAAGAGGAAACAGGTTTGTCGGTGACAGATCGATTGATGTTCCTATGGATCCAAATCATAAATTGTTGGTGGATGATGGTGCACTATTTGAGAATCTTGGTCGGTATCGCATATTAGTTGGGAAGCTCAATTATCTCACTATTATCCGACCGGATATTTCCTATGCAGTCAGTATAGTAAGTCAGTTCATAGGGTGTCCTAGAGTACCACATTGGGAGGCAGTTACTAGTATTTTGTGATATCTTAAATGTGTTCTTGGACTTTGACTGTTATATCAAGCTAATAGACATCTTAGAGTGGAAGAATTCTCAGATGCTGATTGGGCTGACTCTACTTCTGATCGGAGATCAACCACTAATTAATGTACTTTCTTAGGAGATAATGTTGTCTCATGAAAAAGTAAGAAAAAATCCATGGTAGCAATATCTAGTGCTAAGGCTAAGTATAGGGCAATAACGCATCTGACGAGTGAATTGACTTAGCTACTACACTTCCTCTAGGAAATTGGATTTCCAGTTCAACTTCCTTTACAATTTTTCTATGACAACTAGGCAGCTATCCATATCGCTGTCAATTCAGTGTTTCATGAGAGAACCAAACATATTTGTCACTTTATTCGGGACAAGATAGTAGACAGGGAAATTATGACTCATTTGTGAAATCTGAAGATCAGCTTGCAGATATGTTTACTAAAGCATTAAATCATACACGTCTTATAACAATTTGTTTCAAGCTTGAATTATATGATATATATAGTCCAGCTTGAGGGGGAATGTTAAGAATATTAGGGTAGTATGTGTAAATTATTAAGCGTGTTAAGGTATTATGTGTAAATATAAGAGAGTGTATTCTGTCTTTCTTATTATTGTAAGTTAGCTATAAATACTAGTGATGAATGAGAGGTAAGTTAAGTTTGACCACTCTTTGCTTCTCTCTAATATTGTGTTAATTCTCCCAACTTAACAATCTCAAACATTTTCTCCACACACATTTTCAAATGAAGGATATGGGTTCTCTCAGCTACTTCTTGGGTCTTGAGATCTTGTTGACTCTAGTGAGTATTATTTCTCTTAGACCAAGTATGCCTCTAATCTTTTTAGTCGTGCTGGACTCATTAATTGCAAGACTATACCTACCCCATTAGAGCAATATGTATGACTTACTCTTTGGATGACACACCTCTCCCTGATGCCACTCTTAATCGCCACTTGGTAGGTAGTCTTGTGTATCTTGCTGTTACTTGCTCGAATATAGCATATGTTGTTCATCTTGTCAGACAATTTTTGGCTGCCCTCGCTCTTCTCATTACATTGCTATTCTACAATATTAAAGGTACTATGTTTCATGGTCTTCATTATTCTACTCATTCGTCTCTTAAGCTAAGTGCTTATTCTGATGTTGATTGAGCAGAAGATCCTACTAATTGCCGTTCTATCATTGGTTACTGTTTCTTTTTAGGTGATTCTCTCATTTCTTGGTGCAGCAAGAAAAAGTTTATTATCTCTCAATCTAGTACTGAGGTTGAGTACCTAGCAATTGTTGATACTACTTCTGAGACCCTTTGACTTCATTGGCTTCTATAGGATATGGGTGTTCTTCACCAATCTAGTACTCCACTTTATTGTGACAACCACAGTGCTGTTCAGATTGTTCACAACAAAGTCTTTCATAAGCGCACAAAATACATTGAGATTGATTGTCATTTTTTACATCATCATCTACAGGAGGGTACACTTTGTCTTTTTTTGATTCCTTCAACTGATCAGATGGTTGATATCTTCATGAAGGCTCATCCACTTAATAACCACCGTGATTTGGTTTGCAAACTCTAGTTGGCATCTTCGATCTCACCTTGAGTTTGAGGGGAGATGTTAATGTATATATGTTTATCTTTGTCCCACATCGGTTAGACTAGGATACTTTCTTATTCTCTTGAAGTATAAATACACCTCCTTATGTATATGGAAAGACACATCAAAGCAATATACAATTGATTTCTATACATTTCTTTCACAAACTAAAAGATTACCAGGACATCCAAATATCAAGTATAATAGTGATCACAACTTTTCACCAGCCACCGATTATAATTACATTTGAGGATGGTCCTTATCAACACTTCATATGTTGACTATATGTCTAGGTTTGTTCTCTAAGATGATTTCTAAGCTATTTACTAGATCAATGACAAGTCCATAATTCAGAGATAGACATCCAAAAAAAGTTAGGGTATCATTTATTTTTGCACACTTTCTACACTTATTAAATGAAGTACTATCCTAATGAGGATATAGAAAGTAACGTTCAAAGCCTTAAGGAGAGGCCTTAAAAGAAAAAAAAAGAGAAAGTAGAAACCTATTTTTTTCTTGGAAAGTGTAAGATTTTTTTTTTCATTTAGTAGCAAAACTAGAAAACTAACACTAAGGTCCCATTTGATAATGTTTATGTTTTTCATTTTTGTTTTGATATTTGGAGAAAACAAGAAAAAAAATTCGTTTGGTAACCGTTTTCATTTTTTTTTACTGTCATCATTTTGAAAACAAGGGGAAGTTTTCAAAAATGAAAAAAAAATTATTTTCAAGAAAACAAAAAATGTTTAACTCTCGTTTACTATTAATGAGGTCATGGAATCGAACTTTGTTAGCACAAAAATACACTTTTTGGGCACCCACCTAAATAGTAATAAGTCAGATCTCCCAAACCCTAACCCCTCAACTTTTGCCTCTTCGTTGCCAAACCCACCTCTATATCTATCTCTATCTATCTCTCTCTCTCTCTCTCTCTCTCTCTCTCTAATGTATGGAGTCCAATAAAGAATATTTCATCTAATAAATTTCTTTATTTTATGACATTTTTTGTGTGACATGGTTATTTCTTATGAAAGCCTGTTTTGAATTATTTTCTATATTTGAGACCTTTCATAAAAAAATAAAAATCTAATATGGTTGTCGTATTTGTATTTTACGTTATGATAATGCTCGTGAATATGAATTTGATCCTTTTTCGTCTTATCTTTATAAGACAAGTATTATTCATCAAACTTCTTGTGCCTCAACCCCTTTCCAGAGTGGTGTTGCTGAGTAAGGATGTTAATCATGTCGTGTGACACACGGGTCGTGTATTTTCGTGTCATATCATTGTTATTCGTGTAGTGTTTGTATCAAGACTTACAAAAAAAAAATTTTAGTGTGGTATGAATATTAAACATTAGTTCTTATTGCTTATCACCTTATCAATCACATGCAATCTTTTGTGCTACAGGGGCAAAGTTTATATTCTGTTCTTGTACCCAATACTCTCTTATTCTCTCTTAACCCTAAGGTTTTTGGGTTTGTCTGCTATGTTCATAACTTGAGGCCTGGGTTTGATAAACTTGATCCTCGTGCTACCAAATGTGTCTTCTTTGGATACTCTCGCACACAGAAGGGGTATCATTGCTATAGTCCCACAATGACTAATTATCCCATTACTAATTTTGTTTCTTATGATGCCTAGTCTCCTATCTTCTCCTGCTTTACCTCTCAACTGTCTACTATCTCTATTCCTAAGAACTTACATGATGTGTTGTCTGATCCGGGTTAGAGGAAAGATATGGAAATAGAGATGGATACCATACATCACAGTGGAACTTGGGATCTTGTTCTCTCATCCCCTTGTAAATAGACCGTCAGTTGTCGATGGGTGTACACTGTTAAATTTAATCCGGATAGTTCTTTTGAACGTCTCAAATTTCGTCTTGTTGCTAAGGATTTTACTCAAAACTATGACATTGATTATGAGGAGAAATTTTTCCCTGTTTCCAAAATCTCCTCTGTTAGTCTCTTAATTTCTTTGGCTGCTAATCTTGATTGACTCTTGTTCTAGTTAGATGCAAAGAATGTCTTCTTACATTGTAACTTAGCTAAAGAGATCTACATGGAGCAGCCACTTGGGTTTACTGCTCAGGGGGGGAGTACTGTAAGAGTGTTTGTCGGCTAAAGAAATCTTTGTATGATTTGAAGCAGTTATCAAGGGCATGGTTTGATAATTTTTTAGATGCAATAATAGAATTTGGTCTTCTTTGTTGTCAGACAAATCATTATGTCTTTCACAGACAGATAGATGCAGGGTACACTATATTGGTTGTTTATGTTGATGACATTGTAATTACTGATAATGATTCTAAGAATATTACCAAGTTAAAAGCCTTCCTACAAGATAGATTTCATACTAAAGATCTGAAAAAACTCAGGTACTTCTTGGATATTGAAGTTACCATATCTAAGCAGGGTATTTGTCTATCTCAGTGGAAATATATACTCGACATACTAGAAGAAACAGGTTTTTCTGGGTGGTAGACCAATTGATGTCCCTAAGGATCCGAATAAGAAGTTTTTAATGAATGATAGTGCACTATTTGAGAATCCAGGTCGATAACGCGAGTTGGTTGGGGAACTTAATTATTTCACTATTATCCGACTAGATATTACCAGTGAGTGTAGTAAGTCAGTTTATGGGATGTGCTAGAATACCACATTGGGATGTAGTCATTTGCATTCTTCGGTACCTCAAACAGGCTCCTGGTCTTGGGTTATATCGAGCTAATGGACATCTGAAAGTGGAAGATTTTTTAGATGCTAATTGACTGGTTCTCCTTCTGATCAATGATCAACCCCTAGTTATTGTACTTTCTTGGGAGGTAACGTTATTTCATAGAAAAGTAAAAGCAAACAATGATAGCACGATCCAGTGCTGAGGCAAAGTATAAAGCAATGACACATATAACTAGTGAGTTGACATGGTTACTACACTTTCTTCAAAAAACTAGTTTTCTAGTTCAACTTCTTTTACAATTGTTCTGTGATAATTAAACAGCTCTTCCTAATGCTGCTAATCCAGTATTTCATGAGAAGACCGAACATATTAAAGTTGATTGTCACTTTATTCGAGACAAGATACTAAATAGAGATATTGTAACTCTATTTGTGAGATTTGAGGCTAAACTTGCAGATATATTCACCAAAGCATAGAGTTGTACTCATCTTACAACCATCTGTTCCAAACTTGGATTGTACAATATATATAGTCCAGCTTGAAGGCAAGAGTTGAGAGTATTACTATTGTATTATTAGGGTTCACACTTATTGTAATATATATATCGCACAAAAGGTAAACATGTCATTTGTATGTTTGTTCAGTAACTATAAATACAAGTTGATAGTGAGAGGTAGGGTATGTTGAAACCTCACTTTGCCTCTTCCATATTTTATTAAGTCTGCCGCCACTCTAAACTTAACAAAACTTTTGCACTAAACCCTCTTCAACTAAAAAAAAGCAAAAAAAGGTGGATTTAACTAAATCTAATGGTACGTGTGACTCACACACCAAACACAACACCTGAAGACCAAAAATCTCTCCAATATATACTCATAGTTCCTAAAATTCCCTTCTCTATTCTTCTCCTCATTCTCTTCGTTGTCACCTATATCAATCTCTCTATCTCTCAGGCCCTTAACTTCCTCACCTCAGCCAATCCCTCATCTAAAACTCCCTCACCCCTGTCCCACACTCACCACCCAAAACCACTCCATGCAACCCCTTCTTTCCTTTAAGCTCTCTCTCTCTCTCTCTAAGCCTCTACAAACCCTTTCTTTCCCCCGTCGAAACTGACCATCTGCAACACCTCCAACCAACCAAATCACTAGCCCCAGGCCACCCCTAACCCTCACCACAACTCCTTAACCCCGCTATAACTCCCGCACTCCAGTCCACCCCGTATCAACTCTCCCACCACACCTTCTCTTTATTCAACTATTTCTCCTCTCTTGCTCTCTAAACTGGATCTCATATCTCCATCGTCGACTTTCTGTCATAGTCAATTTGTTTGTTGCTTTGTTTCATGTTTTACAATTTACTAGGTGCTCTGCTCATGATGGATTTTTGGGGCGCTATGATACTTCACTACTTTGAAGGATGGTTAGGGATAACATCAATGGACTGTATAAGATTTGGCCATGATATGGGTGGAAACCAACAAAAAAAAAAGGTGTTGGCTTTTTGGTTTCTAGGTTGGGTGAATTTTGTGTGGAAGGTAGAGTGGTGATGTCATTGATGTCCAAAAAATTAGCAAGCCGCTAGAGAGGCCAATCACTATATCAATGCTTCTGCACTTCTAAATTCAAGTCCCCACAAAAGTC
>CAUOFW020001261.1:0-15000 GCA_963454935.2 Ilex paraguariensis
CCCTCAGACAGAGGGAATCCGAGACTCTTCGCCAGTACGCATCCGATACTGGGAAGAAGTCAATGAGGTCGAGGGATGCTCGGAGGTCATGGCAGCAGCATCTTTCCGGCTCGGCTTGGCGAGGGACACGACCTGTACCGATCCCTGACCAAGAAGACTCCCTCGGATATGGGGGAACTGATGGCCCGGATCAACAAGTACTCAAGGGTCGAGGACGAGATGGGAAGCAACAAAGGTCGAGCCCTCCAATCTAAGAGAAAGGAGAAAGAGCGTGAAGATATTCCCCGAAAGGGATTGCTACCCCACCCAGGGGGTTCGTCCAGAGGAGTTCACACCGTCTTCAAGGAACCCATCTTCAGGTTGCTCCATAAAATCAAACACGAGCCGTTCTTCAAATGGCCGCCCAGGATGCAGAGCGACCCCTCCACCCGTGATCAAAAAGTTAGGTGTTTATATCACCGGGATGTCGGGCATCGCACCGAGAGCTGCAGGGTGTTCAAGTCATTCTTGGAAAGCTTGGTCCGAGACGGACATTTGAAAGAATACATAAGCCTAGGCCAGAAGAGAAACGAGCCCTTGCCCCGACCGGGAACCGGACAACGTCATAGACGTCATCCATGTATGTCCGCTGGAGCGCCCCACGTCCAAAGAGCTCGAATCCGACCTCAAGAGGGTAGCTTTTACAAGAAAGGTAGCCGAGGGAGATGTGGGGCCATCAAGTAAAAGGGCCAGGATGGGTGAGCTTGGCATTACGTTCTCTGACGCGGATTTGACAGGCGTGGTGATTCCTCATAACGACGCCCTTGTCTTGACCCTAAAGATAGGGAAATTCGATGTCAAGAGAATTTTGATAGATTCAGGGAGCTCCTCGGAGGTGATGTACTTCGAGACTTTGAAGCGGATGGGCTTTTGCCCCAAAGACCTAACCAAAATCAGGACACCCCTCATCGGGTTCAACGGCTCTTTCGCCTTGCCCGTGGGGAAAATCACATTACCGGTCGCCACTGGTCCCTTCGTCATCGACACAGAGTTTGTTGTGATCGACACGGACTCTCCTTACAACGTGATTATGGGGCGAACATGGCTGCACGCGTTGGGAGCGGTGCACTCCACTCTCCACCAGAAGTTAAAGTTCGCCACGCCAGAGGGCATCATGGAGATCCGGGGGACCAAGCGTCTGAAAGAACTGTTTTTTATTCGGCCGTCCGGGCCGGGGCGTCCTGCCAGGAGAAGGGGCGAGCACCGGAAGAGATCATGGAAAAATAGCAATTACAGTCCGGGCGTCCGGGGATGGATGACCCCCGGGTAGACCCAGCTGAACGATCGGTTGAAGACCTCCGGAAGGTGCCCTTGGTTGAAGGAGAAGAAGAGAAGTATTTCCTAGTTGGGACCTCGATGCCCGCAGCCGAACAGGAGGAGATGATCAGGTTCTTAAGGGAAATACAGACGTGTTCGCCTGGAACGAAATGGAAATGACAGGAGTAGACCCTGAGATAATCACTCACAGGCTGCATGTTGACCCGTCGCACAAGCCAGTAAAGCAGAGGCCACGACGTATGGCCCCGCATCACACCAACGCGGTCAATGAGGAAATAGACAAACTCCTGAGAGCCGATGCCATTCGAGAGATACAGTTCCCAGAATGGCTGTCCAATACAGTATGCGCAAAGAAGAAAGGGGGGAAATGGCGTGTCTGCGTAGACTTTACAGATCTAAACAAAGCATGTCCAAAGGATGACTACCCCCTGCCAAAGGTGGACCAGCTAGTAGATGCCACAGCCGGGTATGAACGAATGGACTTCCTGGATGCCCGAGCAGGATATCATCAGATCCCCCTTATGCCCCGGATCAGGAAAAACGGCATTTATCACTCCGAAGGGAGTTTATTGTTACAAAGTGATGCCGTTTGGACTGAAGAACGCCGGGGCAACATACCAAAGGCTGATGAATCGGATGTTCAAAAAACAGATCGGCAACACCATGGAGGTCTACATAGACGATATGCTGGTAAAGAGCAGACGGAGTTGTGATCATCTGGCAGACTTGGCAGACACCTTCTCTACCCTCAGGGAGTATGGGCTAAAACTTAATGCGGCGAAGTGCGTCTTCGGAGTGGAGTCAGGAAAATTCCTCGGGTATCTGGTTAGTCAGCGAGGAATCGAAGCCAACCCGGATCAGATTAAAGCTATCCTGGACATCCGAAGCCCTCGCACCGTCCGAGAAGTCCAGAAACTCACGGGGATGCTGGCTGCACTTAACCGTTTCGTCTCACGCTCCTCGGATAAATGCAAACCCTTCTTTGGAGCAATCAAGAGTGCTGGGAGAAATATGTGGAGCCAGGGGTGCGAAGACGCCCTGGCTGGGATCAAAGAATACCTAAGGACTCTTCCAACCCTGTCCGTCCCCATCCAGGGGGAGATGCTGTTCCTGTACTTGGCAGTTTCAGAGTTTGCGGTAAGCGGAGTACTTATCCGTGAGCATGAGCACCGACAGAAGCCAATTTACTACATCAGCAAGGCGCTCCTGGACGCAGAGACAAGATATCTGCCCCTAGAGAAACTGGCTCTGTCCTTGGTCACCACTGCGAGGAAACTGCGGCATTACTTCCAGGCGCACCCAATCACTGTCCTAACTGATCAGCCCTTGAAGGCAATTTTGAGGAAAGCTGAACTCTCCGGAAGGATCTCCAAATGGGCAGTAGAGTTGGGGGAGCACGACATTCATTTCAAACCCCGAACTGCAATAAAAGGACAAATACTGGCAGACTTCATAGCTGAGTTTTCGGGGGAGCATCCTGTTCTAGAAGGACCGCCTCCTCCCAACTTGGCGTCTCCAACAAATGTTGAAGGATCGCCATGGCTTGTGTGTGGACGGTTCGTCAAATAGCAAGGGATCTGGGATCGGTGTCTTGCTGACCTCTCCAGATGGGATTGTTGCGGAGCAGGCCATCCGGCTGGGATTCAAGGCATCGAATAACGAAGCTGAATATGAGGCACTCATCTCAGGACTTCAGTTAGCTGAGGCAACAGGAGTTACCAATTTGATCGTGCATTGCGATTCTATGCTGGTGGTCAATCAAGTCAATGGAGAATTCGAAACGAGGGACCCCAGGATGAAGGCGTACCATCACCAGGCAACGACCCTAATCCAAAGGTTCGCCCAGTTTGAAATCAAGCAGGTGTCCCGCGACAGAAACACACACGCCGACGCCCTGGCTTGTCTAGCCTCGGCAGTGGACTCCTCCCAGTCGCGCAGGATCACCATTGAGTATCTTCCCACATCCTGCATAGACCATACTCTCGAGGCGATGGTCATCCAGGACACGCCCAAGCCGCTCAGTTGGATTGATCCCTTTGTCAAGTTCCTAACAACGGGAGATCTCCCGGAGTGTCCAAAGGAAGCTAGAAAGATAAGGCTCAAAGCTCCAAGATTTTGGGTCTCTTCGGATCAGAAGCTTTACCGGAGGTCTTTCTCAGGGCCTTACTTGCTATGCGTCTGAGAAGATCGGGTTCAAGACCTCCTGTATGAGGTACATGAAGGAATATGTGGGGGGCACTCTGGGGGGCGATCAATGGCGCACCGCATTATGTCTCAGGGGTATTGGTGGCCGCGAATGCAAAGGGATGCGCTGGCATATGTCCAAAAATGCGACCAGTGCCAGAGGTTCTCCCCTACGATCAGGCAACCTGCGGGGGACTTACACCCCCTCACCAGCCCTTGGCCATTCGCCCAATGGGGGCTCGATTTGGTTGGACCTCTGCCTAAAGCTCCGGGAAATAAAAAGTTCCTCATCGTGGCCACAGATTACTTCACCAAGTGGGTGGAGGCGGAGCCGTTGAGTCACATCCGAGACATAGACGCCAAAAAGTTCGTCTGGGAGAACATAGTCGTCAGATTTGGGATTCCTCGTGCACTGGTATCGGATAACGGGACCCAGTTCACTGGCGGGCGCTTCAAGTCTTTCTGTGAGCATCTCGGGATCCGTAACTTCTACTCCACCCCTGCATACCCTCAAGCCAATGGGCAGGCGGAGGCCACCAACAAGACAATTATCAATGGGATCAAGAAGAGGTTGGAGAAAGCCAAGGGAAAGTGGGCGGAAGAGCTGTTAAACATTTTATGGGTGTACAGGACAACCCCTCGGTCATCGACAGGCGAAACCCCCTACTCCCTGGCATACGGGATGGAGGCAATCATACCCCTCGAAGTAGGGCTCCCGACCATAAGGACCCAAGCTTTCGATGAAGGGGGAAATGATCATCAACTGGGATTGGATCTGGACCTACTGGAAGAAAGAAGGGAGGAAACCGCCTTGAGGATAACCAAGTATCAAGAGAAGATCTCCCAACTATACAACAGGAGGGTCAAGACTCGAGAATTCCGGATAGGCGACCTGGTCCTCAGAAGGGTAACGGCCAATACCCGGGATCCAACAGAAGGAAAGATGGGACCTAACTGGGAAGGGCCTTACAAAGTGATATCAATCGGGGGCGTCGGGTCGTATGGATTAGAAGATATGAGTGGAAGACTTGTAATACGACCATGGAATGTTATGAATTTAAAGAAGTATTACTTTTGAAGTACTCTCTCACTCAAGAGCTCGCCAAACAAAAGACAAAGGGTATGGCCCTGGGGACAGAGTTCAAGGACTCTCGAAGTACATACAGGAGCAAGCCTCTTGCAAGGGTATGGCCCTGGGGACAGAGTTCAAGGACTCTCGTCCCCGAAGCACATACAGGAGCAAGCCTCCTGCAAGGGTATGGCCCTGGGGACAGAGTTCAAGGACTTTCGTCCCCGAAGTACATACATGAGCAAGCCTCCTGCAAGGGTATGGCCCTGGGGACAGAGTTCAAGCACTCTCGTCCCCGAAGCACATACAGGAGCAAGCCTCCTGCAAGGGTATGGCCCTGGGGACAGAGTTCAAGCACTCTCGTTCCCGAAGCACATACAGGAGCAAGCCTCCTGCAAGGGTATGGCCCTGGGGATGGAGTTCAAGGACTCTCGTCCCCGAAGCACATACAGGAGCAAGCCTCCTGCAAGGGTACAGCCATGGGGACAGAATTCAAGGACTCTCGTCCCCGAAGCAAATGCAGGAACAAGCATCCATAAAGAACATAGTCCTGGGAACAATACACAAGCACTCCAGTCCCCAGAGTATATACAAGATCTTGCCTCCGGAATAGGCCAGCACACCCCGAAGACAGTTCAAAGACACTTATGATTTATTCTATACAGAAGTAAAGAAAAGCAAAACACTACTGTACAAAGAAGAAGGAAAGAAAAGGCTTGTTAGTTATTTCCAAAAATAGGGGTTTTGCGTCCCCAAGGCTACAAAAGGAAAGCAGAAGGGGTACAATCAAAAGGAGAAAAAAAAGAGAGAAGCAGCTTCAACGGGCTCCAGGCACCTCCAGAACTTCGGCCGAGGGCGAGTCAGCGATAAAAGGTTGAGAAGCTTCTGGAGCGGGCAGGAGAAGAACTTCGGCAGCGGGAACAGCTTGAACAGCTTGAACAGTTTGAGCAGCTTGAGGTTCAGGAGCATGGTCCGACGGAGCGTCCTCGGACAAGTCCACTATCACCACCTCACGAGCATCAGCCGAGGTCTGCATCGGCGTAGGGGCTTCATCCTCGGCAGCAACCTGTGCTTCTGCCTGTGCCATCTCTGCCGAGGGCACATACTTGTGCACTTGGAAGAGAGGGGAGTCTGATGGGACTCCAGCAGCCTGGAGTGCCTCGTCCCACCCTTTCTTGAAGAATTCTTTACTGTTTTCTTCGAGAGCGGGGAGGACGTCATCGGCGAACTCTTCCAGGAGTTGTTCCTCCGACTTCCGGTTCAGCTCCTCGGCCCTGATCCTGTCTAGCTCCTGGGTAAGGGCCAGACAGCTTTCCTCGGAGCCCACTGCCCTCTCCTCCGCAGCAGAGAGCCGCTGCGTTTGCTCAGTAATCCTCCTCTCAGCATCGGCAAGTGCGGCACTTACTTTTCAGCGCCCACCTTGGCCGATTCAGCGTCCTTGAGGAGCTGCTCTATTTGGGCAGCCTGCCCCACCAGGGTAGAATCCCTGGCAGCAACGTCTTCCGTTGCCCGAGCAAGGGCCGCTTCCGCCTCCGCCTTCTGATCCCGGGCCCTCTGGAGGTCCATCCTGGACGCGTGGTACCGAGCAGCAATGATAGAAATCTGCTGGGTAGCCTGCAAAGGAAGGAAAAAATGTTAAGTCACAGAAAGGGAAAACAGGAATGAAAGGACCAAAGCAAAAATAAACTCACCACCAGGGAATTCTGGATCATGGAGCGGAACAACACGTTTGTTGATCGACCCCTATGAGCCGCCATGTCGGCCTCAAAATGCAGTGTCTCACTCACTGCATGGGCGACATGAGGATCCTGCAGGAGGGAATCATCGACCCTGATCACTCGGCTCATGTGATCAGTGGCTCGGGGATTCCACTCCGCAGCCTCCACTGTAGACGGAAGGGAGGGGGTAGTCTGCTGCTGTGGTTGCTGTTGATGAGGCCGTTGCTGCTGCTGCTGTTGTGTGGGAGCAGGGGGTAACCCACGGCCCCTCCCGCTTTGCTGCTGAGCGGGAGGCGCCCTGGGTCCTCGGCTAAGGCCATCGTGCCGATGCTTCACCCTCCTCTCCTCCTCCACCTGAGGGTCCCGGTCTCGCACCTGACCCCGATCAGGAACCCTTGATGATGGGGCAGAACTGGTCCCCGCTGAGGAGACGCCGCCGGTCGTTCCTCGACCTCTCCCGGCTGCAAGGGCCTGCCTCTGCCTCAAGAACCCGAGGTCGATACGAGGAGTATTTGACATCGCGACCTCAAGCTCGTCCTCGGCGTCCAAAGATTGAAGGATTTGAAAGTCAGGCCACAAGTCTCCTCCCGGAGTCCCCACCTCGACGTCTGAAGGAGCGACGTCCTCTCTGACCCCGACCTCTTCAGCAACTCCCTCGACCTTCCCCTCTGAAGCCCGATCCGGGTCTTCCTCCAAGTTCTCCTCGACCTCTAGCCTCGCCGCCTGATCGAAGAGCTCTGACTACTGCGAAGGCTCGAAAGGTTGAGGAAGCTGTGAGAACTTCTTATACTCGGGGGTATAGTACAGTAGATTATGAGCAGCTCGGCCGAACCCGTCGGCACCCGTGAAACTCCAAACCGTAACTAGGTCGGCAAAGTTCACCAGCGACCGAGGAGGTGGAGCTGTTTCCCGAGAAGGAATATCTGCACAACAAAAAAAGATTGTCATAAACATGAGAAGTCCCGAGAAACAAATAAAGAACTCGAAGGAACCGACGTACTTGTCGTTCTCCATTCCAGAGGGCAAAATAAGTCATTGTACTCGGAACCAACACCCCTCTGCCAACATCCCTTGAAGATTAAGATATCGTCCTTGTACCCCTTGTCCGAGTCAGGAAGATGGGTTACAAGGTACATGGAGGGGTCTCTGGCTTTGAGGTAGAAGTGTTGGTGAGGCATGACTCTTAGCAGGGAGTAACAGAAAAGGAGATCATTGAGCCCAATATTCACCCCGAGGCGCCTATTGAGCTCTAAGACCCCCATGATTATTCGAAAGACATTAAGGCAGCATTGCCCGGGGAAGAGGCGAAAGCGAGACAGGAACTGAAGAAGCAGGGGGGGTAAAGGAAACCTAATTCCACCCTCTATGATGGCCTTGGTATAGAAGGGCATGGCATCCTCGGCCCCGAAGGTAGGAGAGTTCAACAATGGGTTAAAATCCACTACGTCTACACTCGGGGGAATGCCGTACTTGACCCTGAACCTATCGATCTGCTCCTCGCCTTTCACCTTGTATTTCCCTGACCCCGAGGGACCAGCCGGTGGATTCTCGGGAACAAGGCGACGACGAGGCATCTCTAAAAGAAAAGGAAGAAAAAGGTATTTACTCTTGAAAACCTGAGGAAGTTCCCCGAGGGTTTAAATCAAGACGTACCGACCGGATGACACCACAGTTCAATCGGAAAACAAAAAGGCTAGGAGGACGATAAAGAAGGAGGTTGTGAAACTCACCCGGAACGTCGAAAACGGAGTTTTTCAGGAAAAACTTTAAAATGACTCGCACCAGAAAGTCCAGGAGTCAACAATGGGTTTACTGGCTCTGTGATTTTGAGAGAAAGAGCAGTCGACGATGGCAGAGGAAACAAGAACTCCGGCGAAAGATCAGGAAAGGCGTACTCTGGGTAAAAGATCGAAATGGCAAAACGATGGAAACCAGAGAAGAACCCCCTTTATATAGGGGGAAATTGTCATCATTGGGCGGGAGAACCAAAACAGCGCATTTAATGCGCACGACGTCCCAAGCCGGGGAAAGCTGCTCGAGGCCATAATGAAGGACGGATGGCAGTTGGAAAACCCTTCATCTCCTTACAACGCGTGTCCTCGGTGTCAGAAGATCGAAGGCTGGGGGGCAGTTGATGGGACTCTTCTGAAAAGTCCTGAGATGAAGACACGTGTCCTCGGGTTTTTGGAAACAGTGTTGCCCGGATGTAAGCACCATCGGCGAAGAGCGTCCTCTCCCCCGAGGTACCTCTCAAAGGATCATGCATTCGGTGTATTATACAACACGTGTCCTCGGTCACCCGTGTACCTCGGAAACATACCACCCTCGGTCCCCGAGGTGAGCCTTTCCTCGGTGCCGAGAGTCACTCCGTCCTGGACGTTTCCTCTACTCCCGGATAAAGCTACTGACGTACGGGTCATCAGCCTATGCCAGCCTAGACTATTCATCATGACCTCGTCTTACACAATTAATGTCAGAACATACCTGAATACAGTAATCACAGCCAGTAAGGGATGGACGTGTGGCAAATGATGTCACATCAACGACAGACAAACGGCACACTATTACTGACACACGGCTTGGGAAAGCAAACAATTAATTGCACCCTTCTGTTGACGAGACCGCATTCAATGCGGTAAGGTTCGGATATGAAAGGCAATAAATGCTCCTATTACAGAGCATTTATTGCATCCTTCCCGAAAGGAGCATAATGTACCGTCGGCGTCCCGACGACTCAGCATTGATTGCTCGGGACCCCGAGCAGTCAATTAGAGAAGACATTCCTCATCAAATCAGTACACACGCTACCTGTGCCTGATGATCACCTACTGACCACACTGACAGCAATCATAAGCTTTTAAGGTATAAATACTCCTCCCAAAAGGCAAAGCGAGTATGCAATCACAAACTCTCTACTACAATACAGATTTTCTCAGTGTTTTCTTCTTCCTCTCTCTCATTCAAAGACTGACTAGACCGTCGGAGGGGATATGTCGGAACACACTCCGGCACCCTTCTAACTTGTTCCTCTTTATTCCAGGAAAACCTTTCACACATACAGGATAATTCTTCCTTTCCTAGGGTCTTCCTTTGCCGTTCCAGGTTGCCACCGTACCTTGCAGGCTGCTTTAAGCAGCGCGTTTGGCCACCCAACCGGCTCACTCAAAGTTTCACCAGGGGAGAGATCTGTTCCCAACATTTTTTATATTGTGCAGGATCTTGCACGCACAACAACCATTAACAAAAACCAGCAACCTAGCCAAAAACCAGCAACCCCATCTCAACCCAGTAACCCTGCAACCCATCATCCGACTGCCTACACCAAAATTAGCCTCCACTCCACCGACTGCCTACAACAGTAGTCTTCACACAACCATTCAACACAGCGACACACTCCAATCCACCAAAATTAGCCTCACACAGCCACTCCAGCGAACCTAGCGAACAACATAAACCACTGTCCACTCCACCGACATTTAAAACACTACTAGTAGCAGTCTTCACATAGCCACTCCACCAAATGCAGCGAACAACATAAATCACTTCCCCAATAAACATTCACTCCACCGATAGCATTAAACCCAACCCACTTCACTGCCCAATATACACAACGACAAAACCACTCTAACCTAGCAACCTAGCCCACTACCAGATCGCATTTTTCATTGTAGCTTCGTCCTTCGCACTCTTTGTCACAATACTGCCATCTTTTCGTGCCACTTTTTTTCCTAGGATTGTAGTGTCTAGTACTCTTTAAGGAGGGATCAGATTCTTTTCTCCGTTAATCTGCTTTTGATGCAGTAGATCACTTATATATTTCTTGGATTTATGGGCATCGTGATCTGATTATTTGGGAATTTTTTGGACTTTTTTTTATCTATTGTTCTTGTTCAACTTGAGGTATACTGTTCTCGCTTATTTTTATCTCTCTATTTATCTTATACTTGTTTTTCTGTCATGGGTGCCCTAGTATTGTTGTTCATATGACTACTACTGAGGGACTTGAGACCCTTACTATTGACACCTCTACCGTTGAGATATCTATTAGTACTTTCACTTTTATGTTTGACTAGTTTACAGTACCTACTGACACAATTACATTACCAACAATGCTGGATATGATCTCTCAGAAATTACGGCACAGTTGTTGAATGAATGTAACTTCGTTGAGTAGTTTCACTCATTCTAGCTTTTCTTAGGCCGTGTAGGGAACCTTTGTTGGTTGAAGGGATCTCACCCAAAGCTAGTTGATGACGACCTTAGATATTCTTTGTGGTTCTCTAAGAACTGCGTCATTCTTGAATGGTTATTTGGCTCGATGGATCCATCTATTTACATGATTCACCAGTTTCATAGCTCTGTTCCGAAGCTATGGAGTGCATTATCAAAGATGTATTCCAAGTCAAGACGGGAAGTTCGTGTCACTACAACAAAAAGTATTTTTTGCGACGTTTTTTTTGGGACGATTTTAAATTTGTCGGCAAAAGTTTAGAATTAGCGCCGCTTTTATATTTTTGTCACAAATTTCTATTTTGACAATTTTTTTTTGCGTCCCACCTAATAGTTTTTGGCCGGAGAAATGACATGAATTGACAATTTCTTACGACAAACATTTTTTGTCGCGAATAGTTTTATATCGTCGCTAAAATAAATAATCTAAAATTTAAAGTTAAATAAAGTCTAATTTTCAATTTTTTGACATTTTTTGCGACGTTTTTTGAAAACGTTGTGAAAAGGTGACTCTCTCCTCATTCTTTTGGCGGGAGAAATTGTGGGAACTGACAAATTTAATTATTTTTAGTGACAATTTTGAAAAAACATTGCCAATAAATTTTTCGGCAAATAAAAAAATCTAATTATTTTAGCGACGTTTGTCAAACAGGTCGCCAATAGTAAACTATTCCATAAATAAAAAATTTTAAAAAATAAAAATCTAATTGTTTTTTCACGACGTTTTTGCCACACGTCGCCAATAGTAAAGTTTTTTAGTAAATAAAAAATTTTAAAAATAACAATGTACTTTTTTTTTCGCGATGTTTTTAAAAAACGTCGCAAATAATAAACTTCGTAAATAAAAAAATTAAAAAATAACAACCTATTTCTTTTTGCTTGACATATTTAGAAAACGTCGCAAATAGTAAACTTCGTAAATAAAAAATTTTAAAAATAACAATCTGCTTCTTTTTTTGCAACGTTTTCAAAAAAACGTCGCCAATAAACGCTTCCGTAAATAAAAAATTTTAAAAATAAAAATTTAATTAATTTTAGGCGACGTTGTTCAGAACCATCAACAATAAAATTTTTCTTAAATAAAAAATTTAAAAAATAACAATATAATTAATTTTTTTGCTACGTTTGTATAAAACGTCACAAATATTTTTTTTACTTAAATAAAAACTTTAAAATATAACAATTTAATTAATTTTTTGCGACGTTGTCAAAAAACGTCGCCAAAAACTTCTTACGTAAATAAAAGATTTCTATTTTGGCATTTTGGCGAAAAAACAATTAGATTTTTATTAAATAAAAGATTTTAAAAGTCTTGGCTTTGCCGGAAAGTCTTGGCTTAGATTTTAAAAAATTTTAATAGAAGAATTATATTTCCAAAAAATAAAAGCATTTGGATAATGACACTTTTGCAAAAAATTAGGCACTTTAACAATTTAATTATTTTTGCGCAAATAAACTTTTACGTAAATAAAAAATTTAAAAAACAATAATTTAGGTATATTTTCGTGACTTTTTCAAAAAGGGGTTGCCAATAATTTTTTACGTAAATAAAAAATTTACAAAATAATAATTGAATTAATTTTTTGCGACGTTTAATAATTTTTTCGTAAATAAAAAAGTTAAAAAATAATAATCGAATTAAATTTTCCCGACGTGTTTAAGAATACGTCGCCAATAATTTTTTAACGTAAATAATCTGAGATTTTTTACATCCTTTGCCCATTTTGTGTATTTTTATTTCCCCCTTTTGTTTTGTGACTTTGCTCTAAATCGATCCACCAAACCAAACCAAACACCAGCGACTGAAACACTGAGCACAACCTCCACCTCCACCACCAACGTCTGAGCTCAGCCTCCATCACCGACGATTGACTCTATCACTCCAGTCCAGCATCCACCAACGAGCAGCAGGCAGTAGGCGATCAACAGGCAGCAACGATCAGCAGCGAGGTTCACTTTTTTTGCTGGTGTCTTAATCGATTTCTAGACCAAGCACTAGCGATATTCACAGTCTCCACCACCTACTGAGTCCAGCTTCCAGGAATCCAGTCCAGTCCACCGACAGCGAGTTTCCCTCTCTCTCTCTCTCTCTCCCCAGTCCAGTCGACTCCAGTTCACCACCAGTGAGTTTATCCTTTCCACTATTTGTTGTTTTTGTATTTTTTTTTCCTAACCCAATAATTAATCGGGCATCCTAATAGTCTCAAACCTACCTCCAACTACTCTTCTAGATGACAGATGATACTACAACCCCAAATGTTTAGTCTAGTGGTAGTACAAACCACTTTTTAGGTGTTTTAACAAGTCTTGAGTCAAGGATTTGAATATCCCAGGGAAAATGCTAGGTTGCCAAAAAAAAAAAAGAGACAAATGATACCACTGGACTACAAGAAAGCGTTCATAGTCCAAAAAAAAATCTGGTTAATTTTGTAAAATTGAGATAGCCTTTCAAACCCAATCCTTTAAAGATGAATCCTTGAGATTATTATCAACAAGATTGCATAGTTCCACTTACAACCACATACACACAAAAGATCAAACTACCCATTGAGAATGGGTGAAAGAAGTTCAGCATAAGACACTGTGTGGTCCTGGTTTTAAGGTTCCCTGTAAAATTGTGTTTGTTTTTTTGACAATAGGGGTGAGAAGCATATTAGTCTAAACCAATTTAAAGAAGGTATGATAGATTGATATGAGATATAGGCCTATGTGGATGAAGGTTGGGGGGTCTGCCACTATCCTTAGTCAAGGGAGGTTATTTATTAAGTACCAAAGTTTGTACCAAAATTTTCTTACCAAATGAGATGACACGTAAACTATCATTAGATAAGTGGGGCTCATAAATATTTAATAGTGACTAATGTGTCACATTACTTGGTAACGGTCGTATTAGTGTGATTCAATTGCTACAAATTAGTTTTATTGGCATAGACTTACAGAAAACCCTATTCCAAAACAAACAATCACCCTCATTTGACTATAGACCTCTCACCCGATAAAGGTGGAGACTAAGTCTTCTCTTAAAGCCACTCAAAGATCTATAAGAATAACTTTTGAAATTATTCGTTTTATCATTGGATTTAGCCCCTCTTTTTGCTTCAATGTAGGTGTTTGTCGTGGATGAATATACATTGGAGGTTCAATCATTGGATTTAGCCCCTATTTTTTTTTCATTTTGGAGTTGAATTTAGCATTGAACTATGTTTTAAAATTGTTACTTGTTGTAATGTTCTTAAAGCATAGTATGTCCTACTATTGCTATTTAACAGAATTTCAAGACTTTATATGCTCCAAAGTACATAGTAGTACACAACCCCAGAACTCAGTATCTCATACTACAGCTGAGGAGTAAGTACACCATCAACCTCCTCCAAACACCATCCACTATTACCCCACACTTATGCACCTTGGGAAAAGATTCAGCTTCTTCACCACCCCTTTAGGAATACACATACAAGATAGCATATGTAGAGGTACAACACTTGATCACTTATCATATATGTGTAGTTTTTTTGATGCTTCGTTTTATTTCTAGGAATTGGCGAGTTATGAATTTCTGTAATTTATTGAAACCTTAATATAAATTAAGGTTTCAATTCTATGCATGCCTGCATGAAACCTTAGTACCCGTTCAAGAATCCACATCGGACAAAGAGTATTCTTTGCCGATGGAGATTTCTTGAATTGTCCAATTTCGGACAGTTTGGGAATGCACAAGTCTATATTGTATTTAGTATCTCATCGTTTAACTTGTTACATCTCTTGGATATTCTGTGTGGCAGATCTCATTGTTCTCTGTGTACATACTAGACGGGTGTAGCAACGACACCTAATCTATGTTGTGTACTTGGAGAACTATGGGGAGATGCTACCGGATTTTAGTTAGAGATGTACGAAGCGGTAAGAGATGCTTCCTATGATATAGAATGTGCATTCTTGAATTGGATAGAACCACCTACCAAAATAGGAAGGAATTGAAGGCATAGTTTGCATGATGCTTGGTACATGACATTGATAAATATGTGATTTTGTAGGCTATCAATTATGGACAAGAGTTGGATGACAATTAGGTATAGGTTGGATTCAAAACACATTGATGTGGTCAAATATTTTGTCAATTTTGCAATGGAACGTTTGAGTCGAGATGGAAAAATTCGATGTCCATGTATCAATTGCATGAATGCAGAATGGCATAATGATGAAATTGTAAAAAATCATTTGTACGTGAAAGGAATCATGACCTCTTACACGATGTGGGTACACCATGGGGAACCCGTTCCTATGCATGTCACCCAATTCTTTGTAGATGATGATGATGATGATAGTGTCGAGGATGATATGATCGACAGTGAAGATGATGATCGAGACAAAATACTTGAAATGTTGGAAGATGTTGGTAGGAAAATGTTCATGGATAATGATTTAGGGGGTGTTCATGTTGGAGAAATATGTGAGGGTATTGATAGTGAGGAAGTTCAAAAT
>CAUOFW020001261.1:20000-113201 GCA_963454935.2 Ilex paraguariensis
TCCAGAACATCCCACTTTACTTGCCGTAAGATCACAACTGGCGACGAAGTAAGTTATTTAATGGTAAGATTGAGAAAAAATCAAAACCTTGTGAGTTATCGGGGCAAGAGATTTTAGATCAGTTGTAGTGTTTACCAAATGTGCAATTTGGGAAGCATCCAAACAATCGAAAAAGAAAGCGGTCATCTGAGGAACTTAATTAAATAAAGAAGAGCATTTTTTTTTTGAGTTACCATATTGGCATGTGCTTAAGATTCGACAGAACCTTTATGTCATGCACATAGAGAAGAATATATGTAATAGTTTGTTTGGCACGTTGTTGAGTATTGATGACAAGAATAAAGACACAGATAAAGCTCGTCTGGATTTGGAGGACCTAAATATCATAAAAGAATTACACCTCCAAAACAATGGGGAGGCATATGTAAAACCAGATGCATGGTACACTTTGTCTCCAAAAGAAAGACAAGTGTTCTATGAATTTTTAAAATTAGTTAAGTATCCAGATGGATATGTAGCAAATATATCGAGATATGTTAGCACGAAGGATGGTAAGGTATCAGGCATGAAAAGCCATGATTGTCATGTTCTTCTGCAACGACTTATTCCACTTGGATTTCTTGGTTACTTGGACAAGGAAATTTGTACCACAATATTTGAGCTGAAAATTTTTTTTCAACAACTCTGTGCAAAGACATTAATGGTAAAAGACTTAGATGCATTACAAGATAACATAATACTTATTCTTTGTAAGTTAGAAAAGATATTTGTTCCAGCATTCTTCGATGTTATGGTTCATTTAGCAGTTCACTTGCCAAGGGAAGCCAAGATTACTGGACCAGTGCAGTATCGGTGGATGTACCCGGTGGAAAGGTAATATCTCCTTATTTGGTTATTAGCTTCTCATTTGGTTTTATTATTATCTCCTTATATGTTTTGAGATTTATTGAAGGTATCTCGAAACTTTAAAAGGATATGATCGTAATCGAGCTCGTCCAGAAGGTTCGATTGCGAAGGCTTATATTGTCAAAGAATGTCTTACATTTTGCTCGATGTATCTTACTGGTATCGAAACAGTTTTTAATCGCGAGGAACGAAATGTAGATCGAGTTGAAAATGTGCATGTGTTAGTTGTGTTCACCCAAAATGTTCATCCTTTTGGGCGAATTACACGAGCAACTGAGGTCTCTCAACAAGAACGAGAGATGGCTCATTGGCTTGTCCTACATAATAGTCCTGAACTGGATCCGTATCTAGAGTATGTGTATGTTAAATATACATATTTGTGAGCATTCTTATTGTACTTTTTAATTGTTTAAAATTTGTTATATGTCAAATTTATGATTTTATACGTAGGGAACACAAAAATATCTTAGAGTTGAAAAGAAATGGTGACATCACTCGTCGCCACCAAGCAGAATTTTCCAAGTGGTTTGCAAAACGTGTAAGCTATACAAATTTAGATTAAAAGCATTATTTGCATTAGTTTGTAAAACCATAAAAAATGTCATATTCATGTGTGTAGATGAATCAAATATGAGGCGAAGGGTCACATGAAGCAACTGATGAATTGTGGTCATTAGCAAACGGTCCTGATATGACAATAAAATTGTACTCTGGGGCAATATGCAATGGTGTCCGGTTCCACACTAAAGAGCGTGACAATCGTTGAAAAAGATAAAACAGTGGGGTAGTTGTACAAGGAGAACATAATAACAAAATAATTAACTTCTACAGATACTTAAATAAGGTGTGGGAGATGAGTTACATATTTGGCCATAGTATTTTTTTGTTCCAATGTGAATGGTTCAACCTTGGTAGTGGAAAAACAGTTCAGACTGATGCTCATTTTACAAGCATTAATGTAAAAAGTAAATGGTATCAAAATGGCCCTTTTGTCTTACCTAATCAGGTGAAACAAGTATTTTATGTTAATGATACAAAATTGGGTAGGGATTTGCAAGTTGTGCAACACATATATCATCGAGGAATATGGGATGTTCCTGAGTTGGAAGATGTAGAAATTAGTGAAAATGGATCGTATGTTCCAAGTGACGCATTCCAATAAGATGAATCAACAGAGGTTGCTCCGGTAGTAGTCGAAGATAACGAAATAGGTCAACTTCATAGGACTAATCTTGATCCATAAATCATTCCTCGAGATCGGATTGTCCAGTGGAGAAGCAGAGAAGACAATAACATTGATGATTTGATATGTGATGACAATGATGAGACACAAGTGAAGTATGTCGATTCGAAAGAAGATGATGATGTGCATTCCCATTTTGATTTTGATAGAGTCAGATATGTAGATGAATTATTAAGATATTTTCATGGTAATTAATAAATTATGACTTATATAATTGGTATACTTGGATATTGTCGATATAATTTATATATTTATTTATGTCAGGTGTTTTATATATATAGGACTAGGTCGCTGACCCACCGCAACAACTAGTAAGGTTGCATCCTCTTAGGCACATCCTAGGGGTGCATCCTCAAGTGCACGTGTTGTTGTATCATCTGATGCACCTACATCACAACCTGTTATAGGCACTGAGGGTAGCAGTACAGGTTTGATGCATACTTTACTTTCTAAACATATTTTTCTTAATATGGTGGGCTAACATCTATTATTAATGTTTGCGTAGCAGCTTCTACCACCAAGAAACGAGGTTGAGGACCATCTAGAGGGAAAAATGTTGAGCGTCTTCGTGCAGCTCACGGTCTCCTTGATGTTTTGATTCCTGATGGAGTCGACATTCCAGTGGGTGTAAATTTTGTGAAGGTGATGACAGAGATTGACTCCTGGCGAGGACGTTTGCCCCTATTAGAAATTTGCACAAATGGAAACAACTAACAGAAGAGGAGAAGACACCACTCATTGCACGATTGTTGGTTAGTGGATATATTTGTTTGGTTTTAACTATATATTTATTTTTTGTATAGTGTTACAACATGTTGTAATTAATTTGTATATTTATATTTTGTTGTAGACTAAGTTTAACATTAGAGAGTATCATGAAAAAGTTGGTGTTAGGAAGTCAATCAACAAAAAATTTGCTGCGAGGTACAGGGATCGCTGATACCATATGCATATGTACTACAGGGATTTGGTTGAGTCCAGTGTTGACCCAAAGATCAAGCCATATGGTGATGTCAGTCAGGAGGATTGGGAGTACATAATTGAAACACTTTACAAGGATCCAAAATTTCAGGTAACTTTTATTAGCTATGCAAATTAATATCCATTTTTTATTCCCAATTGGAAAAAAGTTGGCACATAAACGTGTTTGGTTGCGGTTTTTGTTTTAGAATCTCTCAATACTAAAACAAAACACATATTTAGTAATCATTTTAATTTGTGGCATAAAACGTTGACACTTTAAGTTGGTCGCATTTTTCATATCTCCATCCCAAACAATTTTTATTCCAACATTTGTTCTACTTAAGCTTTGTATCACACTATTCTCCTATTTACAATGAGTGGCAGCAACCAACTTAGATGGGTCAATTGCTCTGCAACTTATGCAATGGGTTCCCATTAGAAAGGCTAGTAGAAGTGTTCCCATCTATTGATGCACTAGAAGATAAAACCAGGATGTTTGACATAAAACTTGCTGCAATGAAAGGATTTTCCTACTTGATCCTCAATCTTTCTCTATTGAAGATGAAACAATTAAGTTTGTTTAGCACGGCAAACAGAAAGAAGATTTATGTGACTGTGTGAAAATCTACTAAAACATTTCCATGTTGTGATCATGCTAATTGAATTCTTGATGCATAGTGGACAGATTCGATTTCCAGAAAACATCTAGATGCCCGAAAAGAATATCAACACCTGGATATTCACAACTCACATCTTTTTGCTTGACAAAATACCCCAATAGATAATTCATAAATCACACTTCATAATTCTTAAATCCCAATTCATACTTTATAATTCATAAATCACAATTCATAATTCATAATTCACACACATACACCGGGCTGACCCAAATGTGTAATCGAAAAAACGAAGGCTTTAGGCCCCAACTACAAAGAATGTCCCAAACTTTTTAATATACATTGTAATTCAGTCCAAGTTTCTAAATATATGACAATATAAACTCTACGAAAGCCTCTATAAAGTGTACACCGAACAACTAAATTTCAGATTCAATAATTGGGCCAAAAAATATAGTCTACTCATTTTATTGCAACAATCAAAACTCAGTGCAGTAAAACAAAAATAATAAAAGCAAAACTCCTCTCTCTCTCTCTCTCTCTCTCTCTCTCTCTCTCTCTCACTCACAGACACACACACACCCTTACATCTCCAATTAAACATAAACAAAACTCTCTCTCTCTCACACACACACACACAAAACTTTTCATATTAAATCATACACCAAATCAAACCCACATAATATAACCCACTTAATTTTGCAAACTTTAATCAAGAATAACTAAAATATCAAATTTTAATGTTGAAAATAACTATGACAAATCAAACTATACTGTTTTTATATTTTTTTGTAACTTTAAGCTCATGTTATATTATGTAATTATAAATACCATATGGTTCTTTAGAACTAATTAATTGATTATGTATTATAAATATGACAACTAGAAACTAATCACCTAGATATGAAATTTTTTTCTAAAAAATGAGAAAATTATAAAATAATTGAATCTTAAAATGATCTATTTATTCCTATGAGCAAACACAATGTTAAAGAAAAATAGGTTAAAGTCCTGCAAATAAATAATTAATAGATCCCAAAGAATAAGAAATAATAAAAAGATACAACAAAAAAATAAAAATAAAAATATTCATGATGAGAGTTAAATATGCAAAACAACTATTCTACATGCAAAATATACAAAAAACAAAAAGAAAAAATATTAGGAAATAAAGTTTTAAAATTAATAAAGTCTTACTTAAGATCGATCATATCGCAAGAAAGAATGGAAGAATTAAAGATGTAGACAATTGAAAAAAAGCCTCATCTACAAATTTCGCTTTAAGCCCCAAGCTTTTTTGAGCCGCCCCTGCACATACAACAATATAGATGCACACACACACAAATGCACACAAAAGATGAGAGAAAGAAAAATACATCATATATACACACACTTAGAAGAACACACACACAGAAGAAAATATATACACACATGCTCAAACATATACACCCATCAAACACACACATACACATTCACTTATGAATATAACAATAAATACATAGATCTAGGCCTATATATGAATAGATATACAAATCTATGTATATAATATTATATACATAGAACTAGGGCTATATATTTGATTCCATAGAGAGGAGTTACACACACACACACACGCACACACACACACAAAGAGAGAGAGAGAGAGAGAGAGAGAGAGATGGAGATGGAACGAGAGAAACCTGACCTTGAGACCCAATTGTGATGGAGATGGAGTGTTGGCAGCTCATTCCCTTGGTAACAAGCATCGCTGGCATTGTGAGAGAGGCGATCTAGAGAGAAGAGGCAACAAAAGGGTAAACAAGCTTTTATACTTGGCACAAAAAAAAACTCAATTTTTACAAGTAATAAGGTTCGAAGATCAGACCTCATTGATTGAGATTGAGGGATGCATGTGTTTTCAGTTTTCCCCTTTTCTGAAAACACCTATTTTCATGTTTTCAAATTTTGGGGTTGTTTACAAACAATCCAGAAAAAAAAAACACTTTTCAAACATGTTTTTTATATAGAATAAATTGAAAAAAAAAATGGAAACAGTTTGTTACTAAACTCACCGGATTGTTTGATTTTTGGATTTTTGTGCAAGCATAAGAACTAGAGGAATGAAGAACTCAGCAACTATAGTCAAATAACTTCACAAATACAAGGGAAGAAGAAGGAAACCGTAGACAAGAGGAAAAAGGCAACTGCAGACTAGAGGAAATAACAGGCGCAGACCAAGAGGAAGAAGAAAACAGTTGCAGATCTAGAGGAAAAAAAAGGCTGTTGCAAATCCAGAGGAAGAAGAAGAGGCAGTTACAGATCGTCATTGATGATCTTTTCCCTTCTACATTTTTTGTGGGCAGTCAATAGCTTCGTCGATGAAAAAAAGAGAGAATAGAAGATAACTTTTATTTTTTTTTTGTAAACCCTAACCACTGAAACGATGTCATTTCAGTGGCTAAAGCGATAAAAACTAGACTTTGGTGAAATGACGTTTTCAGCCCAAAAAAACAAACAGAGACTTCCGTGTATCGTGTGTATCGAACAATACATATTGCATTATGTATCGAACAATATTATACAAAAATGATACAAAGACCTGATTCATATAGTTTTCATTATGTCTTGTGACGTATTGTACAACACGTAACACATATCGTACGATATTAATAATTATGACTATGACATGACATTTTGTTCTTTTTTGTTCCATGTCGTAGTAAAGCTACATAATGTTAGATATACTTTCTTCTAATATTTTAGTTTTGATCATTAACATATTTCTTATGTTTGTGTTTAAAAATATATCCAAACTTTTAATAGTTTTTATCAATTAATGAAATTTTGTTATTCATATTTGTGTTGACCCTAAAGTGAAATTCTAGTCCCGCCACTAATCACATTTTATATTGTTGAAGGAGTTCCCTTTTCATTCACCAAAATAGCAACTTCAACTGCAAACTCATGCTATCCCAGTACATACTCGATCCTCAAGCTTCATTCCATCATGCTACAATAACACAACAAAAACGCATGGCTTAAGAGTTCGTGTATATTGTATTTACCTCCTTATGGTTTAGCTACATTGCATATAACCCCTTACACATTAGACCCATGCGGATAATCTCCATTCAGGAGGTTATGTTCTAGAAAAGCATTTGTAAATTTATTTCCCTTAAAATTTATGGCCAAACATCTAGAGAGAAAATTGTGACTAAAATAGTGATACAAAATAACTCAAATACCCCTCTAATAAATATTTGTAATTTTGTTCTATGAACAGAAAACATAGGGATTTCAATTTTACAAACTGAAACAAATCTAAAATGACAAGAAACCCGAAAACCAATTAATCTGTATCATAACTGAGTCAAAACATGTTAGTTGTTCACTTTAATCTATTTGCATGTTTTGAGTTAGGGTACAACTCAATCAAACCACAATAAGGTAAAATATATTTACAAACTTGTAACCTGAAACATTAAAAGGTATGGGGCACCTCACATTTGTAGCAATTTGGGATCAATTTCATGTGTCACAACAAATTTACGTGCCTGTTTGGAGGCGCACTGCTATTTCTGAGGAGTGAAGCTGGTTATAGAAGGGAAAGACACTCTGAGGACATGTTTTAACTTTCCTAACACTCTTGCAAGCTACACCCTTGAATGATTAGTTGATTTGCAGTAGGGGTATCAAAGTATGACATGATTTGTTAATATGACATGAACATAATATAATTTTAGAGTATTTCGCTCTTTCTTAAGTTATCAATTTTGTAAACAAGTGGACTTAATACGATACAACATGATTAATAAAAAAATTGAGTATAAGTAAAGTCAATCAAAAAAAATACACGACTTGTTTATATACCGATTATACACGACACAAACTCAATATGACATAATTCTTTTAGACATGAATTAATACGAACAGGGGATGAGTAGAATATTTTTTCACAAGAATATGTTAAGATCTAATACGCACTCACCTCACCTAACACAATCGATAGGCCTAATTACTGGTTGTAGCTCTTCCTCAAGCAATATGTTGGACTACTTACCCAAAAGAACAATATGTTGAGCCATTAGGGCTGAACCATCTGTGAAATGAGCCAAAGAATCGTTTTGTACCCGGGAACTGTAGTCCAAGCAAAAACATTCAGACATTTTTCTTTGGGTCTAATCCACTTTGATAGGGGTGTAAAACTAACCGTGACAATATCTTTTATCATTATTTAACATACCGATTTCTATCATATCAAATAAAAATTGTGTAAGTTAAATCATATTCGTTACTACCAGAGATAAATAAGATTAAATACAATCATAACACAATGCAACTTGACTAGATTGATTTTTTACTTTATTAAAGGGGTGGGGTTAACGAAGAGCATTCAGAAATCACCCCAGTAGACCTTCATTGGTGGGATCTTGAGGTCCCTGATCGCGCCTATCACTCCTATTGGGAATGAACCTAACTAGATTAATATAGCGGCCAATCATCGTGTCCTAGTGTGGAGTGACTTGATTGATTGAAATATCGTTGGGTCCTCCTATTGCTTTCTTATATTAATAAAAATTCAAATGTTCTCTCATCTACGATTACAGTGAGCATAATTTTTCTTTGCTCATAGTTGGGACAAAATTGAGACTTGCATATAAATAGCATGCAACTCTTTTTTTAAAATGAGGTATGCACGTGGAGATGAATGTATTTGAAAGTAACAAACTTTCTATGAGTTTTATTTATAAGGTGGTTGAAGGAGGAGATAAGATAACCCCAATCCCCACAACATACATCCTTAATTATTCCAACTAAAGATAAACTAGAAACAGCCAACCCGAGCTAAACTCTTATTCGAAGAATGGCATCCACACTTTGGCACATAAGACTACTTTTTAAAGTTCACCCACTATTTTTGCGAGGGAAGACGCTACATAAAGTGGGCCAATACGGAAGGATCTTCTTGATGCCACCAGTGATGTAGTCATTTGTGGTGCCGGGGGCAAAGTTGATGCGCGCGTAGTAATCTCCTTTAAAGAGGTATGCCTCATCAGTCTTGTGCAAAGCAAACGCTGCATCAATTCCGCTTTCGAAGATGGTGTTTTTCAAACTAGGAAAGCCTCGATTGATGAGACGGGTGGAGATGAGGTGGGAATCGTAGTCGTAGTTAATAAGAGCATATTGGTTGTCTTTGAAGAGGTAAGCTTCATAGTCTTTCGTTGACTCAAACGCGGCGTCTACGCCGTTTTCAAACACCGTCCCTTTGAAGAAGGGGAACATTGCAGTGATGGTCATCGGTCCTTTGATTATCCTGTCATTTGCAGAGTGTGGTGCGTAGTTAATCTGTGCACAAAGATTTTTAGAGAAGATGAACGCTTGATCCTTATGATGAGACCCAAAAGCACAGTCTATTCCAGGTTCTGCAAAGGCTGTGCCTTTGAGGGATGAAAATCCAGTAGCTATAAGATGCGGTCCAAACAACACCTTGTCATTTGCCGTGCCTGGAGCATAGTTCATTAACACATACTCGTTGTTCGCGAAGAAATAGGCTTCATTTACATGGGACGAACGAAATGCAGCATTTATGTAAGCCATTTTGTTCTCTCACCTGCCCAATTAATTTAAAAGTGATGTAAATCATTACGCTCATTAGTACTGATCACCAAAAAAATCCGAATGTTATTTATAAGAATAACAAACTCATACAAGGTTAGTGGAAGACACAAATAATAAGATACTTGAACTGCATATTTTTAATTGGAATTAATCATTCATATTGTGAGGATAACATGAAAGCAAAACAAACATAATTACAAATCCATCTAGAGATTTTTAGAAATTACTAGTCAGCGCAAGGAAAGCCTTAACACAGGCTAAGAGAATGTTCTTAGAAAACCCCTATTGATAATTAAGAACATAAACTAGTACCATAATCTCAAAAAACATGAGCATGCTCCAACCCTTTTTCTTTTTAACACAATAATAGACTCTTGTTCACTGAAATTTGCATGTCACCATATAAATATAGGGTCAAACATTATACCAAAACCATGCTATGTTCTTGCATCAAATAACCAACATGAAAAAACTTCAACGCAGAGTCACTAACCACAAGAGCTTAAAACTAACATTAACAAGAGACAATAACGTAAACTTCCATCACCTTAACTGAAGTAAAGCCCAACAGAATTTGATTGATGATCGATTAGGAATCCTGAAGGACCGGGGGGGGGGGGGGTATATATAGAAGTGGTTAAGCCTTAGCCACAAACCACATGGAAGTTTACAAATTGAACATGCATAAAAGTCCACAAAAGATGTCTAAAAAATGTTGCTTCCTGTCTTTTTCACACTAATGGAATCATACACCCGACTTGTGAAGACTTCAACTGTCTCAAAGGTCGGGTGTATTTTGTTATTTGGGAAGGCAAAGTCTTCCGAATTCCTAGCATGCATGTGTGGCTAGGATTCACTAAACATTTAAAATTGAAGATCGGAGATTCATCAAGCACCAACAAATAATGGAAAGTTAATGCATGTTCATTTTTAATTAGAAAAATGTTATTTGAATATAATTTGATTGCTTAATATATCATAACTATCGAATTTGTAATTGGTTCTAGGTTTTTTTTTTTTTTTTTATTTCAGTTATAGGGTGTCTAAGTTTGTGCAGACTACTCCCTCGAGCTCAGCAGTTGTCTCTAACTTGCGCTGCTTCTAGTTAATACTTTAGATCACTATCAATCTAATAACAATAATTCATTTGGGTCAGTAAATTAAGTACACTTAATATTGTTGAATTACTCTAGTGAACGAGTTCAGGGTCAACTCCTCGGAAAGTTGAGCCAACCATAATTCGGGGAGGTAATGACTCAAAAGTGAACATTCATTATATAATGACCAAGTAGCTTGAATATTGTAGTTCATGGACTTGATGAAAATTCTTCCTTTTAGTAATGCCGCTTTCACGAGATCATGACTTTTCCACACCTTCATAAGAGTCGTGAGAGTAAATTTCCCGTGGGTTTAACATACCCCGTGACATTGTTATATAATGTATATCACTAATAAAATATTAAACATTTTCAATGAATAGTTGTCAGTTATAACTTATTTGTCAATTTTTTTTTTCTTCAAAAAATCAACTTTGTGTCCCACAAGTTAATATTATGGCAGTCTCTCATTATGGCCTTGCTACATTAACAATTTTTTTAACTTAACATATTTTTTGTTCAGTTTTGAACTAACCCTTACCTCTCCATCTCTCTATCATCCGAACATTGAATCCGAACATTGAACCCGACACTGACAACGAAACCAACCCCAGCCAAATGTCTTATCGGGCAATCTGTCATAGTCTCGTACCTCTTGCTGTCTCTCTCTTTCTCCCTCTCTCTCTCTATCTCTTTATATATATATATATATATATATATGTTGGTGCATATAAAAATTTGATGATGAACCTCTTTATACAGGCGATATTATTTAACAAAGGAGTTCTTTCTCTCCGTTTTGAGTTTTCTGACCAATTAGAGTCAATATGTTATGGAGGAATTTCAATTCTTTGATTTTAATGATCGAATACTTTGAAGACCATACACGAAAACGTGGATTTACGAAATCATTTGGGTGGAGCTTGGGAGGGTCGGATTTAATGAGAATGTGGTATATCTAATTTTAGTGGGTCACATGTAGAAGATGGATGTAAAAAAGGAAAAGACTGGGAGTTGGGAACTGTGGGAGGATCCATAAGAAAGTCAACCCACCACCTGTAAGTCCTCCTATTTTTATGGTTTAAGCATGTGACTTCAAGGAGGAAAAAAATGTAGGGGGAGACTGGCCTCATGTTAAACGGTCAACTCCTTAAAAGAGAATCTAGGTCCAAAGAATCATAAAGAAAGAACATGTGAAAAGATTGGATCCACGGTCCACTCGTCGGATAAGGACAAACTCACATCGGATTAAATAATTGGATATATACCCATGAGGCTACTGCACATGATGCTACTGCATGGTTATAGAGTTTTGTACTTGTACCAACCATAATTCATTTAATTAGAGGGTAGCACATAGCACCGATGCAAATTATACTTGCATTATGCGGCAACGTCACTCAAAAGTCATCATTCATTACATAATGACTAAGTAGGTTGGAGTTTATAAGGACTTGAATATGATAATTCTTGGATTTAATGAAAGGAAAACGTTATATAACTCAAATAAATTCAAAAATTATAATTCAAATACATATCATTCTTTGGATGAACATTGGATGAGTGAGTCTTATTAAAAAAGTTGACAACCGCAAAACATAACTTGTCTCAAGGCAATTACATTGACCTTCCAAGGTCCAATGTAAACATTTAAACAATTCTCTTGCCTTAAACATCAGCCAACAACTCCAAATGTACAAATCTTTCATTTGTCAAAAGAATAGAAACAAATGCCCCCAAATTACATGCCTTTACAAAATAATATACACGTGTTGTATATTTAAAAAATACAAGGCTACCTAAGTAATTACAATTGAGACTAAAAGTATTTATGACATCAAAATAGGAGCTTGAACATCAACTTTATCATCAAATTGGGCCCAAGTGTGGGCTATCTTAAAAAATATGCACTGTACCTGAAATGTTTTCCTACAACCAAGTGACCCAATACTTAGTAGGGTATCTTCTATAAAGTATGCCTCCCAAGCCAATGATGCACATGATGGGTGATACAATTCACAAACATGGAGTGTTCATATATGCACCATCTGCATTAATAAATGCTACTAGCCATGTCATGATATGAGGTAATGTTTCATGCATGCATAACCGAACCCCGAACCCAACTCATGTGATGTCATGCTCATGCACCGGACACTCCATGCCCACACCATTGAGATATACGCAATGAACTTCCATTTATTATCTTGTCGTTATGAGATAGGTAATTTACGGACTTCCACCAACGGACTACCAAATTGACACGGATTCCGAAAACATCCCACCTCCAACTCCGCATACGCCATCACACTTTTATGGACTCGTTACACCACTGGATAGCGTGTAATAGACAAAACTGGGTTTTGCACCCGAGGGAGAATCTATCCCTTCTTGCTATACCCCGACAAATTATCAATCATATTCCTGTGAGACTTAACCAGAATTAATCCAATTCTCAAGCCCCACCCACTCACCTATGTGGTAAGTGATCAAACCTTGCACAAATACATACTACCATACCAATGCATCATGGATGCTGTGTTAAACCCATGCACGCCATGTATGCCCAAATGCAATTTAAATTGACTTATAATCTCAAATACAAAAGAAATGCATATATTTATTATCACAGCATTTCATCAACATGTAATATGCATCAAATTATACACCTAGTGTGCTCGTCACTATCAACATAGGAATATGTTTATTAATTAAATAAACATAATTTCACATAGCAACAAGTTCATTCATTTCATTAAACATAAGCACAATTGACCATACTAGTCACTTGCTAATTTGTCCATTTAATATACATATGAATTCATACCCATATCATGTGCTAATAAATCAATTATACTTGATATGTCATAAATTCCTCAAGGCCATGTTAATTTACAATTATCATGCTTTAAGCCACTAATTCTAACACAACAAATTAATCATAATAGGGCTCCATAAATTAAAGAATTAACTATAAATCCTACACTTAACCCAACCCACATACACACTAGTTCGAAATTAATACTGAATAGAAAGGAACCCTACCTTGTATTTGAAGCTTTAAACCCCTCAAAATGCAAGGTAAAATGGTGGTGAAGAAACCTCCTTGAAGTAGTCAAGCTAACCCGAGCAAATACCTGAAGGAGTGAACCAAACAACTCAAAACAGAGTTGACTCAGCTGCTGTCCAAAAAAATCTGGGCAGCAAAACGTGAAGGAATATGGGCGATCTTGGTGTCAAGGGACAGGCCTTGGTGTGTAGAACAACTTTTGTCCTTGCCTGATCAAATTTTAACAGTTGGATTGAAAGATAAAATTGAAAAAAAGTGAAGAGGAATTAAAGAACTTTGAGCTTTTCCTCTTTCTGACTTTGTTTTTTTATTGAGAGTGCCTCTATCTGACTTTCTCTCACGCCTTCTGTCATCCAAGAGCAAAAATGGAAAACCAAGTCTTACTTCGTCTTTTTTCTCTCAAATGCTTGGCGTAGATATTGTCATGTGTCCTTTTTTAAATTGGCTTGAAATCTCTCAAAATCTATTACAATTTGACATGTGTCAAGGTAAATAATATTTTTTTGACTAACTATTTTAAAAATATTAAAGGTCTCGCGAATAAAAATTTAGTTATTGAAATTTTAATCACATAATGCCCGATTACGTAATTTCACCTTGTAATGCGTGATTTTTTCGATTATCTCATAATTTAACGAAATTTGTACACCCAACTCATTTTCGTGAGACAAATCTAACAGTGAGGTCTGTTTCATCATCCGAATTTTAAAAATATTTGAATTTTCAGCCTGTATTATAATAACTAATTATCGTTTTTCTCTTTTTAATTAAGTTTTAAATTTTTTGGGTTTTACAGAACATACCGATTTATATCAAATCATATAACAATTGTGTATGCTATATCATATTAGTTAGTACTCGAGATAAATAAGAATGAATACAGTCATAACACAATGCGACTTGACTAGATTAATTTTTTATCCTAACTAGACAATATAGCGGTCAACCATCAAGTCTCAATGTGGAGTGACTTGATTGATTGAAATATCATTGGGTCCTCTTATTGTTTTGTTATATTAATAAAAATTAAAATTTTCCCCCATCTACGATTACTGTCAACATAATTTTCCTTTGCTCAAAGTTCTCGGGACAAAATTGAGACTTGCACAGATAGCATGCAACTCTTTTTTAAAAATGAGGTATGCACGTGAAGATGAATGTATTTGAAAGTAAAAAACTTTCTATGAGTTTTATTTATAAGGTGGTTGAAGGAGGAGGATATAAGATTACCCTAATCCCCATTGCATACACACTTTAGCACATAAGATTGACTTTTTAAAGTTCATGCACTATTTTTGAGAGGCAAGATGCTACGTAAAGAGGGCCAATAGGTAAGGATCTTCTTGATGCCACCAGTAATGTTGTCATCTATGGTGCCAGGAGCAAAGTTGATGCGCACGTAGTAATCTCCTTTGAATAGGTATGCCTCATCAGTCTTGTGCAAAGCAAACGCTGCATCAATTCCACTTTCAAACATAATTGTAAATTCCCTATTGAAAATTAAGAACATAAGCTAATACCATAATCTCAAAAAACATGAGCATGCTCCAACCCTTTTTCTTTTTAACACAATAACAGACTCTTGTTCACTGAAATTTGCATGTCACCATATATATATATATATATATACATTTTAGGTGGTATAAAGATATATTTTTGGCAAAACTTTTATTAAGAACAAATGCTAATAATGAATTTTGGAAAGAAAAATTTATATCTGGATTACTCAGCTTATTTGTTAAAAAAATAAAAATTCGCTTAAAGCAAAGATATGGAGGATTTAAAATCCCTTGTGAAAACTACACTTATGAAGAACTAATTTCTGAATATATTTCAAAAAGTTTAACTCTCTATAATGATTTAAATCTCAAGACTCAACTTAAATGACAAAAGTTAACCGGTAGGAAAGAGCTTGAAGATTTTTGTAATCAATTTAATTATAATGTTGATATTCCAAAAGAAAATGTTTCTTCTAAAACAAACACTTATTCTAAACCTTATAAGAAAAGCAAAAAATTCTATAAAAATAATTATGAAAAGGAAAAGATTAATAAACCCACTAAAAAAACTAAAGAAAATGATAAGAAGTCTATTAAATGTTTTAAGTGCGAAAAAGATGGTCATATTGTCTCTAAGTGTTTAACTAAACAACAAATTAATGAATTAATAATGGATAAAGATCTTAAAAATTAAATTTTAAAAATTGTCTTAAATTCCAAAAGTGAACTAGAAGACTCTTCTAATAGTTCGTCTTCTGAAGAAGAATATAAAATTAATGAAATCAATAATTCATCCTTTGATGAAGAAAATGCATATCAAGATAAAACTTGTTCTTCTCACTGTCACTTGTAGAAGTCCTTAATAGGACAGAAAATATGATGATTAAAAATACTCAAATTAAGGAAGGTTCCCCAACTTCGTTACAACACCTTAAAAGAGAGATTCACCAACTTAAAGTTGAGATAAAAGCAATAAAACAAAGGCTTTTGACCTTAGAGAAAATGCTAATTAAAGAAGAAGACACTAAAAAAGTAAATTCTTCTACAGAATACTTAAATATGCTATAAAAAATAACTTATGGTGGTCTCTTTTCTTCTGGATTTATCTCTAAATATTGTTCAATAGTCTTTCTTTTAGAATCTGAATCTTGAATTTTATCTATAAGATCAAGAAATATATATATATATATACACCAAAACCATGCTATGTTCTTGCGTCAAATAACCAACATGATAAAACTTCAACGCAGAGTCACTAACCACAAGAGCTTAAAACAAACATCAACAAGAGAAAATTGATAAAATAATCTCTTAGTGTGTGTGTTGTCCGCTGCTGTGGTGAAGTGTGCTGCCATGAACGAAGTGTAGATCATGCAGCACACTTATGCCATGTGGTTCGGATCATAGTTGTTAATCATGATTATCTTATCTCAGCACACTTACTTGATGGACTTCTCTTATTTATCTATAGATTAAGTAGGAGATAACTAATGAAGACCCATATGAGAAAGGATGTCTTTTCACAGAGAGTTTCTTCTGATCCTTGGGATAGGTTACGTCTTCTATTAGGATACATTTTATAGTCTTGAAATTAGTTTGGACTCTATCACGTGTACTACTATATAATAAAGAATTTCTCAATATCTATGGCTATGTTTTTGGTCATAAGCTACTTCGTTTTATTAACTTCTTTATGGTATCAGAGCCATAAGCTCTCAATACAAATATCGAATGGCTGCATCAACAACATCCTTCTCTCTTTCAACCTCCAATCTCCACCACCTCATTGCCATAGTCTCGGTTAAACTAAACTCGACCAATTATCTTATATGGAGAATGCAAATACTTCCTTTGATTCAAAGCCTTCACCTTATGAATCATTTCACCATTGATTCTCCAGCACCAATGATGCTCACAGAATTGAATAAAGAAGTCTCAAATCCAGAGTATGAGGAATAGCAGCACACTGATCTGTTGCTACGCAGTTGGATCACCAACACTCTCTCTGAAGCAGCCCTTAGTCTTGTTGTTGGCCTAAATACCTCTCGAGAGGTATGGAACTACCTTGAAGAAATTTATCTACAAGCAACTAAAGAAAGGGAACTCCAGCTTAAACGCAAACTTCAAACACCAAAAACAGAGACAGCATCTCTGGATGAATATCTCATGAAGTTTAAGACTATATGTGATAGTCTTGCAGCTATTCAGAAACCAGTTTCTGATGAAGACAAGACTGTCCAATTGTCTCATTGTCTTGGAAAAAAAATATGATGTTTTCATTACGGCCATGCTCTCTAAGACTCCTTTTCCGACTTTCAGTCAATTCATCACTGCTTTACAAAACTATGACCTACGAAATGAAGAACATAGCTCAAAAATAAAAAGGAGGCAAATATAATTTTGCCTTTGCTATTGAACGAAATGGTGGCAGAGGTCATGGCAACAATTTCAATCGTGGTCGTAATAATAATAATTTTGGCTCTAAAGGTCAGGGCTTCACTACTAATCACTCCCCAAACACCACATCTCGTGGAAATCAGAATTCAACAAATAGTTCCTCACAAAATCAGTTTGATGGCCAAAGTGGATCCATGCAGGGAAATCGAGGTAATAATTTTCAGCAAGGCACACTCCAACGACAAGGGGGGAGAAGCTCAAATGCTCAGGGCACTTCCTTCCAAAACAATGCTCCTCAATGCCAAATCTATAATCGTTTTGCTCACATAGCTACAAAATGTTGGTTCAGGTATGATTATGCTTATGATGTCGATTAAAAGTTACCTTAAGCCCTTGCAGCAACCACCATATCAAATTCACATAATCAAGACCCGAATTGGTAGCCTGACACCGGAGCCACCTCCCATATGACGTCGGATGCAGGTAACCTTCAGTTTTCAAGAGTCTATAAGGGGCATGAAAATGTTATTGTTGGTGATGGCTCTCCTTTACAAATTTGTTGGTAACACAATCTTGAACACTTCACATGGAAAAATAGATCTCGACAAAGTTTTAGTTTTCCCTGGGATAAGGAAAAATTTGCTCTCAGTTAGTCAACTAACAAAGAATCACTCATGTCTTTTTGAATTTTGCTCTTCTGGTTTTAAGATAAAGGACAAAGCAACGGGGAGGATACTAGCAACAGGACATAGACAAGGGGGTCTCTATGCTTTAGATCGGGAGAAAGCAGATGAAGCTTTATTAGCAATCAAAAATGACTGGGCACCTGTTGATCTGGGACATCCAAACTCCAAATTGATTCGTCTTTTACAGATTAATAATGTTCTAAATGTTTCTAGTTAGATGAATACTAAGAAAGTTTGTAGTAGTTGTCAAATGGGTAAGAGTTGTCGGCTACCCTTTTCTTTGAATAATAAAATCACAAATGTTCCATTAGAAAAAATTCATTGTGATTTATGGGGACCAGCTCCTGTGGCTTCCGTATAGAACTTTTGATACTACGTGATTTTTGTTGATGATTGTATACGGTACACTTGGTTCTATCATTTGAAACACAAATCTGACTTTTTTCACACCTTTCTTACCTTTCAAAAATTGGTAGAGAATCAATTTGAACGAAGGATAAAAATTTTTCAGTGTGATGGAGGTGGTGAATTTGGGCTAAAGGACTTCATACATCATTTATATCAATGTGGCATACACAGAAGTATTTCCTGTCCTGGAACACCAAAACAAAATGGGGTGGCTAAACGAAAACATCGTCATATAGTAGAAACAGGACTTACCATGCTCTTCCATGACCATTTACCAAAAAATTTATGGATTGAAGCTTTCCTTACAGCTGTGTTCCTTATTAATCGGCTATCGTCTTCCACTTTCAAAATGGAAACTCCATTTTTTAAGTTACATGGAAGAAATCCAGATTATAATTCATTAAAGGTGTTTGGCTGTCGTTGTTTTCCGTATATAAGAGATTATGCCAAGAGTAAATTTGAGCCAAAGTCCTACCCATGTGTTTTCATTGGATACAGTCCTACTCACAAGGGATATCATTGTCTTCATCCTCCCTCCAAAAGTGTATTTCTCTCTTGGCATGTGGTGTTTGATGAAACTACTCTGCCCTTCACTAACTCTACATTGCTTCTCTCTTCCTCATAGGATAGTGGACATGTTTTCACGTATTCAGACTTTGCAGAGTGGTTATCCTCATCCATTACCCAGCAATCCACTGCTCATTCTATTGGACAGTCTAATTCACAGCAGCAGAACATGCCCCCCTCAATTGGTCTCCTATGCGATGAGTCCCATGAGAATAACAACACATTGGAACCTAGCATCCAATATGTTGCAGAATCTAATCCCTTACCAGCTGAAAATCCAACTCTAGTTACTGCCATGACAAATGCCACACAATCACTTCAAAATATTTCACACATGGATTCTTCAAATATCGAGTCCTCTATGCACCAACAATCTCGGCCTCTTCATGATTCAAGCACTATCCAATCACAACATATGATGCCAGGACAACTTTATGCGGAACTCCCTCTTACTGCCCTAGATTCTTCAACAGTTACTGCCATTGTCCCCTGACACACCGTTAATTCGGCATGACTCAAACATGGATTCTTCAAATGCCGAGTCCTATATGCAACAACATTCTCGGCCTCTACATGAATCAAGCACTATCCAATCACATAATGTTCACCCAATGATCACCCGACAAAAAGCTCATCAACAACAAGCTTTGCTCACTATTCTGCCCACAGTTACAAGTGAACCCAAAACCATTAAAGCAGCTCTCAAGAGCCCTCATTGTGTATTTGCAATGAATGAGGAACTCAGGGTTTTAGAAGAAAATGGTACTTGGGACTTGGTCCCATGAAAGGCTCATATGAATATTATAGGTTCTCTGAGGGTTTTTAAAGCCAAACTTAAATTCGATGGTTCGATTGAACGTTTCAAGGCTAGATTGGTGGCCAAGTGATATAATCAGTTTGCAGGAATTGACTTTGATGAAACGTTTAGTCCCGTGGTCAAACCAATAACTATTCGAGTAGTTCTTTCTATTGCCCTCATTTCTAGATGGCCTATTCGGCAATTAGATGTAAAAAAATGCATTTTTGCATGGCCACCCGAAGGAACTTGTTTATATGGAGCAACCACCGAGTTTTTCTCATCCTAAATTCTCCAATCATGTTTGTCACCTACATAGAGCTATTTATGGTTTCAAACAAGCTCTGAGGGCTTGGTTTGATCGTTTTAGTCTGTTTCTTCTTCACATTGGCTTCAACTGTAGCCAAGCTGACACTTCTCTCTTTATCTTTCGCTCGCATGGAGATATTATTCTATTATTAGTGTATGTTGATGATATAATTGTCATCAGCAATAAGCCTTCACTTTTGTCCTCCCTTATTTCTCGTCTTAGTTCAGAATTTGCTATGAAAGATCTTGGCCCTCTAAATTACTTCCTTGGTCTCGAAGTTATACCATTTTCAGGTGGTCTTTTTCTTTCTCAACAAAAATATGCTCGGGAAATTCTCTCAAAAGCTTCTATGCTTGGCTGTAAGCCTATTGGCACACCTTTGGATCAAAAACATAAGCTATGTCTTGATGGTGGTCCTTTAGTTGATGAAACTAACTATAGGAGTATTGTTGGTGCCTTACAATACCTTACTCTTACTCGGCCTGACCTTTCGTATGCTGTTAATTTGGTTTGTCAATTTATGCATAAACATGGTGTTCTTCATCTTCAGGGTGTTAAACGTATTTTGCGATACCTTTGTCGCACTTTGGATTATGGTCTTCGTCTACTCCCCCGCTCCTCTCTTAGTCTATATGCCTTTTCTGATGCCGATTGGGTAGGTTGTCCGGATACTCGTCGCTCTACAAATGGTTCTTGTGTTTATTTGAGGGCTAATTGTATCTCTTGGTCTTCCAAGAAACAAGCCACAGTTTCTTGCTCAAGTGCCAAAGTTGAATATGGGGCTATGGTTTATTCTACAGCCGACATTACATGGATCATTTATCTTCTTCGTGACATTGGTGTTCGACTTGCTACTCTACCTATTTTGTTCTGTGATAATGCCAATGCTCTTGCTATGACAAAAAATCTAGTGTTCCATGCTCGAACTAAACATATTGAGCTTGATTTCCATTTTGTTCGTGAAAAAATTGCCAGGGGTTCTCTTCTCACCTATCATGTTCCATCTACTTCTCTAGTTGCTGATATATTAACTAAAGCAATTCCTAAAGAATCTTTTCAAATGTTGCGACTCAAGCTTGGTGTGTTGCCTCCACCACCCTCAAGCTTGCAGGAGAATGATAAAATAATATCTTAGTGTGTGCTGCCCGCTGCTGTGGTGAAGTGTGCTGCCATGAACCAAGTGTAGATCATGCGGCACACTTATGCCACGTGGTTCGGTGGTCAGATCTTAGTTGCTGATCATGATTATCTTATCTCAGCAGTGCAGTACCTTAAGTGGTGATTACTTGATGGACTTCCCTCATTTATCTATAGATTAAGTAGGAGATAACTAATGAAGACCCATATGAGAAAGGATGTCTTTTCACATAGAGTTTCTTCTGATCCTTGGGATAGGTCATGTCTTCTATTAGGATACATTTTATAGTCTTGAAATTAGTTTGGACTTGATATAATAAATATTTTCTCAAGAGCTATAGCTATGTTTTTGGTTAGAAAAAAAAAACAGTAACGTAAAATTCTATCACCTTAACTGAAGTAAAACGAAACAGAATTTGATTGATGATCAATGAGGAAACCTGAGAGAGTAGGAGGTATATATAGTGGTTAAGCCTTGCCACAAAATATTAGTTTTTTCATCCATCACATCATGATTCATATATGTAAGTCCAAAACTGGTCCACCACAATCTGGTGACTTCAGTGAGGCCTATGGAGAAAACCGGCGCTTTAGTTTAAACGAATTTTCACACATATTGGCCCCTCCACCAAAACACAAATCTTTCCCCTTGGAGTGATAAATGGGTACAAAGCCAATTAAGAATGTAAATGTTATTCTCTTGCTTAGTAGAATAATATTTTGTTGCCATTATAAATTTTTCTTGTTAAAGTAAAAAGTCATAAAATAATATTGCGTTTCAAAGTTTACCAAAAATGTTAATCTATATCTATACTACTTATAAATGTCAACATTTGCAAAAAAAATTTAATTTTCTATTTTATCTCTAATTATTATAATAAAATCAATTATACCCACCTATATACTTCAATTTTTTATTTTTTTTACACTTATTTAATTTTTAACTTGTTTCATACTTTTTTTATAAAGACTCCTAAATTTTTTTGAACTCATTTATTAGTAGTACAATTACATGCAATTATCTATACCAATATGAAAAAAGTAAAGTCCTATACAATCAAACATATAAGTAATTTAATCACACTACATGAAATTAAATTTTTAGTGGCAAGATTTAGTTTGCAGTTAACAATGTTGCCACTAAGTATACGTATTTAATGGCAAAAAATTATTGTTGTTGCTAAAGATAAGCTGTGAATTTAATTAGTGATAATTTTAATGTTGTAGTAAAAGACTATCAATAATTCATCACTAATTTAGTAGCACCAGAATTTAATTTAATAAAAAAAATATTTAGTGACAAGAATTTAGATTTAGCCACCGGTTATCTTCAATTTTAGTGACAATAGTCTTTTCTTGCATCAAATTGTCTTCTCATCCTATTTTCAGCCGTAGTCTGTCTATTATAGCTAAATGTCATAATTTTAGTGACAGCAATAAGTTGTCACGATTTAATATAACAAACTGAGTTGAAACAGCGTCATTTTCTTGAAGTACAAACCCCCACCCTCTGCAACCTCATTTCGTCTTCTCTCTCTTTGCTCAATCCCTTCAACCTCACTTTGTCTTCTCTATGCTCTCTCTCCCACACAAATGCACCTCTACAACCGCTCTGTTACTTCACTCTTCGACATCTGTGTCTCTCTCGACAAACAGACACTCAACCGAATCCACTTCCTCAGTCGCGAGTGCAACACACACTATATGGCGCAAACACACACTGAATCGTATGAACACATTGAGTAACCACACCCACACAAACAAATAAAAATTAATAATTCTATAATATATAATTAGATATGTAAATTATCTCTAAAAGGGTTGGAGAGATACCTAACCAAATGACAAATTAGGTACTCAAAAACTTATACAATAAATCAATAATTAAAATATGGATTAATTATTCAGCACCTAATTTATTATTTAATTTAATTACACATATAATTTATATTTTTCATAAAAATAACATTATTTAAATTTTTTTACATGCAACGCACCTCGTGAATTGCTAGGAATAAAATAATAAAAGAACTCTTTCATCAATCCAACACTCGATTAGTAAATCTTGATTAAAAAATAATGACTTTTCTACTATGCCTCAATTCTCAATAAAGTAACATAAAGAGTCCTAATTTGTTTACAAAACAAAAAAAAAAAGATCTTAAACCATTGCATTATTGGCTTAAAGTCTTAAAGAAACCTCCAACTCAATGATAAAATCTTGGTTCTGTCCCTAATTTGAAGAATATGCAACATATTTTACATATGGTTCACATTTGGAATATTTGTTCTCTATTATCTTTAAAATAAATATGTGGAACATTTGTGCCATGATTCTGTCCAATTCCTTTTGTTGACTTAATCTCGCTTTGTTATTGGATTGACAATAAGTTTTGCTATTGGTTGAGATTCATTACTAATTCTTGTGGGCCAAGCCCAAGGGTCTAGCTCAAATTATAAAGCCCGGTCCGAGTTTATAGCCCATCTCCAAGAGATCCAGCAAGTCTAGCTCAATACGGTCAACCCGGACAAGCTCATCAAGAATCGAGGAACAACATCAACAGGGAGTATGCAAGGTCATCAAAAAGTCTCCTCTTCCACCTTAGAGTAAGGGTCATCCAAGAGCCTCCTCTACGCCATCAAGGGAGCATCCAGGAGCCTCACCCTCGCCGGTTGGAGAAAGTTAACCTTCCCTCATCCTTTGATCAAGTCTTTTAGAGAGTATCATAACTTCCTTGCCCGTTGAGGAGATGAGAGATCGCCAAGCTATTTAATCACTATTAAAGTCACCCCAATCCGTTGTGCCTATTAAACGGCTCCAACTCATTATGACCACCAGACTAGCTATTCAATTACTACACTAAGCCACTATAAATTGTAAGTTCCACCAACACTTGGAGGGCATCAAACTTATTCAAGATAATTTTCTCCTCCTCTTTCAAAGCTTGTAACATTCTACTCTCCTTCCACACCGAAGATAATAAAATACCGACGACCCTTGCCATTCAAAGTGGACGTAGGTCACATTGACCAAACCACTATAAATTTTGTTTTTTCTCTCCCTCTACTTATTTTACTGCATTTTATACTGCATACATGACAGGTGGTGTACAAACCAATTTGTATATCATCAGTTTGGCGTCGTTTGTGAAAACGACAAAGTTTTCACCTAAACATTTTCTTCACTAAATCAAAGACGATCACCACCAGATCCATAAATCAGCCTAAAGACATTCCACCACGAGAGGAGGAGGTTGCTCCTCCACCGAATCCAGTCCCAAATGTGCAGCAGGTGCTGAAGACCATGCGACAACTTATAACCCATAACCAGCAAATTCTGCAACTGATACTCGGACAACATGGAGGAGCACAACCTAGACTTCAGGTTAAAGGAGCTCCACGCCCTGTCCATCAAGGAGCTCCCCACCTAGGCGCTCCCCATCATTTAGGTGCCCCACACAGGGGGGCCTATCATGAGGGACCTCTTCCTCCAGCCCCTACTCCTGCTCCCCATGATAGAGACCCTCATTTCCAAGAGGATAAGGGTGAAAACTAAAGCATAGAGCATGGGAGTCATGTCCGTGATAATTCCAAATGACCTCCTCCCAATCACTGGGACAAAAAAATTAAGGAGGTGCAAAATCAATTGGGAGATGTCTTCGATGTCATGAAGGCACAAGGACCCGAGACAGTGGACTACCTCATAATTCGAACCAACACACCTTTCAAACCTGACGTGGGGAACTACCCACTCCCTCAAAAATTCAAGATGTCATATGTCGAAACCCTATACGGTACAAAAGATCCACTGGACCATCTCGAAACTTTTAAGACCTTGATGCAGCTACATAATGTCCCCAACAAAATCATGTGCAGAGCATTCCCAACCACCTTGAAGGGATCCGCTCGACTATAGTTCGCCAAGCTCTACCTAGCCTCCATTGGCTCATTTGCTGAGCTGAGCAGGTCCTTTGTGTTGCACTTCATTGGAGGACGCCACCACCAGAAGCCTTTCATGTATCTGCTTAGCATAAAGCAGGATCGAGATGAAAGCCTAAGGAGCTACCTCCTCACTCGTTTTAGCGAGGAGGTTCTTCAGGTCGAGGAGCCCGATGATACGGTCAGCATAACCGCTTCCTGGAGACCTCCGGTCATCAAGTTTCCTCTTTTCGGTAATGAAGCAACCACCAAAGAGCATGTCAGAATTATTGGTCAAAGCTCAAAAATATATGAATGCTGAGGAAATCAACAAGTCCAGGTGAGGTGAATCAAAAGCTTGACCTAGCTCTGCTCTTCTATCAAGCAGACAGCCAATGTCTCCAGCTTAGCGGCTCTCTCGCGGATCGCCAAAAGCTTGGCCTTTTTACTGTTCTCAAACAGATAACATATATATATCCAGCTTAGTGGCTCTCTCGCGGGTCGCCAAAAGCTTGGCCTCTGCATTGTTCTCAAACAAACAGCCTATATCTCCAACTGAGCGGCTCTCTCGCGAGTTGTCAAAAGCTTGGTCTCTGCACTGTTCTCAAACAGACAGCCTATATCTTCAATTGAGCGGCTCTCTCACGGGTCACCAAAAGCTTGGCCTCTACTTTGCTCTCAAGTAAGCAGCCTATACCTCAAGCTTAAGGACTCGCTCATGGGTCGCCAAAAGTTCGGTATCAAAAGGTATAGCTCTCTAAGAAGCAATCCTCAAACTCTATCCTTGCTCTCGCGCAAGCAACCTATCTCTTTCTCCAGGTAATTATGTTAGATATTTTAATGTTTGGAATAACATTATATTTGTCATCTATAGGCATACTTTTGAAACTCAAGTTGTCTGGGACTACATTAGATTGAATGTCAACAATCAAGCCTCAACCTTTTTATGCCCATCCGGCATTGCCGCCTCGTTGCCAAAACTCTCCAGCACTTAACACCTTGTGTCAACACCTCGCCAGGCTCACCCAGTGTAGCAGCCTTTCCTGCGCGCGCAGCCAGCGTAGCACAGCAGCCTTCCTGCGCGCCCAACCAGCGTAGTAGCCCCTCCTGCACAACGCAACCACTCTCCTGCGCGCACGACCAATTCGCCTAGCAACACCGCTGCATGAATCACCTCCCGACGCCCAAGCATTGGCGCCCACCATGCCATCTCGCTCAATGGAGCTCACCCACTGGGCAGTAGAGCTCGCCTATGGAGACCTCTACCTAGTGGAGCTCACCCAAGGGAGCTTGCCAGGTCCTAGGCTCGCCCAAGGTAAATCCCCCTAAGTAGAGCTCACCCATGGAGACCTCTACCAATGGAGCTCGCTAGGTCCAAGGCTCACTTCTAAAAAAAAACCCCAAATTACAACCTATGCTCTTCAAGAATCCAAAAAAAGAAAAGGAATAAGGAAGTTTATATAGTCAATGAAGTCCTACAAGCAAAAGGAGTCTACTAGAAGGGAGGAGGTTGCCGATCAAGAGGAGTTTTCAAAAAATTCGGATTTAAAAATGGTTGCACGTTATTTTGACCGTAACTTTTGATCCAAAACTCCAAACGGGGCTAATTATATATCAAATCGAAACTCTCGACAAGCCCTATAAGACATTAAAGCCTATGGTTGTAACTGATGCTGTAAAAAGTCCAAAAAATGACCAAAAATAGATGTTTTGGCTTCCTGAAGTTTTAAAAAAAAAAATTTATGCTCGCCTAGAACAGTGTCTTGCTCTCCCGGAAAGCTACGTGCTCACCCAAACCCCTCACCTAACTCTCTACTCGAAGTTTTGACCGTAATTTTTGCTCCGTTACTCCAAATGAGGCTTATAATATATCAAATCGAAGCTTTAAGCGAGCCCTACAAGAGGCACACCCTATGGCTGTGATGGATGCTATTAAAGGTGCAAAAAAGACCTATAAACAGATGTTTTGGCCTCCCAAAGTTTTTCCAGTTGTGCCAGTCACCGAAAATTCATACTCAAACTGAATGTCCTCCTTTCAAAGTTCTGTTAGACGCAGGGCATTGGAGGGCAAATAATGGGCCAAGCCCAAGGGCCTAGCTCAAATTATAAAGCCCAGTTCGAGTTTATAGCCCATCTCCAAGAAATTCAGCAAGTCCAGCTCAATGCAGTCGACCCAGACAAGCTCATCTAGAATCAAGGAACAACATCAGCAGAGAGTATGCAAGGTCATCAAAGAGTCTCCTCTACCACCTTGAAATAAGGGTCATTCAAGAGCCTTCTCTATGCTACTAAGGAAGCATCTAGGAGTCTCACCCTTGCCGGTTGGAGTGAGTCAACCTTCTCTCATCCTTTGACCAAGTCTTTTGGAGAGCATCATAATTTCCTTGCTCGTTAAGGAGAGGAGAGGTCGTCAAGCTATTTAATCACTGTTAAAGTCACCCCAATCCGTTGTGACCGTTAAACGACCCCAACCCGTTATGACTGCCAGACTAGCTATTCAATTACTACACTAAGTCACTATAAATTGTAAACCCCACCAATACTTGGGGGGCATCAGACTTATTTGAGATAATTCTCTCTCCCTCTCTCAAAGCTTGTAATATTCTGCTCTCATTCCACACCGGGAGATAATAAAATACTGGCGACCCTTGCCATTCAAAGTGGACGTAAGTCACGTTGACCGAACCACTATAAACCTTGTTTTCTCTCTCCTTCTACTTATTTTATTACATTTTATACTATATACTTAAAAAGTGGTGTACAAACCAATTTGTGCATCATCAAATTCGGTAGTTAAAGATATATTAGGTCAACAATTCAACTCTAAAAAAACTTTCCTTTGGTTGCAGCTTATATGTTGTTTTTCTATGCTTTATGAATAGAATCCTATCATTTTGCATTCAATTTTTTACTTTAGTCTAATTTGTTAACTTAATTTTACTTTATTATTGAATTGATAGGAGACCCCACTATTAGTTGGGACCAGTTACCGATTTAGTACTTATAACACATTAGGTTAACAAATCAAGTTAAAATAACATTTTTCCAGGAAGTGACATATCGAGAAATTTCCTATTCCTATATAAAATACTTACAACACTGTTTACTTACTGATTACTCTCTATAATTTATTTCTTTTTATTTTCGTACTTTTTTTTTTAGCTTTTTTGTTTTACTTTTTGACACTTTCGTGAGTGATTGTATTGATTATATCGAAGTGCAAACGGTGTAACAACCGTTTAGAAAATGAAATTATAGTTAATCAACAAGGTCATTAATAAAGAAAGAACATGTAAAAGGGGGATCCACGGTCCACTCGTCGAACACAAATCTGGCCATTACTGCATTGTTATAAAGTATTGTACTTGTACAAACCACAATTCATTTATTTAGAGGGTAGCGCATTGCATCAATGCAGATTATACATGCATTATGAGGCAATGACTCAAAAGTCATCATCCTTATATAATGACCAAGTAGGTTGGAGTTCACACAGACTTGAATATTGTAGTCCCTGGACTTGATGAATAGTCTTTGCTTTTTAGTTCAAGCACTTTGCTACATATAAAAGATGAAGCAATGCTATGTCCATCATCAAATATTGAAATTTTGTGTTAATCTTATAATTATAATAAAATTATATCATTAAATTAACATATTAAATCAATTTATTTTGTCTAAATAATATTACGTGGTATGTACCGTTGCATGAAATATTTTCTCTTTCAGTAGTTGATAGCCGTTGCTTTCAGCCTTTCACCAGAGCAACCCTTTGTCACTCCTAAATGGATCATATATGTACTTCCTTCCTAGTTTGATTGTTTAGTACGGTGGTAATGCTATCGAATTAGAAACTATGACGTTATGAGTAAGGGTCTCAAATGTATCCAGTTAAACGGGTGACAGATGAAAAACATGTAAATTCGTACACGACACGTTTAATAAACGAATAAAAAATCTCAACACGAACACAACCTGTTTAATAAACGTGTAACACGACACAACTCGTTTAACTCATTTAATTTTAAAAAAAAATTATATCAATAAATTTTAATATACAACTTTTTTTACTATTAATTGTATTTACCTCAAAAAAGAGGAATTTCTAATCAAATTTCACGTAAAAATCATATTTGAAGCCTAAAAAATAAAAGCAAGAGACCACTATTTTTTATAGGCAAGGTAGCCCTCCCCATCTCCCCTCATTTGCCAACGTGGGATAAAAACAAAAAAAGTTGATTTGCCTTTGTTATGAACTGCTCTTATCTCCCCTCCTTTTTTCTTTAAACTACTATCTTACTTTTTTTTTCTGGTGTTGATTTTTGTACCTTTTTTTTTCTGGCTAATTTTTTAAAATAATTATTAATTTATTATTATATTAATTTTATTTAAACAAATAAACGTGTTTTCAACGAATTGACAGGTCTCACCCGAACATGACCCGTTTATTAAACGTGTCTGGCGGGTCAACCCGTTTACTACCTAAACCCGTTAACATTTTACCGAAATCCGTTTAATTCGTATCGATTAATCGTGTCGTGTCGAATTTTGACAGATTTAGTTATGAGCTTGATTTTGGGGGTAAGCACACTTTATGTACAAATAAAAAGGACAAAATTCTCAGTTGCTCGCAGGTAATGAAAGTTTCCACGGCTCTTCTGCATTCTCTTCCTCCTTGAACCCACCATTCTCTTGTCCGTCCCTATCTTTGCTTAATCCATCCATTCTTTGCCTAATCTACAGTTCCTGACCCATCTATTATCCTCATTCTTCATCAATTCATTTTCTGACCACTTGTTTCTAAAACCCTCTTCCATACCCATCTCTCTCTCTCTCTCTCCTCCTTAAACCTTCCACATTAAATCCTTCGCACCGACCTCTGAAACCATTGTAAAATCATAAATCCACCAGCCATAAATACGTAATCTAATCCATAGTCCAGATCTCCTATGAGTCCTCATAAGCTTAACACTATTGCGTATGAGAAAGCAATGAATACACAGCTCATGGCTGAGCATGAAGTGGAACGAAGCCAAGCCATTACTACAAAAGTGGTGCCAAATGAATCTTCCAGTAAGCCAGATAGTGTGGCGAGTAGAGCTCACGGCTATGTAGATGTAGCTCAAGTCTCTATTCCCCAACAAGTTGCTATCCCCAATGCATCAGAGCTATCAAAAAGTCAGCATAGTAAATTAATTTCAAGGGCTGAGACACAGCCAGAACATACCTCACTGCAGCAAGGTATTGACTGCCAAGCGCAGAAGCTCAACTCCGGAATCCCATCTTGGAGTCAGGTTCTTAAATCTGGTCTGGATGGAGAAGCTTCAAAGACCTTCAAGGGAACCCAAATTGCATGTATGAAACTCAAATACTATGAACCCCTAAAAGAGAATGAGAGGCTTGTGGTATCACCTCCGAAAGAGGTAGGAATGAAAGGAAGCTTTGAGTGGCAAAATTGCCTAGTTGGGTATTTTATTGAGAAGAAACTCCCATACTCCTCTGTCAATTTTCTTGCCCACAAAGTATGGGACAAAATGGGATTGTTAGAGGTTCTACCAAATGATAAAGGATTTTATTTTTTCAAGTTCATGAGCGAAGAGACTAGGACTGCTGTTTTTGAAGGGGACCTTGGTTGTTTGCGGGGAGGCCTCTAATCCTCAAGAGATGGTAGCCAAAAATAACCCTTGCCAAAGAAGATCACTCTATTATCCCGGTGTGGATTAAGCTATTCAATGTTCCCCTCCAATTCTGGAATGAAGAGGGGCTTAGCTATATTTCTAGTGCTATAGGTAAGCCACTGTACTCCAACACACTTACTACAGCTAGGAAAAGACTGAGCTTTGCTAGAGTGTGTGTGGAAATTCAAGCCAGAACCAAGCTTATTGACTCTGTTGATCTCAGGGTGGATGTTGATGGGAAAGATGAGAAGGTGGAAATACAAGTTGAATATTAGTGGAAGCCAAAAGTATGCCAAAGTTGCCATATATTCGTCCATAATGAGTCCACATGTCTTAAGATGGTGACTAAAACCATTTGGAAGCCCAAATATTCCCAAAAGGAATCTCAACCTCTTGCTGATGGCAATGGCGAGGAAAACATATCCAATGAGGTGGAACTAACAACAAAGATAGTCATGTCAAAAGAGAAGCCTCCATTAGATTCTGGAAGTAGCAGCAACAACGGAATTGATGCTACTAAACTTAGGCAGCCCATTCATAGACTACAGGATGAAACTCAGGTGACATTCATCTCACCTGTGGAAGTGCAGGTCCCAGTTTAGCTGTCTATACCTTCTACATCTTCAAACGGATTTGAGAGGTTGAAAATTGAGGGAGGTAATTTGGTGGTGGATTTAGACTATGTTGCAACCAACTGTGATCATACCCATGGGGAGGCAAATAAGCAACCTAGGGAGAATAAGAAGAAAAAAGCTAAGAAAAAGTCATCTAAGAAAAGGAAAGATAAAGGGACTGAGCCCTTCAAACTCAGGCTTTCTCCTCTCCTATGTTTAAGTTAGCCTGTTGGAATATAAGAGGACTTAACAAATCCTCTAAGCAGGAAGCAGTAAAGAAATTAGTTTTTGAAAGCCACCTTGGTTTAGTGGGGATTGTTGAAACCAAGGTGAGAAGTGTAAATATCTCAGCTGTTAGAAATAATATATTTAGACAATGGGAGTGTTTGGCAAACTACAATAGTCATACTTTTGGTAGGATTTGGATTGGGTGGAATCCAAACTCTGTCATGGGGACTAAGCTCTCAAAAACTGATCAAGTAGTGCACTGTGAGGTGGTACATTTGGACACTGCAACTAAATTTTGTGTATCCTTTGTATATGGCTCAAATGAGTAAAATGAGAGGAGGGACTTGTGGAGAAATCTTGATTACCATGCCAGTCTTTTTAAATCCTACACTTGGTTAGTTATTGGGGATTTTAACGCTATAAGAAGCTGCAATGAGAATCATGGTGGACTGAACAGATGGGTACAAACTATGGGGGATTTTGATGATTTTGTTCAAGAAGCTGAGCTTGTTGATTTGAGGTACTTAGGGCTATTCTTCAATTGGAGCAGTAGAAGAGAAGAAGGTGCTTGTGTTTCCAAGAAACTTGATAGAGCCCTTGTAAATGAGGCTTGGATTCAAAAATTTGACAGATCTGAAGCTGAATTCTTACCCCCAGGAGTATCTGATCATAGTCCTACATTGGTGAAGATTGGAGAGGAGGCGAATGGAAGAAGTGCCCTTTTAAGTTCTTTAATTTTTGGGCCGACAGAGAAGAGTTTCTGCACATTTTCACCCAGGTATGGAAGGAACCTATTCAAGGATCTAACCAATTCAAAATTTGCTTTAAACTTAAGAAACTAAAAGTTGTGTTTAAAGAAAAGAGCAGGAAAATTGGTGAGCTAGCTACCTTTGTTAGAGAAAAGAAAGCTTTGCTTGATAACTGCCAAAGGAGACTTGACCTTAACCCTTCAGATTCAGCACTCAGACAGGAGGAGAAACTTTTACTCGATGATTACTTGGAGGCTACAAGGAACGAGGAAATTCTATATAAACAAAAATCCATAATATTATGGTGGAGTGAGGGAGATAAAAATGCTGCCTTTTTCTTTAAAACTATGAACTACAGAAGGAAGAAGAAGAAATTTTAAAACTAGAATCTGCTAATGGTAGAGTGGTGGATGGAGAGAAAGCAATTAAGGGTGAAGCTATTGACTATTTTCAAAGACTTTTAGGTACTACCAGCAACCTTACTCCTCCACTACAGAGAAGAGCATTATTAAGATCTTTGTCACTTAAGAAGGTCACTGAGTAGCAAGCAAATCATATGATCAGAGATATTAAAGATGAGGAAATCAAAGAGGTGTTGTTCTCCTTTAATAATATAAAGGCTCCTGGTCCTGATGGATTTACTACATTTTTCTACAAAAAGGCATGACCAGTGATTGCTAGGGACATGATAGCTGCAATGAAAGAATTTTTTAGATCTGGAAAATTACTTAAAAAGCTCAACTCTATTGTGATTGCCCTTGCCCCTAAAAGTCCAAATCCAAACTCAATGGAGGATTTCAGACCCATCTCATATTGTAACTTGTTGTATAAGGTCATCTATAAGATTCTGGCAAACAGAGTGAAGGTTGTGCTCCAAGGTATTGTTCAAGGAAGGAAAATTGGGGAGAATATTATGCTTACTCAGGAACTCCTTAGAGACTATCACAGAAATTGTGGTCCTCTCAGACGTGCTATTAAATTGGATATTATGAAAGCTTATATGACACATTGGATTGGCATTTTCTTTTGGAAGTCCTTGAAGCTTTCCATTTTCCAGAAACTGTGAGAAATTGGATAAGGGAATGTATTACTTCTCCTCGGTTCTCTATCAATATAAATGGGGAGATGGCAGGATTTTTTTCAAGCTCTACGGGACTTAGGCAGGGTGATTCCCTTTCACCTTACCTATTTGTTCTGGCCATGGAAGTTTTTTGTTCTGTCATATTGCAGCAAATTACCTCTAATCCTTATTTCAGGTTTCATTGGAGATGTAGGAAGATAACTCTTACTCACCTACTTTTTGCTGATGATGTCTTACTTTTGAGTCATGGAGATGCTCAGTCTATAAGAGTATTGAAAGCTGCGATTGACTAGTTTGAAATCCTCTATGGGCTTAGAGCTAATCCCTTGAAAAGCAATATATTCATGTCTGGGATGTCTGATGAGGCAAAAGGTTAGATTACTAATATTCTGGGATTCCAAATTGGTGCTTTACCTGTGAGATATTTGGGGATCCCCTTGGTGTCCACTATATTCAAGAGATAATATTGTGATGCTCTTATGGAAAAAATCGAGGCTAGGGTGAAAAGTTGGACCAACAAGTTTTTATCTTTTGTTAGAAGGCTTCAATTGATTACCTCTGTGCTCAATAGCACCCAAAATTTCTGATCAGCCCACATTTTTATTCCCCAACAAGTTCTCGATAAATTAGAAAAAATGCTTAGATCATTCCTCTAGAAGGGAACTGAACTCAAGCCTACTAGAGCCAAAGTGGCCTGGGTGGACATTTGCAGACCTAAGAAAGAAGGGGGAATGGGGATTAGAAGACTTAAAGAGACGACTCTTGCAATGATGATGAGGTATTTGTGGATTTTATTTACGGACAAAGAAAGTCTCTTGGCGAAATGGATTCATTCATACCATTTAAGAGGAAAAAGCATCTGGAAAGTTAAGCCACCTCACTCTTGCTCTTGGAATTAGCTGAACCTCTTGAAACTGAGACCAATGGTTAGATCTCTAATTCAACATGTTATTGGTAATGGAGAGAGTACTAGCCTTTGGTTGGATAATTGGCACCCTCATGGTCCTCTTCTACTTAGATGGAGTGATAATGTTATAGATCATGCAGGGTTACCTAAGGATGCTAATTTGGCTGCAATCGTGGGCAACAATAGGTGGGCATGGCCTTTCACAGGTACACCTGATCTCTTGGAGATTTCAAATCATATGCCTACATATATTCCTCTGACAAATAAGGAAGACCAGGTGAAATGGACTATAGCAACAAATGGGCAATTTTCTTCTTATTCTGCTTGGAATCACCTTAGGGCCGCTGGGCAAGAGGTATCTTGGCATCATCTGTTGTGGTATGGACAATGCATACCCAGGATGAGCTTCATTCTTTGGTTAGAAATAGAGGAAAGGCTAAGCACTAAAGATAGAATGCAAAAATTTGCGCTGGATGTTGATGTGACATGTATCCTATGTAGGCATGACATGGAATCTCATTCTCACCTCTTTTTTAGATGCCAGTTCTCACAAGATATTTGGATTTTTATGATGCAACTGTGTGGTGACCAAGTTCTACCGAGCTCTTGGCAGAATTTCATCGATTATGCAAGTCAAAGTTGGAAAGGTAAGTCACTTGGCAGGTGTTAAAGAAGTTGTGCTTGGCAACTACCATGTATATAATATGGAAGGAAAGGAATAGAAGACTCCATACAAACCAATTTAGGGATTGTAGAAGTCTTGTGAAGTGTGTCTTGCAAATCATCAACGATAGATTAGTCACAATCAAATTCAAGAGTTCCCCCCAAAACTTGTTACTCCTTCAAGCTTGGCAGCTTCTTGTTGTGGCTTAGGTTCAAATGATATAAGCTAGGGATGTCCTGTGATTGTGGATGAGGCTGGTTAGACTTGGATGCTGGTTCATGTGCTAGGTGCTCCCTTGGGGATGTTTTGTTGTCAGTGTTTTTATGTATGAATGATCAGCTTGTTTAATTTCTTGACATGTCTGAAGGTGTGACCTCAGTGATGAGACTCACCAATGGCAACATCACGGTCTATATCTTGGATCCTTCTGGAAAGGCTTTCTTTTTTCACTGCTCCTTGAATGCTACTTGCTTGCTCTGTTATGAGGAGTTCAACCTATGAGCATGAAAGGTACTTATGGCTCCACCATCCATTTGTTCTCCCATTTGGCTATTGGTTGTTGGCAAGTATGTTGGCATTGTGCTTTCCATTCGACTATAGGCAATGCCAGTGTGTTTATTCCTCTATTTTTTGAATGTGCAATCCCAAGTTGATGAAAGCCTCTTTGCTTTATTTGTTTCCTATTGAGTCTGGATTCTGCTGAAAGTACCAGCTCAAGGCTGGCACTTTCTTTAGAATTCTACACTCTTGGTTTGTTGTAAATCTTTTGGTTCTACTTTTGTACTGGGTGGATGCATTGTCATCTGAGCATCACCCTCTGTATTTCTCCTTCTTATGAATATAATTTACCTCCGTAAGATAAAAAAGACAGTTAGAAAATGGATGAAAATGCAAATGGTATAACAACTCTTTATGAAATAAAAATTGTAATTAATCAATAAGGTCATTAACAAAGTCAGTTTTCACATTGGGAAATTTATGTTAAATTATGGAAGTGTTGACAAATTCAATTGACACATGCATGCATGGTAAAAGAAACATGTTTTACCTAGCGTCTTGTCTTTTCCACACACATTGGTAAGAGTCGTGAAGGCGAACTGCAAAGCCTTGGCTCAAATCATGAGGATTTATCTTTTATGAATATCTTAATTTCGGCATGGATGATCAATTTTTGATAGGACTAAGAAGAAAATTAGTCAAAGTATGCTTAAATTGGTCTTGACACCTCTGACCGTTGAAAAATAAGGAATGCAAATTGCAAAAGAGTAATTTCGTGTGTCTCAAAGGTTTTTAGTGTACCTAAACAAAATATATATTTATGAGTAATGCTATTGAGATTTAATTTACTGATATAATTTGTTGACCTAATTCATTATAGTCTTGGATTGACTGTGGGTCCCATCAAACATTAAAACTTAGTGTTGATGTAATATTTTTACTAAAATTACATCATTATATCAACAAATTAGGTCAGATTTTCAGGTCCAAATAACATTACTCTGTATTTATTGAGAAATATTTTTTGAACCTAATTTAGTGACCTTATTTGATGACGTGATGGATCATAACCATTAAATTGATAATGGTGTTCATTATCAATCCAATGATATAAAATGATAAGGTCACTAAATAATATTTAGTAGCATTGCCCATATTTATTTATTTTTGTTTCAGCTGATGTTTTTAACCCGCTCGCGAACCAATATAGTGCTTAACATGTGCCCAGATTTGTGTGCAAAGACGGAAATAACATTATTATTTTTTAAAATTTAATAAGAACCATATAAAATATAAAATTCAAAATAAAATAAAATCTACTCAATTATAGATATTTCATAATTAAACTATCCATATAAAATTCACGTTTCAAAATTTAAAATAGATTCAAATTTTCTTTATTTTTGATTTTTTAAAATTTTACAAAAACAAAAAACGCAAATTATGACACTAGGAGTCTAGGACTCATATATATATATATATATATATATATATATATATAACTCCTAGGACAATGTCTTTGTTACTGTCCTAGTATAGCGATGTCACTTGTTACTATCTAGGACGTTAACAGTTACCTAAACGACTATCCCACAAGAAGAACGAATATAAAAAAGTGAAAAAAATATGATAAAATTTTCATAATACTCTGTATCAATGTAGCTGTCACAGTGACGCACCTACAGTAATACTATGTATGTTTATATATAAGAGGGGGAGAGAGAGCGGGAAAGAGAGAGACTATCCTAATTCAGAGAGAAAAATAAGTCATTATTGATGAATTCAACAAATATTGCCAACATGAGCTACGCAAAGAACATCACTACCATGAATCCTTCATATTTATAACAACTATGGATATTTTTTTAAGACAACAATCAACATAATCTCTCAACAATACATTGTGGAAAAAATAGATAAAATAAAAAAAAATAAAAAGAAGTGGGAAATAGATGAATAGTTGAATGAAAAAGATAACATAAAGAGATATAAAAATTTAAATAAGATATGAGAGATACAGGAAGAGAGGGGAGAGATAACGAGTAATATAGAATGTTGAAGAAAGAGGGGAATCTAAAGAAATGATATATTGGAGAACAACATTAAAGTTAAAGTTAGAGAGGAAATAAAAGGTATAGATATGAGATAGAAATTAAAAGGACAAAATAGAAAGGAGAGAAAAGTAGTGGAATGGAAGATAGAGGAAAGAGAATTAAAGAACAGAGATGAGAGAGAAATAGTAAGACGGATAAATTAAAGGAGAAGAAAAGAGACTTGAAAAGATATGCGTGATCCAACAAAAGTCAAAATAAGAAATAAAAATACAAGTAAAGGGATTATTAGATCTATTTACAAAAAAGTACACCACATATGTTCTTAATAACCCAAAAAGGTTGTGCCTAAATCTATTGACAAAAGCATTGTTTTAAACTCCGGCTTGATTATCAACCCAAGAAGGAAATCCGATCAATGGGTCACTGGTTCAACCATAAGATCATTGGCTAGACTGATTATATAATAAAAATTTTTATAAATAATAATAAATATAGGCTAAAAAGCACAATAATTGTGAAAATAACATACTTAATGTATCAAATCAACAAGCATGTATCCAATGCATTCAATTTCCCTAATCTACTCAATCGATCAAACAATCTGCTCTTAATTAATTGCATAATTTTTGAAATAGAAACTTATATAATCTTAATTACATAATGGTAAGTAGCACTACAAGACAATTTTATGTCCATTACAAAGATAAGACTGTAGTACAAAAAATCAAAGATTCAACTTATAAAAATAAAAAATCAAATATAGCATTATCAATGAATAAAATTTAAAGCAGTATTAAGGATTTAGTGTACTACAATATGACAAATATCAAATTGTCAATTGTCAATCAAGTCTACTCTAAGTAGCATATGTACCTGATGGCTGTTGTTGTGTGCTGTTAAGCCCACTATGTCTCACTTGAGGGAATGACAATCGCAGAGAATAGGGGTGAAGCAAATTGTCAGCGGAGGTTTTAGTAACGAGTCCATCCAACCTTCAACTTCTAATGTTCGAGATTTCGAGTTCCACTTCGATTGAGTTGCAGCGCACAGAGGATGAGAGAGAGAGAGGAGTGAGGACTCAGGCAAGCCATCGCCGTCACAAGAGACAAAACTTTAGGATCTAGGATGGGCACGATTTAGGGCAAAATGCCAAAAGTGCCAAAACTCCCCTTTTATACCATTTTAATTAATCCGGCCAATTTGGTCAAAACCATTTGGGTTGAATGATTAGCTAGTGAACCGGGTCAATGAATTTCTTTCGGTTTTAATGCTCAAACGATTTATTAGAAAAATCGTTTCGATTTAGGCTCTGGTTCCCCAGTCAACCCACTGAGCCGGATCAATTTTTAAAACACTAGACAAATGAATTCTTCATATTATACTTATTTTCAATTTTCATTAATTTTTCTATACATGAATTCTAAAATAAGTTATATTCCCCTGTAAAAAATTATTAGTTATACTGCTATAAGAAGAGGAAGAAGAAAAGAAACATAGATATATAAAGTTAATTATGGGCTGTTCCGCGTTACACTGTCATACCCGTCAACTGTTGGACTTTAGTTCAAAATCTTGAGGGGGTTAGCATATACTATGCTATAATCGATTTTTAATATTTTAGAATCAATTTAAAACTCGCCAAAATGCTATTGCAGAGGAAGCCTCTAATTGAGATAATTTTACTCAACAATGTTAAACAACACAAAACCCAAAGTTTTACGACAAGAGATTTAGATCTGCACGTTACAATAATATAACTCCTTTAAACATGAGATTTGCACATGCAGATGAATGCATTTGAATGGAACAAACTTTCTATGATTGTCTAATTTTAGTCTTCATATATCATAGTTTAAGTCAGTACCAAAACCTAGGATACTTGTTTTCTAAGATTGTTATTTTGGAAGTGGAAGTAACATTTACAAGTCCCCAATGAAACAAATTTTTGGCCACTAAAAACATTTCTTGCTTTGGTTAAATATATCTGACTTTGTGCTTTTTTGATGATATTATTTTTTAAGATAGGACACGTCAGGAGTAAGTGTCTTCAATATGTAATATCAAATATTCTTTCTCAAGTAAGTATGAGATATTCGTTATGTGCTTTCATTTCCGAGCAAACTATAATATTTTGTGAGCAATAAGTTACTATCACACCCCTTTCCAAGAGACCTATTCGGTATCTCAAAAATGGAAGTATAATTCGACACCTGATAATACATGCGCCTATGATACAAGGAATCATGTAAAACGAATAATACCAACCAATAAATCTCATAAAAGAGATAAACTTTACAACTCTATGATAGAGTATACAACTCTATAATTCAATACAACACAAAGCATTAGGGAATTTATCCCATACATCAACAAGGAGTTGGACACTCTTGTACAATACGTACGCAACCAGTTTTATAAACCTCCCATATCGACTCTGCTAGTGCAGTGGTGGACTCATCTCTAAACTTTAGCTTCCTGAAAACCTATATTTTTTTTGTGTGTTGCGCTTCATAATAAATAAAAATATTAAAATATGGATCAAATATTGTTTCACCAAACTATGTTCACAATCTGAGGAGAACGACAAAATCAAAATATTTTCAACTCATTTTGAAATCTCATAATCACTGCCAAAATATCAACATAATTAATAGTCTACATGTGCTATGTGTCAACAACAACATTTAAGCAATGTCAAATTATCATCAACATTTAAGCAATGTCAAGCTATCTAAAACGTTTAAGCAATGTCAAGTTGTCTCACGACAACTGCGAAATGTCCAAATCAACATGTAAGCCCTGTTAAACTATCAACAACTTTAGCATAGTGGATACTACTCAAATCACAAGATTTTCAACAAATCACAAGTTTTTCAATAAATCACAAGTTTTTCAACAAAACATATTTAATTCATTATTTGCTCAACTCAACATAAATCAAGTTATCAAAACTTTATTTCACAAAGTAAAATAACTCATATTAGTTATATACTTTTATTTTCAATTATTATGAAGCACTACACTTCTCCTGTTACAGCCAACCAACACACAACTCTGTTTTATGATCGATTCCTAGGTAGAATTGATGCGGCAGTCTCTAACCCTAACAATTTGCATATGCACAAATGCAAATAAGTATCAGCTAAAAAATAACTTAATTTATGCAAATAAATGCATATGAATATGCCTCGTGATGTTTCGTATTCACCACAACTTAACTTCAGTACTTAAGTCTAGAGACCAACTGACCACTCAAGCATTTACGAATTTAATGAGTATCCTCTACAACCTCAAACTAGAATGTAAACCCCTTTTTGCCACTCAATCTATGTGCATTTACAATTAGTTTAAAAGGATTCCGCTATCTCATTTTATATAGTCAAATCCATCATTTTGGACCACTGTGCATTACCGAACTCAAAACTCTAATTTGGATTCGTGATTTCTTGCCCAAATTCAAAAACCCAATCATAAGTTTTAAAATATGCTAAAAATTAAAAAATAATGTAATTCATGATTTCAAAATAAATTTGAGAAGTTTCGATTGATCCAGAATTGAAAAACCCTACCCCGCGCTGCTTTTTGATCCAAAACAACCAAAAATAAAACGATATTATTTTTCAATGAAATTTAATAAACATACTCCATTAACCTACCTAAGAATTAATATAAAATTTATTTTCCAAAAATCACCTCAAAACTGGGTCAAATTGGCCTTGGAGGGAAAAATAATCATTTTAATCCTCATTTTGATCCGACCGTCGGATCGACTTGAAATTTTACCACGACCTCCGCACGGACATTACGAAAATTTTGGCACTTACCAAAGGTTGATTAGACACCAGACGCATTCTCATGCGCCATCGGGCTGTCCAGGGGTCTCTTGTCCAACTTCATTTTCTTCATCTAGTTTTTGACCAAGTTTGATTTTTCATGTTTTTTGTCAACTTTGACCATCTTTTTCTCTCTCATTTCTTCACATTTTTACATCATTAAAAATCCTAAATTATACTTCTCCACGCCTATTTTGACATACAAGTGTTGGTTTTCATCAAAACTCCGTCCAATTTTCCAGAAAGTGAGTCAAAGTGGGCTCAAGAATCATAAAAATAGGCAAACTCTAACTTGATTTTGCAGCCAACGAACCAATTTTGGACGCCCATTACTCCCTCTTTTCTCAAAATTTTTTAGTGATTCAAGAGCCTAAATTGATCTCCTACAAACCTAGTTTTAAAATCATATAAACCAAACCCCTCAAACCCCTTAAATGATCATTTTCAAGACAAGGCCAGACTTGCAACTGATCATTTGACCCCCCCCCCCCCTAAACAACTTTTAAATCCAATTCCAAGGCCGAAAATGGATTCCTTGAGTCCAAATTAGCTGGGAACAAGACCCCTTTCAATGCTTAAACAAGAATTCAAAACGATCGAATTTCAAGTTAAACTAAAACCCTAGTTTCTTATCCCACCACCACAGACCATGGCCAACCTTCTCACCACCACCAAAACTTCCAAATCCATCCAAGAATACAACCCAAGTGATTAATTAGAAAGAAAAACAAACTAGATGCATAACCTATTTGAAAAACCGAAACTCATCTACACCTTCAAACTCAAAATTTAAGCTTTCCAGTGAATTCCTCTCATCAAAAGGAAGAGTTTGATATTGATCTCGACCCTCGAATCAAGCCCTAGCTTAAACCCAAAAATTTCACATTCCTTCTCTATCTTCTCTATTTCCCTCTCTTCTCTCACATTTTCTCTCTCCTATTTCTCTCTCTACAAAAGATTTTGCATTATCCAGAGTTGTGGCTGAAGACATTCATCTCCTTCTCAAGGTTTCTAGAGTGTTGAAGAAGGACATGGAGCCTTCTCCTACAGCCAGGCAGCTGCTTGGAAGAAAATGTCATGCAATGACATTTTCATAAATACCTCAAATCTAAATTTTTTTTAATTAATTTTTTCATTTTTTTATTATGTATTAAGAATGTATGCTCGGGTTTCACAGTTACCCAGTGTCAAACGGGTTTCCCCAATCGCCTCCACATCCGGGGGCAAAATCGATCCTGCTTAGTTTCTTATAGAGTATCAGAAATCAACGATACACATGGATGGAAGACTAAGAAGAGGTCATTACAATAATAAAGGTGTTGCAGCAGTGATCATAGAGGAGATTCAAATTTTTGATAAGTAGTCAAATAAGGTTTTTTTTTATGCATATTCATCTTCTCCATAGTCAGAAATTGATCAGGATTTACCGCCAATATTTAATGACTATCTAAAGGATGACATTTTAATCAGTGCTCAAGATGGTTTTGATATCCCGAACTATGATGAATATCTCAAGGGTGATTATTTTCCAAATTCCATGAAAAATAATATGGTAATTGTCGCATCAACCAAATATTCTTCAAGTTGTGACAAGAGATTTGTGTGAATTTTTGGTGTGCAAGTTTAGAGTTCTCTTTTAAACAAATGAATGAGAAATTGCTCAAACAGTATGAGTTGATCAATGTCAAGGTTTTCCAAGAATGCATAGGGTTTGTGCCTCAACCTCCCGAAAAAAGGTGTTGGCGGCTTCTAAGATCCCATATTATTTTTGAATATATATACTATGTTAAGAATGCTCATAAAGTAATGATGCTAGTGATAGAAATTTTGAGGCGTAATTCATAAAATAATTGCGAGGTTTAAGTTTCACGTATAATGACTTTCAGGTCAAATATAGACTTGAAGGTATATAAGCTTTAGAAGGGTAGCTAAATAATAATTCTAAAATTTTTTAGGTTAAAAGAATGTCACTATCCAAAACAACAAAAAATGTTGGGTTAGACATTTAGTCGGTATTGCAATCTAAAAAGGTAAAGATTATAAATTTGGCATTTTGGGTATAATCTCATAAAAAAAATATTTTAGGTTCAAATGACATTAAAAATGGATTTGAAATGTCGAAAAACTTTAGGGTAGTCATACTTGATTTTTTTTGTGTGTTTGATTGAACTTAAGATTTTGGGTTCTTTAGAGTGTATGTGATTTTGTATATAATGTACTTAATTTGTCTCTTAAGAATGAATATGTTACTTTCTAAATGTGTATTTGGAGATTTTATGTGTTTGACAAAATGCCAAAATAACTATAAGTAATATAGATATACTAGTTATTATCCGTACCTGAAAGCACAGAGTAATAAAAAAAATAATTAATCATAAACATATTTGTATTTACACCCAAAAGTAAATCTTAAACATAGAGGAGAGAAAAAAGAATTTAAGTACCGATTGTAGTAGGGGTAAGCGATGATAATGGTGGTGGTCGGAGATGGTGATGGTTGTGGTGGGTGACGACGATCATGGTGGTGGATTTTGAATGACAATGGTGGCAATGACAACCTTGGGTGACGGTAGTGATGGTGGGCGACGATGATGGTGGTTGGCAGTGGTGGTGGTGGGGCGATGACAGGTACTTCTAGGCGATAGTGTGATGGGTTGTGGTGAATGGTGGTGGTGGTAGGTTTGGTGGGGTTAGCTGGCAGTGGTGGACAATGAAGGGTGATGGTGGTTGGGGGTGGCAGGTGTGGTAAAGGTGAATGACAGTGGCTGATAGCGATAATGGGCGACGACGGGTGGTGGTGAGTTGTGGCAATGGGTAGTGGTGGGTGCTTATGGTGGGCGACAGTGGTAGTGGGATGATGGTTATACTAGTAATAAATATAAAAATGAGATAACGATAATAGTGGGTAGTGGCGATGGACGACAATGATAATAAGCGGTGGTGGGTGGTAGGTTGTGGTGGGACAGTGGGGGTGGTGGCGGTAGTGGTGATGGTCATGGGGGGTGGGGGGTGGGAGTGGGATGGTAGGAGTGAAAATGGTATGAGTGATGGTGGGATAGTGGCGGTGGTGGTAGGGTGGAGGTAGCGGTAATGGTGGTGGTGGTGGTGGTGGGGAGTTGGGGGCAGTGGGGCAGCAGGGGAGGTGTTGGTGGTGGTCGTAGGGTGGCGACAACGGTGGTTGGACAATGGGTGATGGTAGTGGTGATGGTGGTGGCGATGTGGTGGGGGTGGCGACAACGATGGTGGCAACGGCGGCAGTTGGTTGGCGACAGTGATGTGGCGACGACGGTGGAGGTAGTAGTTGGTGTGGCAAAGGTGATGGTGGGGTGGCGGTAATGGTGATGGTGGGAGTAGTTGTGGTGGTGGGGGTGGTAGTGGTAGTGGTAATGGTGGTGGGGCGGTAGGGGGTGGTGGTGGGGCGATTCTAAACACTACTTTTTTTTAAAACACAGCCTTACAAACCTAGTTTTCCTATTAAATTTTAGGTGTTAATATTAGTCATCAGATTAATTTCAAAACAAAATTTGAAATTTGAATTGTATTATACTTTATTATATCTATATAAATATATATTATTTTAAAATATCAGTATATCTAAAAAATATTTTTTTTTCAGTCTTACCCTTAAAACCACAAGTATTCCATTCTTATCCTATCCTGAACTAAACCTATATCATCATCCACTTGCTAATTATCTCTCTCCCTCCCTCCCTCCGTGTTGACAAATCGGCGACGAACAGACTCCTGTGTGTTCCCTATCTTCATCTCCCCTCCTTTCTCTCCTACGTATTCTCCTTTTGCCTCCCAAATTTCTACCGTTACAATTCCTCTCTCTCTCTCTCTCTCTCCCCCTACATATTCACAACTCGGCGAAGAACACACTTCCTCTCTTCATCTCTACTCCTCTCTCTCTCTCTCTCTCTCTCTCTGTCCTGCGTATTCTTCCTCTACCTCCTAAATTCTTGCCATTACAACTCTTCTCCCCCCCCTCTCTCTCCCTACGTATTCACAACTCCACGAAGAACAACCACCCACACGTTGCCTCTCTTCATCTTCCAAAAATTAATTTACCAAACTGAAATGACTGCGCCAGTTATTACCAATAATTTCACTACTAAAAATTCATCCTTTTTCATATTAAGCATCGTCTGCCACTTGACACATTTCTCCTTTGCGGTTCTCTGTCTTCGCACGCTACAACTATCGACTTGATTAGGTAATGAGTTTTTAGTTGTTTTTTTTATTATCGTTATAGGTTTATTTTATTTTATTTTTTTGTGTCATAGGTTCATCTTTATTTGTAGCTCATTCAAGTGGATTTATGGTCACTACTATGGGATTTTCTAACGGTACTATTTTACGGTATTTTAACTTTATCTGTGGTTAATTTTTGATATTTATCTGAGATTATTCTCATTTTTTAAGTTTCCTATTTGTTGTGAGTGCAATGAATTTTTGTTGCAAACTGGAACTTGAAAACAAGAGACTGACTCAATTTTATTATTGCCAGACTTTTCATACATTAACTAATAACATGCTCTGCTATAAATAGCTAATCACCAATAGCTAGCAACATGTTGCAACCACTAAATCCTAAAAAAAATGCTACCAACCAAAGACTCAGTAACTGAGTACAAGTGTAAAACAAACCCAACTTACTCCTAAGGACTAGGCCAAAGTAGGCCAGTACAACAACAAAATAGAAACAACAAAAACTCCCTGAAGACTAGAACCACTTCTTGACTTTTCCAACAATCCTTCCCTTAAACTGATGTTTCAACATTTAGTTTACTGAGGGTTAGTTCTCTGAAACTCTCTCCCTCAAATTGGATTATCCAAAGTGCAAACACCAAGCATCTTTCTTAGCTTCTGAAACGCAGGCAATTTGAGGGACTTTGTTAAAATATCAACAACTTGGTCTTCACTTCTACAGTAAACTAGATCTATGACTCCATCATTCGTGACATCTCTCAAGAAATGATACTTCACATCTATATGTTTGCTTCGACCCTGTAGAACAGGATTTTTAGATATTTTGATGGCAGAGCTATTGTCACAATAAATTGTTATGGGTTCTTGTGGCTTGAAATTTAGCTCTCCAAGAATTTTCTTCAATCAAACAGCTTGACATGCGTAGGCTATTGCAGCTATGAACTCTGCTTCAGTTGTTGACAAAGTGACAATGGCTTGTTTTTTCAAAGTCCACGAAAAAAGCTCCCGAACCAAGCATGAAAACATATCCAGAAGTGCTCTTCCGATCATCTAAGTCTCCGGCATAATCACTATCAGTGAATCCAAACAAATCTAACTTTTCTCCCTTCTTGTAGAATAGCCCAAATTCCAAAGTACCTTGCAAGTACCGAAGAATTCTTTTGGCAGCCAAAAGATGTATCTCCCGAGGACACTCCATGTACCTGCTAATAAGACTTACTGCATGCATTATACCAGGCCTTGTGGCAGTCAAATACATCAAGCTTCCCACAATTTGCGTGTAAAGGGCACTATCAACCCTCCTTCCTTCAAGATCTTTGATTAGCTTCAAACCCACTTGAGTTGGTGTGCTAACAGAATTACAGTTGTTCATTTGAAACCTGTCTAAGATTTCTTGCACATATTTATTTTGAGAAATAAATATCCCAAGAGCAAATTGTACCACTTCAATACCAAGAAAATAGTGCATCATTCCACGATCAGACATATCAAATACAACCATCATGGACTTCTTAAATTTGTCAAACATGGCACTTTCATTTCCAGTATAAATAAGATCATCTACATATAAGTAGACAATGAGCATTTTCCCTCCATCTCCCATCTTTGTAAAAAGTGTATGCTCATATGGACATTTTATAAAACCCTCCTTAGAAAAATAAACATCTATACGACTATACCAAGCTCTAGGAGCTTGTTTTAAACCATATAGTGCCTTTTTTAATTTATACACCTTATGTTCATCTCCAAACTTCACATATCCAGGAGGTTGATCAATAAATACCTGTTCTTCCAAGTCACCATGTTAAAATGCTGATTTCACATCCAACTAGAAGATAGGCCATGAGTTTTGTGCTGCCAATGCAATCACTAGTCTGATTGTATCATGCCTTGCTACAGGAGCAAATACTTCTTTATAGTCGACACCGAACTCTTGCTTATAGCCTTTAGCTACTAAGTGCACCTTGTATATATCGACTTCGCCATTTTCTTTCAACTTTGTCTTGTACACCCACTTGACACCAATTGTCTTGTGCCCTCTTGGAAGATCAGTCAACTCCCAAGTGTTGTTCCGTTCAATGGCTGCAATTTCTTAATCCATCACCTTTCACCATTTTGATTCTTTGATAGCCTCTTCGAAAGCTATAGAATCATAGTCGAAAAATAGAGCAAAATGAGTGAGTGGGTCTTCAGATTGATCAATTTCGGCTACCTCATAGTCTGACATCCATGCTGATCTTCTTTTGGCACGTTGAGGTCGTTCCCCTTCTTCTGTAGTTGCTAAAACTGGCTACTGTTCGTTCTCCACCAACTGTTGCCTTCCATCTTCATTCTCTCCATCAAAATCAGTTGGAATTTGTTGTCCAACACCATAATTGTTCCACGGCCAGAACTTCTCTTCATCAAAAATAACATCGCTATGGATAATGATTTTCTTGGGGCTAGGATTGTATAGCTTATAAGCTTTTGATTGATCGCTAACACCAAAAAAAATACATTTTTCTCCCTTATCGTCTAGCTTTCTCCTCTTCTCGTCTGGAATATGGGCATATGCAACACACCCAAAAATTCTGAAGTGTTCCACCATTGGTCTTCGACTACTCCATGCTTCTTCTGGTATCACATTTTGAACAGCAAGAGTGGGACTTCTAGTCAAAATATGAATACTCCAATTTACTGCTTCAGGCCAAAAGTTTTTTGGAAATAGTGCGATTTTTCCTCTCGCAAACACCATTTTGCTGGGGCGTGTAAGATGCAGTAAGTTGCCTCTTGATTCCATGGGTCTCACAGAAATTTGCGAATTCATGGGAGTTATATTCTCCACCACGATCCGTGAGAAGAACTTTTATGAGCTATCCAACCTCTTTCTCAACAAGTGCTTTATAGCTTTTAAAGGCTAGAAAGGCTTCAGATTTTTCCTGCAAAAAATAAACCCATATCTTCCTACTATAATCATCAATAAAGGTAATTATATATCTTTTACCTCCATTAGAACATGGAATTATTGGCCCGCAAATGTTGGAATAAACATGCTCCAATGCCTTCTTTGCTTTCCATGATTTTCCTTGCATAAATTGATTACAGTGTTGTTTGCTAGCAACACATTCTTCACAAACTTGAGATGGAGCAGTAATTTAAGGAAGACCAGTCACCATATTTTTCTGCTGTAGAGTCTTCAATCCACCAAAATTAAGGTGACCATAGCGAAGATGTCATAGCCATGCTGCATCCTTCAAGGAAAATCATGAACCAAGAATTAAACCAAGAAAGCCCAAAGAAGAGCCCAATTGAACCTAGGTAGACCCATCAGGAGGAAATCTAAAAGGACATCAAGAGGTGGACGTCCAAGAGACGAACGTCCAAGAGGTAGACGCCCAAGCGGCAGACGTCCAAGGAGCCAACGTCCAAGAGGCCAATGCCCAAGAGGCCAACGTCCAGAAGGCCAACGCCCAAGAGGTCAGCACCAAGAGCTAACTGCCAAGCACTTGGGGCGCCACCCAAGGGTTCACCCAAGCTAGGCGCCGCCCAAGGTTGCCCTCATGTCCTCCTACGTCCTTCTTCACTCCAATGCAAGTTCAAGTCCAGCCCACTCCAAGTCCAAGCTCAAGTTCAAGATCTTCCTCCGACAGAATAGAAGCATGAGGAGAGAATATTGAGATACACTCGAAGATCTAATCTTACCATAATTGTACTTACCAAAATGGTAGAAGTCCTCTCCCTCACGTCACCGCTTCACCACCTTATTAAGCATATATAATGTAAGCTCTCTCTACATAAAGGGCATGACCTCCTGATGATTTGGAGACGTCTACAAGATCCCTACACAAGCTACACCTCCCTACACACATTGCTCTTTCTCTCTCCTCACCATTGTAACTCTCCTGCAGGAAACTCTCCCAGTTACACTATTCATCAATAAAGATCTCTGGTCACCGCTGCTGTTTCCAAGAGTGGAGTAGGTCACCCGGACCGAACCACTATCTTTGTGTTGACTTATTATTTATTGTTTTGCCATTAATTGCACCCTTATACACTCTTGACTGTTGATCTTGCACGAGACCGATGTGTGCATCATCAGTTTGGCATCGTCTATGGGAACGACTAGTTTTTCCACTCTTTCAATCCATGACAATCACTACCAAATCAATGAGCCAATAGTTGGGAGACTACAACTCGGCCTACCGGGAAGAGGCTTCCCCTCCCCTCGCACCGTCTGAACCATCTGCTACTACGACTCCCGCCAGGCAATAGCAACAGCTCCTCCAAACCATGCAGCTACTGGTGAGCCAAAACCAGCAGATCATCTAACTGATGCTCGCCCAAGGAGGCATCGCCCCTCACCCTGTGGGAGGAGCCCCACTCCCTCCAATAGGAGATGAGCAACAACATGTCCTTTCTGAGCGCCAGGCAGCCCCTCACCATAGGGCCCCTTGCCAAAATACTCCAGGGCCATGCCAAGGCACCCTTCCCCCAACCATCCCTCCTCAGCGCGCAGGGAGTTCACGAGTTCCACCTCCTCATGAACCTGTACAAGAGAACGAAGACAGAGAAAATCAATACGCAGACCATGAGAACCAGTACCACCACCCGACCGAGAACGTCCCCAATTAGTGAGATAAGAATATTAGAGAGGTGTAAAACTAGCTCGGTGATGCCCTTAACGCCATCAAGGCACAGACGCCCAAGGCAGTAGACTACCTGGTAAGACACACTGACACATCTTTTGTTGCAGACGTAGTCAATTATCCCTTACCCTCGAAATTCAAGATGTCTATCATCGAGATCTTTGACGGTACCAAAGACCCCCTTGACTACCTGGACACCTACAAATCCCTCATGCAACTACTCAACGTGCCTGAGGAGATTATATGTAGAGCCTTCCCTACCACCCTCAAGGGGTCCGCATGCCAATGGTTTGCAAAGATTAAGCCCTCTTCAATTCACTCCTTCGCGAAGTTGAGTAGGTCCTTCATCTCCCACTTCATTGGGGGACGCCGACAACAGAAATCCATGACCCACCTGCTCATCATCAATCAGGATAGGGATGACAGCCTCTGTGACTACCTTGCCCGCTTCAATGAGGAGGGGCTCCAGATTGATAAGCCATATGATAAAGTAGCCTTAGCTGCCTTTGTCGTTAGCCTTCGCACATCTAGTTTTATGTTCTCCGTCCTCAAGAAGTCGCCCTCCAACATGCCCGAGCTGCTGTCTAGGGCACAGAAATACATGAACGCCGAGAACATCACCAAAGCCCGTAGAGGTGATTCCTCCTAAGGAGGAGAGAAGAGGAAGAACAATCTTGAGGACAGGTGGGAAGTAGAGAATAAAAGAAATAGGACTGAGAGAATCTTCGTTAAGGATCGCCTTGGTCCCCCACCTCTAAGATAGCAGCAAGCCTTCACACTACTTAATGCTTCCATAGAGCATATTCAATTCTAAATACAGGATGATCCTATAGTACGCTGGCCAAAAAGGATGAAGACCGCCCCGAACCGGAGGAGTCTGAACAAGTATTTCCGTTTTCATCGCGACCACGACCATGATACTGATGACTGCTTCAATCTTAAAAGGCAGATCAAGGAGCTCATACAACGTGGCCACTTGAGGCAGTACGTTGCTAGCAGAGGACAAGTCCCGTAACCTGGTCGGGACCAGGATGATAGAGAACACCAACAACCCCTCGGAGAAATCCAGACGATCGCCTAAGGGCTAGGAGGAGTTGACTCGAACTCCACCAAGAAAGCCTCGACCCACCTATGGATGCCGAACACCATAAATTTTATCTATCATTTATTGTTTCAGTTGATTTATTTTGTTATTTGTTATTTTACGGAATAAAATTCTGTAAAGATTATTGTGTTCTGAATTTTTTTGTTTTCCTAAAAATTACAAATAGCTTAAAAAAGTCAGAACATGACTTTACGACAAGGTGTAGACAAAAGGCGCCCAGCAGTAGGCGACCCCAGCACTAGCCGCCCAGATAAGGGGTCTCGCCCTTTCCACCTTGGGCGCCCTCCCATGACGTCGCCTAGACGATGAGTCTCGACGCCTCTCACCAGGCACCCAACTCCTCAGCGCCCTCCTCATACTCATCTCAATGGAATGAGCCACTGCCACGGCAATTACCTCCCGAGACTATATATAGCTCGCCCTATGACTCTACTCTCGCGTAAGTCACCTAGTAAGCCACTGCTACAGCAGTCACCTCCCGAGACTATACGTAGCTCGGCCTATGACTTTGCTCTCACGCAAGTCACCTAGTAAGCCTCTATCACGGCACCCACATCCCGAGGCTATACATAGCTCGGTCTATGACTCTACTCTGGCGCAAGTCACCTAGTAAACCTCTGTCATGACAACCATCTCCCCGAGACTATACGTAGCTCGGCTAATGACTCTGCTCTCGCGCAAGTAGTCATCTTGTATGCCTTTGCAACGGTAGCCATCACCCGAGTTATACGTAGCTCGGCCTCAAACTCTACTCTCGCACAAGTAGTCTCCTTACAAGCATTTTTTACGACAGCCATCCCCAAGACTATATGTAGCTCGGCCTCAGCTCATGCGTCCCTCCCAAAGGACGTCATAGCTCTGATGCAAACAACATACCCCTCTCTCTAGGTAATCATGTTAGATATTTTAATGTTGAGATAACATTGTCTTTGTCAGGCACACTGTTGAAGCTCAAGTCATCTGCAACCCGTGGGACTATGCTAGATTGACATTGAGCCACTACTAGAAGCATGAAAGCTATATGAAGCTACAATCCGCGTAAGAATCGTACCGGAGTCTCAACTCCTACAGCAGTATAAGGGCTAGTTCTGGTATACACAGGACTCACAGTTTGGGAAAAGAGAGGGGCACCGCCGAATCCTGCTCTCGGGAAGTAACCCGGTCATTGGAGCAGACCTCGGCTGAAAAGCATTGGGGGCATCATCCCGCTCCCGAGAAGCAACCCGATCATCGGAGCAGATCTCGACCGAAAAGCACTGGGGCGTCAGACCTCGTGAGGGAGGAGGAGAAGAAATCACCCTAAAAACACAAGAGTTTCCACCATCGCTCTGTCAACAAGGCACCTATTATTAGAGACAAGGTCAGTTAATGACCAAACACCAGAGAAGAGCTACCCATAGCAGGACTCAAGGTATCCCCCTAACACAGCAGTGCCCAAGACCTCCTGGCGTCGCCCAAGGCACCCTGCCAACATCTTGGCGTCGCGTAAGAAGTCTGCCCAACCTCGGGCGTCTCCCAATACACCTGCCCAGCTTCCTGACATTGCGTAAGGCGCCTTACCAACCTCTTGGCGTCACCCAACGCGCCTGCCAGCCTCTAGGTGGCGCCCATAGTAGTCTCCACCGTTGCCCAAAAAAAAAAAGGAGAAAAAGCAAAGGGTAGTGCCCAAGCAAGCCAAAGAAAAAAAAAGTGTGAGAAGGAGGCGGCGGCCAAGCCAAAGCAAAAAAGAAAAAAAAAAGAAAAAACAAAAGGAAGAAGAGCAAGTGGAGGCGTCGCCTAGGAAGACCAAGAAGAAAAAAAAAAGAAAAAAGAATGGGAAGCAAGGCGGTGCCCAGGCCAAAAAAAAGAGAAGGAAAAAAAAAGAAGAAAAAAGAATGGGAAGCAAGGCGACGCCCAGGCCAAGAGAGAGAGAAGAAAAAAAAAGAAGAAAAAAGAATGGGAAGCAAAAAGGCGGCGCCCATGCCAAGAAAAAAAAGAAGAAAGAAAAAGAAAGAAGCCAAAAGGGCGACACCCAACTAGGTCAAGAAAAAAAAAATTCGATATCAAAAAATTCAATGAATTCCCGAGGATGAAAAGATATCGTGAGAAACAAGAAAAATTCCGACTCACCCAGATGAAGACGAGGCACATGCCCATCACCCCTTCCTTTCGCAAAGAGGTCAGAGGCTTAGGGCATGGGGGGCAAATGATGAGCCCGAATTTGACTGGGCCAAGCTCAATTGGAATAAACTAAGAAAGCCCAAAGAAGAGCTCAACTGAACTATGGTCGACCCATCAAGAGAAAATCCAAAAGGACATTAAAAGGCGGACGTCCAAGAGGCAGGCGTCCAAGAGGCCAATGCCCAAGAGGCCAACATCCAAGAGGCCAGCGCCCAAGAGGTCAGCACCCAAAGCACCAAGAGCCAACACCCAAGCACTTGGGGCGCCGCCCAAGGTTACCCTCTTGTCCTCCTACGTCCTTCTTCACTCCAATGCAAGTCCAAGTCCAACTCACTCCAATTCCAAGCTCAAGATCAGGATCTTCCTCCGACGGAATAGGAGCACGAGGAGAAAATATCGGGATACGCTCGGAGATCTAATCCTATCATAAGTGTACTTACCAAAATGTTAGAAGTCCTCTCCGTCATATCACCGTCTCACCACCTTACTAAACCTATATAATGTAAGTCCTCTCTACATAAAGGGCATGACCTCCTGATGATTTGGAGACCTCTACAAGATCCCTACACATGTTACACCTCCCTACACACATTGCTCTCTCTTCCTCACCATTGTAACTCTCTTGGTTATACTATTCATCAATAAAGATCTCCGATCACCGCTGCCATTCCCGAGAATGGAGTAGGTCACTTGGACTGAACCACTATAAATCTCTGTGTTGACTCATTATTTACTGTTTTTTCATTGATTGTCTATTTACTGCTCATTAATTGCACCCTTATATACTCTTGACTGTTGATCTTGTACGAGACCGATTTGTGTATCACCAAGTGGTGTTGTGGAGAAAAAGCGAGAACATACGATTCGCAGTCCTGTTAACTTGAGCAATTAAGCCCAACTTTGTATCTTAGATTCGACATACTCCATCTTTGATAGAAATCTCGTACCCTTCTCTTGCAGCTGTCCCACACTAAGCAAGTTGGTCTTTAAATCTGGAACAAAAAGGACATTTGAGATAGTGTGGGTGGAGAGTTCCTTGGTCTGAAGAGTAACCTTTCCTTTTCCCATAACAGATATTGTGGAGTTGTCACCAAACTTGACAATGTTGCGAAAAGATTCGTCTAGGTCGAAGAACGCCCTCTTATCTCCGCACATGTGGTTGTTGCAGCTAGTATCTAAATACCACATGTTTTGTTGAGTTTCTTCATTCACATGACACACCATCAAAAGAGACACCTCTTCTTCTTTTTCTGCAAAGTTAGATCTCTCTCCATTTTGCTTATTCAAATTAGTTCGACATTTTGACTGATAATGGCCATACCTATGACATCGGTAGCATTCAACATTGGACTTGTCTGCTGACTTTGGTCTATGAGTTGTTGAGTGGTGACCTCCTCGTCCTCTTCCTCTTCCTTGAAATTGATTCTCTTGGCTTTGATGGTGTTGTTGTTGGTTGCCACGATCATTGCTTCCTCTGCCTCTACCTCTGCCTCTGCCTCTGCCTCGTCCTCTATCTCCTTTTGGTGTCAAGTGATTTTCTATTGAGGCTTTCAATGCTTGCTCCTCTTTCTCCTATTGGTTGAATTTTTTGTTCATGAACTACGGGGAACTTTGCAGTTCATCAATTGAAAGTTCCTCAATGTCATTGGCTTCCTCGATAGAGCAGACAATAAAATTGAATTTTGGTGTCATGGATCGAAGAATCTTCTCAACGATAGTGACGTCCTCCGTCTTGTCACTGTGAATCCGCATCTAGTTAACAATTGCCATCGTTCGTGAAAAATAATCTGTAACCGACTCTCCCGATTTCATCTGTAGCGTTTCAAACTCTGAACGAAGTGCTTGAAGCTACTACCTCTTTGCTCTTGCTGATCCTTGATACTTCTTCTTCATGGAATCCCAAATATGCTTGGAGGTGTCCTTGCAAAGAATGGTTTCCAAGATTGAACGATCAATAGCTTGGAAAAGATAATTCTTTGCCTTGAGATCTTTTAGTCGTTACCCTTCTAGCTTTGTTTTTTGTGTATCAGACAATGTTGTTGTTGAGATTTAACTTCGATTTAAATCCACTAACAAACACACACAATCGAAGAACAAATCAAGAATATAAAGCAATAATAAACAAGAAAGAACAAGACACAGATTTTACGTGGTTCGACAATTTGCATACGTCCACAAAGCTGCAGGGATTTCACTATTGAGAGAGTTGGATTACGGAGAGCGGCTGTACCATCCACACAAAACCCTAATCACCAAAACAACAGGGTTTATATGTCCTACGCACTGGGCTGTATAACAGGCTCAAAAAATTTTCAATCGTGTTAAATCGGCCCAAGCCTTCGCTTCATGGACTAAGCCTCAGAAAATTTTTCATTAAAAACCACACAACATCATTTCGGGTCGGGTTATCATCCGGATCACATATACAAACTAGACTCCATAAAAAAAACCAACAGTTGTGCCAACTACTGGTTCTCTAAATCCATCAGAGACAACCTACCCATACTCCTTAGAACTTAGAAAATTCTCCATCAACATGCTCCAATTGTCATAATGACCATCAAAGTGAGGAATTGAAGGTTGAACAAAGTTGTCGGTGGCCATGAGAATTGCTAGCTGCTGCAATACTGAAGCTACTGCTTACTTTCTTTGTACTCTCACGACCCTCGTTTTTACAATTCTAACAACTCACTCTTACAACCTCAACATAATATACTCTCCATTTTATCTCTCTCAGGCTCTGATACCACTGTTGCAAACTGGAACTTGAAAACAAAAGACTGACTCAATTTTATTACTGCCAGACTTTTCATACGTTAACTAATAACATGCTTTGCTATAAATAGCTAATCACCAACGGCTAGCAACATGCTGCAACCACTAACTCCTAAAACAAATGCTACCAACCAAAGTAGGCCAATACAACAACAAAATAGAAACAGTAGAAACTCCCTGAAGACTAGAACCACTTCTTGACTTTTCCAACAATTTTCAGTACTTTTGCGTTGGTCTTTATTGTGAACTTCAGGTGTGTTCCAGTATTCAATCATTTAGCTTCAGGTATGTTAGCTAGAATAAATCGATATGAACAGATTTGTTCAGTATTTTCATTGATATAGATTAATCTTCATTGTTATTATTCTTGAGACCATTGATGGCACTGTAAAACAACTGGAGTTGTAATTATCATATACTTATCATGTACATAGACTCTATCGGAAATACAAGTTAAATACATTTTGATGCATTAACGTGATACGTTTTGAGTAGTTCTTCTTAGCAACATTTTTTTAATCAACGCTAATTTTTTTATTTTCTATTTTGATTTGATTTTGTGGATATTCTTGTACATTCGTGAAGATACACATGCATGTAGGCATGCATGCACACAAAATTGGCAATAAATAATTATTCAGTTGGAATGAACTTCCATATTCCCTATTTCAATTCAAACACTTCTTCCTTTATCTATCCGTCGCTTCGTCTATCATGTCTTTGCCCATCTTTCACACAATCACAAAGCAATTTATATTGATGTCGAAGGCCTCATATTAGAAAAGTTAGAATGCCCCTTCTCTTACTTAGATTAGCAAACAAAAGAGGACAATTCTTGTATGGAAGTATAAGGTTTATATGAATTTGTTTCTATAGTTATATTTAATTTTCTCTACTGGTTGACCAATTGCTAGTATTTTCTTGAAAGGTTTGAATTGGGGTCTTGAATATGTTGTGAATGTACTCTCCCAAGGTGAATCTGTTCTTTCTATTTAGATTTGTTTGAAACAGTATGTTCCATTAGAGCTCTCTTTCTATTTCTTTGTAATTTTATATTGAATGAGTCAATTCAAAATTGATAGTAGGTTGGATTTGATCTGAATTTTTTTAATTAGTCGGTGTGATGATCGAAAGTGTGCCAACTTTACAAGCCGAGGTCTTTATCTACCATTATGTGACATAATGTTAGACCTAGCAATCAGTATTCTTTTCAAGTGAAATCTATGATGATAATTTACTGTGAAGTCCAATGATTTTTTTTCAAGTGAAATCTACTGATGGTTGATCTTTAGATGGGTTTCAAGTATTGTGTGGGTTATATGTGTGTTTTCTTCCATTTTCATATTGAGTCAGATAATTTTTGGAGGTTTTCATGGATGTTTTAATTTTTGATTTACTGAGATTTTAATTCTGATGAACTGAGATGGGTTCTGACAGATAAGTTTGATTTGTTTTAGTCTTTGCAAAATATTTTTGGTTCAATATTTCATAATTTATATCATTTTTGTATATTGTCATTATGTTTTTTTCAGAAACAAACAATGAAAATCAACAGCGTAGTAATGCATACCATTCTTGACTTAACCTAAATTACACCTAACTAGCTTTGTACCTAATGGACCCCTTGCTTATATGTCGGTCTGTAATTTCGTGTAAAGTGGCACTTTGGCTCCATAGGATTTATTTTTTTCTTCTTTAAGTGTATGTGTAACAGTTTTACCTAAAATTACATGATTTCTGTTTGTTCATTTCTAATGGTCGAATTGTGCAGACTTTTCTTGAATGGAGAAATAAAGAAGAAGAAATAGAAGTTAGCATTTCTCCCTTTCAGGATGTGATGGTGTACTGTCAAGAGAAAAGGAACACTTTGAGCGTATTGCTTTATAGGTTACTAATCAACTGTTGTTAGTGTGATAAGTGCAGCCAAGAAGTTACAATTTCTCAAACTTGGGCTAATTTCTAATTTGGTTAAGATGGTTAAAAACTTGTTTTAGGGGTTGATTTGGCAAACTAGAGTGATTAAGAACTGTATTTTGTTGTTTGGAGTACGCAAAAATCTGCTTGTAACTTTAGTATTGATGTGAGTTGCTAGCTTAGCTTTGCATAATGGTGTTATTTGTGTGATGTTTGTCAAACAGTAGCATATATCACATAAAATATTCTGTCCAACTTCTTGTGAGCCGAAGAGGGGCCGGTGAGGGTGCTCTTTCATCCTTGGCTACTTTCTCCTCTACCATATTATAGCTCTGTCGTTATCTAGACATATTTATCTTTTTAGTAGGTTCATTTGTTCTCACTACAACAAAAATTATTTTTTGCGACGATTTTTTTCATCACAATAGCTTCATGTTAAATAGTTTTTTGTTTTTTTTTTCACGTGTTCATCACAATAGCTTCGTCGCAGAAAATATTTAGCGATGCAATTTAATTTAAAACGTCACTAAAATTTAAAAAAATGTCGCTAAAATCTATTCTACAAGGGTAAAATGTAAAAAAAAAATAATGTAATTAATTTTTCACGAAATCAAAAATCGTCGCAAATACTTTTTTTATAAATAAAAAAGTAAAAAATAATAATTTAATTAATTTTTTGCGAATAAAAAAAAAATCGTCGTAAATAATATTTTACCTAAATAAATAATAATTTAATTAATTTTTTGCAACTTAACAAAAATCTTCGCAAATAATTTTTCATAAATTAAAAATGTAAAAAATAATAATTTACTTATTTTTTCGCGACGTAAAAAAATCGTCGCAAATAATATTTTACATAAATAAAAATGTAAAAAATAATCATTTAATTAATTTTTGCGACCTAAAAAAATCATCACAAATAAGTTTTTATATAAATAAAAAATATAAAAAATAATTGAATAAATACATTTGCGACGTAAAAAAATCGTTGCGAAAAAGATTGGTTATATAATTTTTCGCGTCGATTTTGATTTCGTCCCAAAAAAAATAATTTTTTTTTAAAATAATTCTTAAAAAATAATATTTCAATAAAAATTTTCACCTGTATATCAATAATACATGTGTTCAATAAAAAACTAACACAATTAATACATTTCACATCTTTCTCATTAAACAACGTAAACAAACTAACATCAAATACCATACTAACAAAAACATAAAATATAATACACTTAATAAAATTTATACAAATCATCAAAATATCCAACAACATAATCTACATACAAATTTCCCAAAATATTTTAATACATAACCAAAACATAATTCGTAAGTCACTTTAATGTAGAAGTCTAGAATTCACCTGTTACAAAAAAAAAAAAAATACAACATGGGCGACTTTGATAGCTTCCTCTGCAGCAACAATATAAAAAGTAAGAATGCTTTGCTCATAAGGTTTTAGAATGGTTGGTCGGTTTAAGTAGATTCCCAAATTACTGCCATATCTTTTCAGGATTGCGACACATACGTACTGGTGCAGGTGCTCGCTCAAATAATGTGTCCACAACACCTCCCACAAACGCATTGTTTTTTCGTATTCAAATTCCCTGAAAAACACGAGGGAACTTAGTCATGAAACAAACCGATGAATTCAGAAGATAATATCAAAATATCACATTCTTTCTTGCAGAGCATACAGATAGCTCTTGTGGAAACTAAAAATAAGGGAAATTCAAATTCAAATGTTTTAGTATGATGCAGGTGTTTCAGGATGTTTCTTTTGTAGTTTGGGAATCAGAATTCAAACTTTTTCTATTTCCAGTTTGTTTCCGCAACGTTTCTGTCCCCGATAAGTTTCTATTTCCAAGATGACTCAAACTATGTACCAAAACCAGATTTTCACTGTATAGATCATACCCATGAATCACTGAAATAGAGAAGTGCTATATCATGCTGTAATCCTTGCAGGAGAAAGTTAGTTTCATATAAGTTGATTAGGGGCTGCTTGACAACTAATTCCCTGTTGAAAACTGGAAAAAATTCTGTGGTTTGCTGAATTAGAGCATCACATGCAACTACTCATCACTTAAGAAGTATAAAAATATTTATTTGGCAAGGTCTAACATACAAGACTGTGCAACCCAGACATTTCAGAATGAGTCTCAAACACACTCGATGCTGTTTAAAATTTAAGTTCTATAACTCCAGTGCTGCTATTAAAGAAGTACCAAAATTTCCAGTTTACCAAACAATTTTTTTGATGGGACAGTTTACCAAACAATGACTAAGGTTCATGACAAAATTATTTATTCATAAAAAACTGTATGGGCAAAAATGGGGAAGTAGGGGTAGGGGAGCAACCTGGTTTACATCCATATATAAAGATGCCAACTTACATTCACAGTTCAAGAGAGAAAGGGGACACAAATGACCTTTAATATTAATGATAATCTATCAAACTGCCAAAATGAGAAGCAAAATAAAAAAAAGAATGCAGTAGAAAAAAGATTGTATGCATTCATCAACACAACCATATTTTCAGGAGAACTCATAATTTTTATATAAATCATACATCAGCCAAAAGAGTGAATCAGCACATCATGAGTTATAGATACTAATATTCAGGATGTAATTTAATAGCCTTCTCAAGGTTTGCAATCAAACCCATTCCTTGTTCAGACTTTCACAAATGAAACTTTTTTGAACAAGTGTCACAAGGGCCCCATAGCTTCTGTAACACAAGATTAAAGTTTCATAACTCATGCCGACTTGTGTGACCAATGCATCACAACTATGATGGAAAAACAGCTGAACTCAAGTAATAGGGACAAGGCTTACTTGGGTTCGGAGATTAGCAAGTGGACATAAAAGAGAGAAAAATCCTAATGATCAAACACATGGACCTAAGAATTAGATTTGTTCATTTTTGTTTTGAACTGAACGAATGAATGAGTTTATCATTTTTTGTAATCTAAGTACATGCTATTCCTTTAAAATATTACATAAAAATTGACAGAAAGAGAACAAGGAACTTACCAGTTGCGAAAACACTTCAAGCACAATGAATGGCTGCAATTAGGCAACACAACCTTTGTATTAATTTCCATGCAAATTCCGCATTCGTTTTCTATCTCCCAATCAGTTATAGAAAGTTTTCCCTTGTCCACATCATCATTTCTTGTGTACCTGTGCAAGCATGTCTCTTTCTGCTTCCTATCTTCCAAATCAATAATCCCGGTTTGAAGTTGCAACAAAGAGGGAATATTATAGCTGTTCATAAAGAGTCAACTTGTAAGAACATAAATAGTGTAATGCTAAAAATAATACACAATTCGCAATTTAAACCAATCACTTAGAGCAAAAAAATTTAACCGTAGAGCTTCAACATTGTCATTTACACAGATCCCACTCACCATAAAAGTCTCTAATGCTTGCTTTCCTTTCATATACAGACATCGTGGTTTTACCATTGGTGTATGTCTGCATCATTCCACAATTCGCCGCATGCCAACAAGAAAGTTATATATGAATTATATTATTGTTGAAAGGAAGGGTTTATTGTGGTTCAACAAATACTAAGGATAAGGAAAAATAAAGGGATGAAAATATCTTTGGTGAAAAGGGCAGATATAAGTACTATTGAAAAGGGCAGATAGTTCACCTTCATCAGACACATCAGAGGTTCATTTTATCCCATTTTCACAATTTAGAAGATCATAAATAAGTATAATTTACAAGCACTGTAACTAATGTGACACAATACCATCCTGTTTTTCATCTTCAAGCACAAGAAGCTTAATATCCGTTTCAGTTCACTATCATGATCCAGATGGTATACTGGGATTGGTAGTTCAATATATCCAAAATGACCTGAAATGAGAAATAGAGAAGAACTTCAGCCGTATTTTTGTGATTGCATAATAAAAGTAAGATAATTGCTCACTGTCCACCAAAAAGCAAACCAATGCAGCACTCAGAAGCAGACCAGAACATACAGAAATCACAGACCAACTGCCGAAATAGACAATATCTATGCATTTCAGTACCTGACTCTTTATTACAGACAACATCCTCTGAATTCTCAACAGGCAATTGCCTGATCAATGGAAAACCCTTCTCAGCAGATTGCATCATCACAGATGCTGCATCTAAACAGAAAACTCTGCCTTGACCATCTCTGGTATCCACCTTGTTCCTGCACAAATTTCAGAAACAGCAGGGATTTTTTGATGCAACACCAGTCTGCCTGATCTGGCAGACACCACCTTCCCTCACTTTGCAGAAAACCCAGATGCTCTGTACATCCTGCATTCACCTCAAGCTCTAGCTCTTGGATCACTAATTGAAATTCTTTTCAACCTAGCAGAAGGTATATTAGACTGATCCTGAAGTAAAAGTAATCTTCCAGTCAAAGGCAGAATGCCACTGACTAAATGAGACTTTATGTGTGTGTATGCGTGTGTGAGTGAGAGAGAATGAGACTCACGTTGGAGATGGCTGTGATGTTAAGATCCACAGTCGCTAAGACGAAGAGACAGAGGCGCAGAGGACTCCAGGAGGCAGAGCCGAAGACGAAGAGGTAGAGATGGGAACTCACATTGGAGATGACTGTCGTTAACGAGGAGGAGAGGCGCAAACGAAGAGGTAGAGATAGGAACTCACGTTGGAGATGACTGTCGTTAATGAGGAGGAGAGGCGCAGACGAAGATGCAAAGGCTAAGATGATTTAGGGCAAAGGCAGCCTGTTGATCAATTCCCGCTATTTTATTTGCGGAAAACTAAAATTGCATGTTAATAACTAAAATTTATCAATTCTCGCCATCATTTTATCTAATTGAATTTAAATGTTAATTTGATAATTTAAATGTTAATTTGACGAATTGAGTGTCCATTGAATGAAATTGAAAGTTTATTTTATTAATTTAATGTTAGCTAGCTAAATCTGAATGTTAATTTGATAATTTAAATGTTAATTTAACGAATTGAGTTTTCATTGAATGAAATTGAATTGATTAATTTAATGTTAATTAGTTGAATTTGAATGTTAATTTAGTGAATTAAATACTTATTAGAAAAAATTGACTGTTAATTAGCAGATGTTGGGTGTTATTTTGGTGTTAACTCGATTAATTGAATATTAATTTGATAAATTGAATGTTAATTTGATAAATTAAATTTTAGTTGGATGAAATTACATGTTAATTTGATAAAATTGTATCTCAATTTGATAAAACTGAATGTTAATTTAACGAATTGAGTATTCATTGAATGAAATTGAAAGTTTATTTTATTAAATTAATGTTAATTAGTTGAATCTGAATGTTAATTTGATAATTTGAATGTTAATTTAACGAATTGAGTGTTTATTGAATGAAATTGAAAGTTTATTTTATTAATTTTGAATGTTAATTTGATAATTTGAATATTAATTTTTGACGAATTGAGTGTTCATTGAATGAAATTGAAAGTTTATTTGATTAATTTAATGTTAATTAGTTGAATTTGAATGTTAATTTAGTGAATTAAATGTTTATTAGAAAAAATTGAATGTTAATTAGAAGATGTTGAGTGTTAATTTGGTGTTAATTTGATTAATTGAATATTAATTCGATGAATTGAATGTTAATTTGATATATTCAATTTTAATTGGATGAAATTACATGTTAATTTGGTATTGATTTGATGAAGTTACATGTTAATTTTGATGAAATTGTATGTCAATTTGATAAATCTGAATGTTAATTTGACAATTTGAATATCAATTTGATGAATTGAGTGTTCATTGAATAAATTTTTATTTATGTAAAAATTTATCGGCGACGTTTATACAAAAATATCGCGAAAACTTAATTAAATTATTATTTTTTAAAATTTTTAATTTACGTAAAAATTTATCAGCGACGTTTTAATATAACCGTTGCGAAAACTTAATGAAATTATTTTTTAACAATTTTTTTATTTATGTAAAAATTTATGGGCGACGTTCCACAAAATGTTGTGAATAATCAATTAAATTATTTTTTTAAATCTTTTGTTAGCGTAAAAAGTTTATTTGCCATGGTTAGCAAAAACGTCGCAAAAAAATCAATTCAATTGTTTTATTTTTAAATATTTTTATTTCCAAAAAAGATTATTTGTGACGTTTTCAAAAACGTCGCAAAAAATCAATTTAATTGTTTTATTGTTCAATCTTTAATCCACGTAAATATTTATTGGCAACATTGCAAAAAATAAATTGAATTGTTTTTTTCTTTAATTTGTTATTCACGAAAAAAGATTATTGGCAACATTTTCTAAAAACGTCGCGGAAAATCAATTAAATTATTTTTTTTAAATCCTTTGTTCATGAAAAAAGTTTATTTGCCAAATCAATTAAATTGTTTTTTAAATCTTTTATTCATAAAAAAGTTTATTTGCGACGTTTTCATAAAACGTCGCGGAAAATCAATTAAATTGTTTTTTCTCCAATTTTTTATTCACAAAAAAGATTATTGGTGACGTTTTTTAATAACGTCGCAAAAAGTAAATTAAATTTTTTTATTTTAAAATCTTTTATTCATGAAAAAGTTTTTTGGCAACGTTTATAAAAAAGGTCGCAAAAAAATAATTAAATTATTTGTTTAAAATCATTTATTCATGAAAAAAGTTTATTAGCGACGTTTTCTAAAAACATCACAGAAAATCAATTAAATTATTTTTTTCTTCAATTTGTTATTCACAAAAAAGATTATTGGTGACGTTTAAAAAATATGTCGCAAAAAATTAATTAAATTATTTTTTTTAAATCCTTTATTCATGGCAAAAGTTGCCAAAAAAATTGTTTTTTTTAAATCTTTTATTCATGAAAAAAGTTTATGGGCAACGTCGTGTGAAAACGTCGCGGAAAATCAATTAAATTTAAATCTTTTTTAAATCTTTTATTCACGAAAAAAATTTATTTGCGACGTTTAATTAAAATGTCGCAAAAAATTAATTAACCAATTCCCGTCATTTCTTCCTCCAAAAGTCAATTAAGAGAAAAATGCCTTTTTTGCGGCGTTTTCTAAAAATCATCGCAAAAAAAATAAACAAAATTAAAATTTGCAACAACATTATTTAATCGTCACTAATAGTTAATTTTTGGCGACGAATTAGAAATCATCGCAAAAAAAACGTCGCAAAAAATACTTTTTGTTGTAATGTCTAATCATAATTTATCACACAATGAGTATTTCATTTCTGCATATTGGTCCCATGGGTGCAGAAGGATACAACGTGAATATACCATGAAAATGATTACGTTTATGTGTTTCATGTGGTGTTTTGTAAAGGTATATCTTAATCTTTTTAAATTTTAATACAAAGGAACATTTGTTTTTTATTTATTTTGGTCACTTGTTGATTAAGTCTCTAGGAGAGCTAATCCCCTTGTGAAATGAAGAATTTAGCCATATCTCCAATGTGACCTCAATTGACGAAGTGTTGCAACATTTAGTTTCTAATAAAAAGAGAGAGCCCCCGTCCTTTGTTTCTTTTCTCTTTATTTCATTATTATGTCTATGACAGTTTGCTTCATTATAAATTTATTTTTTATTCCGACTGTCATTTGTTTCCGTCTCTTTGTGTGCGTGGTGGATTTTGCAATAAATGTGAGATTTTTATTATTTCTCTTTTTGCAGAAAATCTCAAAATTTTTGGTGCTTTTGTTGTACTTTTTTACCTGTCTACTTTCTTGGCTCGTTGAAATTGAGATTCTAAATTGGGTGTGTGTAATTTGGATGGCCATCCAAGGTCATAAATTCATTTCCAGTGGCTGAATTGTTAGCAACAAAGCTCAAGTATCCTATTACAAGGCCAAATTCCCTTAGCATGAGGAACTTCACTGGTGATTAGTGTTAACTATTTATGTTTTTATGCATTTATTTGTTTTTTGGATTTGGGTTCATCTTCTAAATGCTTATTGAGTTGGTTTATACCAGCAACACGTCAACTAATACTATAATTATGTCCCCTGATAAGTCTATATACCTGTGGATTGGAGGCATATGAATGGTTCAAAATTGCAATAAGAAAAATTGAGAGAAAAGTATGAGCCCCATGGAGGAGGAAAGCCTTTTACTTGGAAGAAAGATCTAAAATCCAACTACATTACCTTCACAAGCTGAAGAATTAATTGTTTTCCTATTTATCCGCAAACACATAGAAGACGAAAACTGATTTATCAACTGTTGTATTTTTAGAAATTGCTTATATTAGGCTTTCTTATAGTACTAATAGAGAGTTTTGGATTGAGAATCCAACTCCTCCAGGCATCGGTGTTGATGTGTGTTGTAACTATGATATAACTGGAAATATATTTACTTTGGTTAAAGGCTCTATGGAAGTAGTATTCTTTAAATACCTGCATGGCTTTTTAATCAGTTCATGTGCTTTTTGAGGAACCAGTCCTCTTTCTGAATTTCAATGCTAATAGTATATCATCAAAGAATAATTTGGTTTTAAGCCTTTTGTCTCCCTTACAAGAATAGTATATTCTTGAAGTTGCTTGGAAGATTCGACTTGTCTGTGTATAGAAGTAGTGAGAAATGTATATTTAGCTTCAAGGACAATGACCTTTTTATGAAGATCTCAATCATGAATCATTTCATAATTTTCATATCATGCACACATATGGAGAATGCCTGGCCACCATACCCAGTTTATGCTGTTGATAGAATTTCGTCAATGAGGGAATTGAAAGAAATACTTCTAGGTCACTTATCTATGCAGCCTGCCTTTTGTATTCCAATCGATTTTGTGCCTATTAGTGTCTTTTGTTTGTCTTCTATTTGCTATGTGTTGCTACCTGTTCAATTGAACCTACCATGAGCTTGCTTTTTTTTCGAATTTTATGTGTGCTCTTTCACCTTCCCATAGTTTGCGGGACCTAACTACCTAAACCATGATTGCTGCCATAATGTGGGCATCTAACCGACCATTTTTCCAAATGGCATGTTGCTTTAAAAACCATTTAGATGCCTTTAATTTTACTAAATTTAATTTTAACCAATTATTTCCTCATGATTTAAATTGATTATTCCCAAATTATTGGTATTTTGGTGAAATTAACTCAGCCAAGCCTTGTTGGTATTATAGTAAAAATAAATAAATTCGTTTGCTGGTGTCCTTGAGAGAGTAGGTGATGAATGGACAATGTAGGCAGTGCACTGAGAGTAAATTTTTTATTCAATCAATGTATTGATGCTTCTATTATATAGTTTTGAGCAATACTGAGCGTACTACAACATTATCACACTATGGAGTAGAAATTAAGATTTTTTTTCAATAATATTGGTCTATTTTCTTGAGTGAATAGTTGCATTATGTGTTGATTCGATTTCCTGACATAACTTCTCTTATGAGGCACAGTATTACACTTATAAATCATTAGTTGAATGAAAGCATTTGACTCTAATTGAGTAATATCTCAATTATTATAGGAAACACTAGCGCGATTCCTGTTTGATTGAGTGTAATGTGTAGTGTAGTTTTGTAGTCTTTTTAATATTTCTAGAAAGCCTCTTAGTTATTGGTTGGGTTTGGTTTTTCACGGTAATACGGTTGACGAACTGGTTTTATTGAGATTCAAAGCAATGAAAATCCTGGATAACAATAATAATATGACTTATGAGATATTTAAAATGATTCACGTGTAATGTACGTATGCACCAACTAATAAATATGAAGTGTATCTTTCACAAATTATGGAAGGACTAATTCGCTCATTCAATGCCTCGTAAGTTTTTTTTTTCCTTTTTTTTTGCTTGTTAGAGAGAAACGGTAAGCAATACATCCCATGAGTTTGATTCTAAGAAATGTTATAATTTGCGGACATGTTTGTCACTGATTATTGGAGTCAAAGCTTGTGCAATTAATATTATGGCATCTTTTTTTCATAATTGGAGCCCTAATTTACAACGTGGCATATTTATCGTTCATCAATCAACATAATATTTGAAAAATAATGTTGTTATGACCTTAATTTTCCCCTGCGTCGAAAGCTTGGGTCCTTATGGTCGGGAGTCCTACCTCAAGAGGTATGATTGCTTCCATTCTGTAAGCTAGGGAGTATGGGGTTTCTCTTGTCGAGGACCGAGGGGTGGTCCTGTATACCCACAAAATGTTTAATAGCTCATCTGCCCATTTTCGCTTGACTTTCTCCAATCTCTTCTTGATTCCATTGATAATTGTTTTGTTGGAGGCCTCTGCCTGCCCGTAGGCTTGGGGGTAGGCAGGGGTGGAGTAGAAATTACGGATTCTGAGTTGCTCGCAGAAAGACTTGAAACGCCCGCCGGTGAATTGAGTCCCGTTATCCGACACTAGTGCCTGGGGAATCCCGAATCTGATGACTATATTTTTCCAGACGAACTTTTTAGCATCTATGTCGCGGATGTGAGTCAACGGCTCCGCCTCAACCCACTTGGTGAAATAATCTATAGCCACAATGAGGAACTTCCTGTTTTCAGGAGCCTTAGGCAGGGGTCCAACTAAATTGAGTCCCCACTGGGCGAATGACCAAGGGCTGGTTAGGGGGTGCAAGTCCCCCCCGGGTTGCCTGATTGTAGGGGAGAACTTCTGACATTGGTCGCATTTTTGGACGTATGCGCGAGCATCTCTTTGCATTCGCGGCCACCAATATCCCTGAGACATGATGCGGTGTGCCATTGATCGCCCCCCAGAGTGCCCCCCACATATTCCTTCGTGTACCTCATAGAGAAGGTCTTCCACCTAGTCCTCTTGGACGCATAATAAGTAAGGTCCTGAGAAAGACCTCCGATACAGCTTCTGATCCGGAGAGACCCAAAATCTCGGGGCTTTAAGTCTTATCTTCCTTGCTTCCTTTGAACAGTCCGGGAGGTCTCCTATTGTTAGGAACCTGAGAAAGGGATCAATCCAACTGGGCGGCTTGTGTGCGTCCTGGACGACCATTACCTCGGGGGCATGGTCTATGCAGGATGTGGGAAAATATTTTATGGTGATCCTGCACGACTGAGAGGACTCCACTGCCGAGGCTAGACAAGCCAGGGCGTCGGCATGCGTGTTCTTGTCTTGGGACACTTGTTTGATCTCAATCCTTCCGAATCTTCGGATTACAGTTGTCGCCTGGTGATGGTAAGCCTTCATCCTAGGGTCCCTTGTCTCAAACTCTCCGTTAACTTGGTTGACTACTAGCATGGAATCGTAATGCACGATCAAGTCCGTAACTCCAGTTGCCTTAGCTAATCGAAGTCCTGAGATGAGGGCCTCGTATTCAGCTTCATTATTCGACACTTTGAATCCCAGTCGAACGGTCTGCTCTGCGACCATCCCATCTGGAGAGATCAGCAAGATACTGATCCCGGACCCCTTACTATTTGACGAACCGTCCACACACAAAAGCCATGGCGATCCCTCACAATTTGTTGGAGACGTTATGTCGGGAGGAGGAGGTCTTTCTAGAACGGGATGTTTCCCCAAAAACTTAGCTATGAAGTCCGCCAATACCTGACCCTTTACAGCGGTTCGAGGTTTGAAATGAATGTCGTGTTCCCCCAGCTCCACTGCCCACTTGGAAATCCTTCCGGAGAGTTCCGCTTTCCTCAAAATGGCCTTTAAGGGCTGATCGGTAAGGACGGTAATTGGGTGCACTTGGAAATAATGCCTCAGTTTTCTTGTAGTGGTGACCAGGGATACATCCAATTTCTCTAGGGGCAGGTATCTTGTCTCCGCGTCCAGGAACGCCTTGCTTATGTAATAAATCGGCTTCTGGCGATGCTCATGCTCACGAATAAGTACCCCGCTTACCGCAAATTCAGATACAGATAAGTACAAGAAGAGCATTTCACCCTGGATAGGGACGGATAAGGTCGGGAGAGTCCTTAGGTATTTCTTGATTCCAGCCAGGGCGTCTTCGCACCCCTGGCTCCACATATCCTTCCCAACACTCTTGATTGCTCCGAAAAAGGGTTTACATTTGTCTGAGGAGCGTAAGACGAAACAGTTCAACGCTGCCAGCATCCCCGTGAGTTTTTGGACTTCTTGGACAGTTCGGGGGCTCCGGATGTCCAGGATCGCTTGAATTTGATCCGGGTTAGCTTCGATTCCTCGTTGACTGACCAGATATCCGAGAAATTTACCCGATTCCACTCTAAAAATGCACTTTGCCGCGTTCAGCTTTAGCCCGTACTCCCTGAGGGTGGAGAAGGTATCAGCCAAATCTGCCAGATGATCACAGCTTCGTTTGCTCTTCACCAGCATATCATCAATATAGACCTCCATGGTGTTGCCGATCTGCTTTTTGAACATCCGATTCATCAGTCTTTGATATGTCGCCCCAGCGTTCTTTAGCCCAAACGGCATCATTTTGTAGCAGTAAACTCCATTCGGAGTGATAAACGTCATTTTTTCCTGATCTGGGGGATGGAGAGGGATCTGGTGATATTCTGCTTGGGCATCTAGGAAGTTCATGCGTTCATATCCGGCAGTGGCATCCACTAGCTGGTCCACCTTTGGTAGGGGATAGTCGACCTTGGGACATGCCTTGTTTAGATCTGTGAAGTCTACGCAAACACGCCATTTTCCCCCCTTCTTCTTCGCGCAAACCGTGTTAGACAGCCATTCTGGGAACTGTATCTCTCGAATGACGTTGGTCTTCAGGAGTTTATCGATTTCTTCGTTGACCGTGCAGGCGTGATATGGGGCTATGCGTCATGGCTTCTGTTTGATTGGCTTGTGCACCGAGTCAACATGCAACTTGTGCGTGATTATCTCGGGGTCTACTCCCGTCATTTTCATTGCGTTCCAAGCGAACACGTCTGCATTTCTCCTTAGGAACTCAATCATCTCCTCCTATTCGGCTGCGGGCATCACGATTCCAACTAGGAAGTATCTTTCTTCTTCTTCCTCCACCAAGGGCACCTTTCGGAGGTCCTCCACCGACCGCTCAGTTGGGTCTATCCGGGGGTCATCCATTCCTGGACGCCCGGACTGTGATTGCTATTTTTCCATGATCTCTTCCGGTGCTCGCCCCTTTTCTTGGGTGAACGCCCCGGCTCTAACAGCTGAATAAAAATAATTTTTTGCGGACGCTTGGTCCCCCCGGATCTCCATGATACCTTCTGGCGTGGCAAATTTTAGTTTCTGGTGATAAGTGGAGTGCACCGCTTCCAACGCATGTAGTCATGTTCGCCCCATGATCACGTTACAGGGAGAGTCCGTATCAATCACGACAAACTCGGTGTTGATGATGAAGGGACCCGTGACAACTGACAACATGATTTTGCCTATGGGCAGGGCGAACGAGCCGTTGAATCCGATGAGGGGTGTCCTGACCTTGGTGAGGTCCTTGAGGCCAAGACCCATTCGTTTTAAAGTCTCTGAGTACATCACTTCCGAGGAACTTCCAGAGTCCATCAATTCCCTTTTGACGTCAAATTTACCTATCTTTAGGGTTAAGACAAGGGTGTCGTTATGAGGAGTCACTACACCTGTCAAGTCTGTGTCGGAGAACGTGATGCTGGGCTCACCAGTCCTGACCCTTTTACTGGGTGGCCCCCCATCATCCTCGGCTACCTTCCTTGTAAAAGCTATCCTCTTGAGATCGGACTCGAGTTCCTTGGACGTGGGGTGATCCAGGGGACATACATGGATGACATCTATGACGTTGTCCGGCTCCTCGATCGGGGCAGGGGTGTGTCTCTCTTCTGGCCTGGGCTCTATGTATTTTTTCAAGTATCCGTCTCGGACCAATCTTTTCAAGAACGATTTGTATACCCTGCAGCTTTCGATGCGATGTCCGAAATTTTGGTGATAGGAACACCTAATCTTTTGATCACGGGTGGAGGGATCGCTCTGCATCCTGGGTGGCCACTTGAAGAACGACTCATGCTTGATCTTATGGAGCAACTTGAAGATGGGTTCCTTGAACATAGTGTGAACTCCTTTGGACGACCCCCCTGGAGGGGGTAGCAGTCCCTTTCGGGGAGTATCCTCCCGCTCCCTCTCTTTTCTCTTAGATTGGAGGGTTCGGCCTTTGTTGCTTCCCATCTCGTCCTCGATCCTTGAGTATTTGTTTATCCCGGCCATCAGCTTGCCCATATCCAAGGGAGTGTTCTTGGTCAGGGATCGATACAAGTCCGTGTCCCTTGCCAAGCCGAGCCTGAAAGACGCCGCTGCCATGACTTCCGAGCAGCCTTCTACCTCATTAATCTCTTCCCAGTACCGGATGACATACTGGCAAAGGGTCTCGGATTCCCTACGTCTGAGCGTTAGCAATGATCCAACGTTTTTAGGCCACTTACTCCCCGTAATGAATCGAGTTAGGAACTGCCTCGTTAATTCCTTCCACGATCCAATGCTGTTGGGGGGGAGCGCCTCGAACCACTTCATCGCAGAGTCCCCCAAGCTCATAAGAAACACTCGGCAGAGGAACCGTTGGTCTGAATGATAGAGGGACATCATCTGCTTGTATTGCCTGAGATGGGCTTCAGGATTGGACCGCACATCATAAGTTTTGAACCTCGGCACGATAAAATTTCTTGAAACCTCCATCTCTCTGATCTCCCTGGTAAAGCGTGTTTGTATGACCTCGTCTTCGACCTCATCCTGGACAGCCTTACTCTTTCTCCTGGATTTCAATCGGGCTCTGAGATCAATTTCCTCCCTGACGGGATGTCTTCTGAAGTCCTTGAATTCATCAATAGGCCCCCCATTTCCTGGGCGCCATGTGGATAGGGTAGAGTCCTCCTCGGATTCGTCTCCCCTCCTCCGTCTCGACAATCCTCGCCGGAGGTCGTCCAGGACTAAAGGTCTTGCCTTCCTGGAATGGTTGTTAGGAGGGTGCTCATTGGCTCTCGGTCACTTTAGGGCCCTGGAGCTTTCTGCCTTGTTGTTTAGATGATTCCTTAGATCCTTCGTTTTCGCCTCTCGGGCAGGAAGCCCACGAGAAAGGAATGAATCCCTCGATCCTTCGTCGGAGGCGGCGAATTCGTTGAGTTGGCTTAGGATGTTTATATTGTCCTTTTCCAGCTGTCGTAATCTATCGCCAAACTTTTCTTCAATAACCTCCGCCAGCTGACGAGCCAAGGGGGCTGATCCTCCTGACCTGATTCCCATACTGGTTTGAGGGGTAACCCCTCTTGACTGAGTAGAGACATTTTTATTCCCATCAGTGTGATCCCTCCCTCTATGGTGACATGGAGCTTGTAATTCGAGACTTCTTTGTTGGGGACCTTTCCCTTTTTGTCGAGTATTCACCATGGTCACTGTTCTTTATAGAGAAAAACTAGGAAAACTAGTCGTTTTTCACAAACGGCACCAAATTGTGCGTGCTGGATCTTGCACAATATAAACACGAGAACAGATCTCTCTCTTGGTGAACTCGAGTGAGTCAGTCGAATGATCAACCCTGCTGCTTGGAACAGCCTACGAGGTCCGGTGGTAACCTGGAACGGTAATAGGAGACCCTCGTGGATCAACGGAACGATCTAGTAAGGCTAAGGAAGATTCCTAGAACAAAGAAAGACAAGTTATAAGGGCGCCAGAGTATTTTTCGGCGTATCCCCTCCGACGGTCAAGTCAGTTTTTGAGAGAGAGGAAGAAGAAAACACTGAGTATGTATTTTAGTACAGGTTTTTTTGTTGCATCCCACCTTGCCTTTTGCGAGGAGTATTTATACCTCAAATACTCATGATTGCTGTCAGTGTGGTCAGTAGGTGATCATTAGATACAGGCAACGTGCGCACTGATTCCTACGAGGAATGTCTTCTCTTTTAACTGCTTGGTATCCCGAGCAACCAGTGCTGTGTCATCGGGCTGCCGAATGTTCAATGAGCTCCTCTCGGGGAGGATGCAATAAATGTCCAGCCTTAGAGACATTTATTATTTTTCACTTCCGAGCCTTACCGCATTGAATGCAGTCTCATCAAGGGAATTGTGTAATTAAATATTTGCTTTTCCAAGTCGTGTGTCAGCAAGGGCATGCAGTCTTTCTATCTTTGATGTGACACAATATGCCACGCGTCCATTCCCCATTGGCTGTGGCCCCTGCCTTCCTGTGCCTTCTAACACCAATGTGTAAGACGAGGTCATGATAGCTAACCTAGCCTAGCCTAGACTAATGACCTGTACATCAGTAGCTCTGCAGGAGAAGAGAATGTCATCCTGGACGTTGGTACATATCGGCACCGAGGGGGTTTGGTACATCTCGGAGTCGAGAGGGAATGTGCATATAGCGACCGATGTACCATATCAGACCGAGAGATACGTGTCGGTACGTAAACATACTGGATGCCACTTGATCCCTATGACAAGTATCTCGTGGGAGAGGGACTTGTGAACCGATGGGTACGTCATCTCAATAACAAGGATTAGTGACACCTGATGACACGTGTCTTCATCTTAGAGTATTTCGAAAATATCTCATCAATAAATATTGATAAGATGCTAATTTCGGTACCGTAGTGTTACTCCATCTAAATAAAGGGTATTTTTTTTTTCGCTTGTAATTCTAATAGGTCATTAAGAAATGTCCATGTCGTATTGAATTGAATATAAGAGCAATCAAGACACCTATTTTTCTCCGTCTATTTTCTCTACACTCTACCAATCAATCCATAACAGTTGTCTATAATTACTTCTAAAATCAATGGACAACTACTTTATTTTTTAAAAAATTTAAGTTAATAAAAAAATTATAATTGATCATGTATTCCTCCAATAATATTATTTTAGGTAGCACCATAGATTCTTTAAAATCAAAGGCCACCTCGTATAATAAATAATACCCAAAAATTGTGAGGTCATATTTCAAACATAAGCAAACATCATAGATTGATTAAGTACCACATAGATTAGGGTAGTTCTATGATACTGAAGTACAAAAAGATAATATTTTTGTGATCCATCATAATTTTTTTTTTAAAAAAACTATAATTTTATATTTATTAAGTACCAGTAATGCACGATGTGCAACACGTGAGAGAGTTGAATGAACAATGGATAGGGTAGTCGTTAAGAAATGTCCACAACAACCTCAGCTAAAATCAACGTCCACGTAGCATTGAAGAAGACCCATCAATTCAGTTACTCATATTTGAGGCAATGTCTCAAAGGTCAGCATTTAATAATTGTTGGTACTAATACTATCACACTTGCCGAGAAGTTTATTTATTTTTTTTTTTAAGTGAAATCACACCATGTTAACTGATATTATTAGCGGTGCCTGTAAAATTATTATTAAACGGATTGAAAGTATGCGTTGCCATATCACTTATCATGTAACATCATATCATATGATGGAGAGGGTGAACAATCTTGCAACCCATGTGAAAGGGTTGGCTCCACGGTCGAGAAGGTCCTTCAGAATAATGTTCATAACTTCATTTAAAAGCAAAGTCCCCGTCGTATTGAATAAGACCCACCAATGCAATTACTCATTGAGAGGAAATATCCCGAGGAGAAGACAAATGTGAGCATTCAATAATTATTCACAATAATTGTAGGTTAAAGACTCATGACTTCTCTTATAAACAACTCAATAACACCCCTGGTTCGATTGAGATCAATGTTTTATATCATTTTTGATAAAAATAAATTAATTATATACAAATGAGTACTTATAACTACAATGAATAAAAAAAAGTCAAAGATTATGATGATACCTAAAGCATGGTTAAGGTTAAGTTCAAACATTCAGCTCAGACCTTCCAAGCTTGGATCATTCAGCTCATCATAGATAACCAAGAGGTCCAGGTCGGCACCTCCTCCAAAATGTCAAAGATTCCCAAGGATGACAATTGGCTTCCATCCAAACGCTATGCATAAATCGTAACGGTCTTATATTTGGGCAAGGAAGTCGTAACCACTTCAACGCTATCCATGTCAATCATATAAAAAGCACAACCGTTACAAGAAAAAGCCAATGATCATGCAAAGTCTTAGAAGACTATAAATAAGAGGCATATCCCTCATAATGAAGGACAAGCAACTAGCCTAAGTAAATAGTCTGTGTAATCTTCCCCCCTTTTATCAATAAAATCATTCCAAGAGCAAGAGACTCCCTTAAGAGTGAATTATCAAAACTCTCAAACTAGTGAATCATTATAAACTCTCTATGTACAATTTCCCATCTCTTTTGTTCATGTCTTAAGAGCCTAGGAGCTCTGACTGATTCATTTAGTGACCCACTAATCCCTAAAGATCATAAGCTATGTTAAATTATTTTTCGTTGAATTTTTTGTGCAAGAATACGTAACTTTGCATAAGCATGAGCTATGATGCAGTACATGATTCTAATAAATCCCATCATTTTACTATGCAATCGGATAAAGTTTTTTACAAATGCTTAAATGTTGGTGTGGTTTTTTAAGAGAATTTGGATCCAGATTGACAAATCAACTACATTTAACTATTTCCTTGAATGATTGTTGGATCTATTACTATTATAAAGGGAGAGGAGGAAGTTGACGCATACAACTTATAATATTGCTTAATTAATTATTGAGAACTGTTTATTATATATCTCTTCGTAACTCTTCTAATCTCACACTTTTACAATTGTACATATAAAGTGATCATGTACAAAACACACTAGCAATTATACGTCGTTGTCCATTAAAATAGGAATCTATTGATATAATAAAATCAAATTTCACAAATAAGGTAAATGCCTAAAAACATTGTCCTTGAATTATGCAAAAGGGGTATTTAGGTAAAAGGAATATTTAAAAACACAGTCAATGTGTATCTAGATAGATGATATTTACAATTAAGAGTATTTATCTACAACAGAATTTTCGCTAGTATTTTGCCACAAATAAGTGGTTTATAGGGTATGTATCCACAATTTTTCAAAAAAAATTACCACAACATTTACTTGTTGGACACATAAGTTTGTATTTTTAGTTTTTTTTTTTTTTTGGGACAACTTCACAAGGTGCATAAATACACTATTTTATGCTACACAATATGGTACTGTCCTATGGTTCTTGGTGAACACTAAATATTTTCTCGTTTATACGTCACTTGCCTGTGCTGTTTACACTTCAAAATGGCATTCTTTTAATGAAATTATTCTTCTAAAATTTACCAAAAAAAAAGTACTATAAATTTTTATCTCTGGCAAAAGTAATGTTAAAATTATTAACATTTAGTTCTTAATAAGTTGTAAATTGTTTCCACTCCAGAAAAAATCTGGCTTTCCCAATACCTTCTGAGAAATAAAAGTGAACGATCTTCCTACCGAACATGTAAATGAAGTTCTTAATGCGAATTATGAAAAACTAAAATAACTTCAAAGCCTTTGAGACAATCATGGTATAAACCGACCAGGTAGTGGCGGCACTTAACCAGCAGCAGAGCTTTAATTATGTGACAATGCCACCAGAGCATTCACCTCCTCACACAACCCTGTGAAATAGAAGTCTCTAAAAAACAACTCCATTGCACATACTGCTGAAAAAAGTTGAAGCGTCTTCAGCTTTCCCCGGAATGTTTGTTATGATCTCTTTGCTTTGAAGATATATGATGTCATTTGAGGACTGGATGAGTTTACTCATGAGCAAGACATATGAAGAAATGTGGTGTGTGGTGCGAAAGCTGCATTGCTCAAAAGCAATTAGGTTCCTCAAGAGTAAATCCAGTGTTTCATCAATGCTAAAAGGCGGGATCACCACTACTCCTTTTCTGGTTGTTATGTCTAACAAACCACCTTGTGTACCATTTTCAAACTCAATTCCAGCTTCTGAAAGTTTGTCTCACAATGCCTAAATCTCCATGCTTTCTTGTCTCCAGGGCATTTTGGGGGAGACACAGCATTATTAGGAAGGTAAAATTTATGCAACATGCCCAGAAAATGCCTGTCGTCTTGGCAGAGTTCCTTGGAATCCGATGGATCCTTGTCTGTATTGGGCACTGGCTGAAAGAAATGCATAGCAAGCTCTGGTAGCGAACAAGAACATGCTGATGCTAGTGGATCAGTCCGCATACACGTCGACCTTACAATATCAAACAACCTCTGAAGAACAACAAATGGAATTTGGTTCTCAAGTAGAGCCAAATCACATCGAATGGCTGGCACCATCCAAGCATTGCTCGTAATGGGATCGTCCTCGTCCTTGAAATTCTTATCCCAGCACCTCAGAAGAAGTTCAAGAATGAAGCAACCATCAACTAGCAGTATTTCCAGGAATGATGCTTCAGCCTCTTTGTTACAGTTGGTATGTTGATCAGCATAGTATTTCTGAGTACTTTCTTCTGATTCGGAGTTGGCAAACTCATTCGAGTTTTTTCTCGGGTTCAACTGTTGATGAGGGAGGCTTGGCATACACCGCCAATTCTGTTGGTCCATTGCTAGCAGGCCACTCCGGCTATGATGAAAAGGTCCGATATTCTCAGCATAGTATCTGCGAGCATCTTGTTCCAAAACTTGGAGAGCTTCGGCACACTTTTTTAATGTCGGTTTTGCATCAGTTGTACGTTGAAGGAAGCTTAGCATATACCGCCACTTGTGCTCTTCCATAGCGTGTAGGTCACTCCTGCCATGGTGAAAAGGTCCGATGGAAACCGTGGATGGGGTTTACGCGTGTTCCCCGAGTCGTCTAAGCTTGGTGGGAACCTTATAAATACTTAAGTAGGTGCTTCGATTTTCTTGAATTACAGTAAGTCTGTTTTCAACCGATTCTATCCAGATCACATGTTCAGGGGGCAGCTGGTTTTGGTTTTGAGAGGCAAGATGCTACGTAAAGCGGGGCAATAGGTAAGGATCTTCTTGATGTCACCAATGATGTAGTCATCTGTGGTGCTGGGAGCAAAGTTGATGCGCGCACAGTAATCTCCTTTGAATAGGTATGCCTCATCAGTCCTGTGCGAAGCAAATGTGGCATCAATTCCACTTTCAAAGATGGTGTTTTTCAAACTAGGAAAGCGTTGATTGATGAGATAGATGGCGATGAGGTGGGAATCATAATCGTAGTTTATAAGAGCACACTGATCGCCTTTGAAGAGGTAAGCTTCATATTTTTCAGTTGACTCAAACGCGGCGTCTACGCCGCTTTCAAACACCTTCTTTGTGAAGAAGGGGAACATTGTAGTGATGGTCGTTGGGCCTTTAATTATCTTGTTATTTGCAATGTGTGGTGCGTAGTTAATCTGTGCACAGAAATTCTCAGAGAAAATGAATGCTTGATCCTTATGATGAGACCCAAAAGCACAATTTATTTCACGTTCTGCAAACGCTGTGCCCCTGAGGGATGGATACCTAGCGCCAATAAGAAGCGGTCCAAACAATACCTTGTTGTCTATTGTGTCTGGAGCATAGTTCACTAGCACATACTTGTTCTGCATGAATAGATAGACTTCATTTAAATGAGATGAACGAAATGCAGCATCTATGTACGACATTTTCTTCTCTCACTTGTACAATTAATTTAAAAGTGATATAAATCATTATGCTCATTAGTAATGATCACCAAAAAAATCCAAATGTTGTTTCTGATCATGACCAACTCAGACATGGTTAGTGTTAGACAAAAATAATAAGGTACTTGCACTGCATATGTTTTATTGGAATTAATCTTTCATATTACAAGGATATCATAAAAGCTAAACAAACATAATTGCAAATCCATCTATAGATTTTTAGAAATTAGTAGTCAGTACAAAGAAAACCTTAACACATGCTAAGAGAATGTTCTCAGAAAGTCCCTATTGATAATTAAGAACATAAACTAATACCATAATCTCAAAAAACGTAAGCATATTACAACCCTTTTTCTTTTTAACACAATAATATACTCTTGTTCACTGGAATTTGCATGTCACCACATATATATATATATACAGACTGCACCTAGTGTTTGGTCAAATAATATACCAAAACCATGCTATGATCTTGCATCAAATAACCAACATGATACAACTTCAACCCAGAGTCACCAACACAAGAGATTAAAACTAATATCAACAAGAGACAATAACATAAAACTACATCACCTTAATCGAAATAAAATCCAACAAACTTTGATAGATGATCGATGAGGAAATCTGAGGGACTAGGGGGAATATATAGTAGTTAAGCTTTAGCCAAACATCAACAAGAGACACTAACATAAAACTACATCACCTTAATTGAAATAAAACCCAACAAACTTTGATAGATGGTCGATGAGGAAATCTGAGGGACTAGGGGGTATATATAGTAGTTAAGCCTTAACCAATATTGCTAGCTTAAGGTGCATTTTTCTTCATGCATAATAAGTCCAAAACTGGTCCACCACAATCTCATCACTTGAGGTATATGTAACATATTTCACATCACATATGGTTCACAGCTGGAAGATTTGTTCTCTCTTATCTCCAAAGAGAATGAATTCTTTACGGTGAGCCAGTAAATAATTTCTTTAAAATTTGACAGTTACACAACTACATAAATCAATGTTAAGAAATCTCAATAAGTCTGTATAACTAATAAAATTTGATTGAATGTCTGTAAATAATTATTTATAGGCATGCCGGTAAGGAATTCTCATCTCCAAAATGAATTTGTTGAACATTTATGCCTTGGTTTTGTCCAAATTTTTTTTTTCGACTTAATCTGGCTTTGTTATGGGATTGACATAGGCCTCATTATTGGTTGGGACTTAAGGTTATTAAGAAATGTCAATTCATTTTCAAAAAAATATAAATATCGATACGAAACTACTTTCAGTACCGTAATGTGGAAGGGTAACATGCAACCCATCCGAATAAAGGGGTTTTTTTTTTTTTTTTGCTTGTAATTCGAATAGGTCATTAAGAAATGTCCATATCGTATTGAATATAAGAGCAATCAAGGCACCTATTTTTCTCTATTTATTTTCTTTCCACTCTTCCAATCAATCTATAATAGTAATAAATTAAATTAACCAAACATAAACACCACATTAATGAGGGTAGTTCTATGATACTGAAGTACAAAAATATAATATTTTTATAGTCAATTATAAATTTCTCGTAGTAGGTTATAATTTCATTTTTCTAAAATACTAGTACAAAAAATAAATTTAAATATTATTATTTTTATAAAAAATATGAATTATGTATAATTAAATTAAATAATAAATTAAGTGTTGAATAATTAATTTTAACTATTGAGTTATTTTATAAGTTTTTGAGTACCTATTTTTTTTTTATTTAGGTATTTCTTCGATCCTTTTAGACATTTGCACATCTAATTATATTATATAATTATTAATTTTTATTTTATTAAATAGATTGATTAGATGATTTATAATATTATTATATTATTGTATACCAAAAAAATAAAATATATCACATATTGGACCATAGAATTCAACATAATAAATTCATATATATAATAATTTAACCGTGAAATTCAACTTAGTAACTATATGTGTATAATAATTTAACATATATTGAAATAGATAATTGTATGTAACTATAATAGTAATAAATAAGTTCAAAATAATTTAGAAATCCTTACAAAAAATTCCAAAATAAATTGAAAGTCAAATAGATGTAAAAAACATAAATTAGAAGAAATTATATATATAATTGACTTTATTATAATAATTAGAGATAAAATAAGAAATAAAAAAAATTCTCAAATACTGACATTTTTAAAAATTATAAATAATTTAATTTTTAAAAACTATAATTTTTATAATCAGTCATAATATTTTAAGATTTATCAAATTTTTCCAGTTATAACTTATATCACAACATGTTATAATTCCACCTTAAAAATTTATAAATTTCAGTCGGTAAACTTGGTTCACAAATGTGCAACACGTGAGAGGGTTGGGTCAACAATGGACAGGGGTTATTAAGAAGTGTCCACAACAAGCTCAGCTAAAATCAACGTCCACGTCGCATTGATTAATATTATTTGAACCTAAAAATTTAATCAAATTTATTGACATAATAATGTGATTTTAGTAGAACCATTAGATCAACATCAAGTTTTAATGTTCGATGAGTCGTACATTTAATCTAAAGATCATAGTGAATTAGGTCAGCAAATTAGATCAACAAATTATATCTTAATAGCATTACTCTTAAAATAAAACTCAACTAAAATCAACCTCAGCTAAAATCAACGTACAATTATATTATTTAGTAGAATAAAAATAAAAAATAAAACAAAGGGCTAAGTCATTCATGAAAGAAAATGAATTTAATAACCAAAATTTATATTCTGTTATATCATTTATTGAAATAAGATCAAAAATAAATATCTAATTTTTTCTTAAAAAATCATAATTAGCATACTATTATACTGTCTATTAGAATAAAACTAAAAAATCAAATAAGTGATCAAACTGTAATGGATATAATATCTTCTAACTTTAATTGGGATAATTTGGTAGTTTAATTTGATCATTTAAACGACCAAATTAAATTTCAATAGATAGTATAATTATATACAAATTATGATTTTTTAATAAAAAAATAGATTTTTATTTTTGATTGTATTTCAATAAATGATACAATATAACATAAATTTTAGTTATAAAATTTCAAATATTTGATATTATATCTTTGATTAGAGTATTTTTGGTTCAAATATAACATTTTAAATTTGATGGGTTTAAGTATTGTACGTCGATAAACTTCAATGGGTCTGTATGTAATTTGCTAGCAGATATACAAATGAACATTGACGGTAGAGATCTAGGTGTTAAACGTATATAAACTTCAAGGTATCTGTATATAATATTTTAAATTTTAGAGGTCTAAGTTATTAAGTAACAAACATGATGGAGTCTGAATATTTTAAGATCCATTATAAATTTCTTTTAATAGGTTATAAATTTATATTTATAAAGTACTAGTAATACACAATGTATATTACACGTAAATAAATCTAAATAATATTTTTTTATAAAAAAATATGAATTATATGTATAATTAAATTAAATAATAAATTACGTGTCAAATAATTAATTTAAATTTTAATTATTGATTTATTCTATAAATTTTTGACTACCTAATTTTTTTTCATTTATTTAGGTATCTCTCCGACCTTTTTAGGCAATTGCATATCTAATTATATTATATAATTATTAATTTTTATTTTATTAAATAGATTGATTAGTTCGTTTATAATATTATTATATTATTATATACCAAAAACATAAAATATAACACACATTGGACATTGAAATTCAACCTAATAACTGCATGTGTATTATAATTTAATTGTAGAATTTAACTTAGTAACTACATGTGTACAATAATTTAAAATATTTTAGATATATATAATTTTATATAACTATACTACTAATAAATGAGTTCAAAAGAATTTAAAAGTCCATATAAATTAGATGAAAGTATATATGGGTGGTTATAATTGAATTTATTATAATAATTATAGATAAAATAAGAAATAAAAAAATAATTCAGATGCTGACATTTATAAATGGTTTAAATAATTTTATTTTTAAAAATCATAATTTTTATAATTAATTATAATATTTTAATATTTATCATACTTTTATAATTACTTATATCACAACATGTTATAATTCCACCTTAAAAATTTATAAATTTCGGTATGTAAACTTGGCCCACAGATGTGCAACAGGTGAGAGGGTTGGGTTAAAAATGGGTCATTAATGGTATGTCATTAATAAATGTACACAAGAACCTTAGTTAAAATCAACGTCCACGTGGCATTGAAGAAGACCCATCAATTCAGCTACTCTTGAGGTAATGTCTCAAAGTTCCCCCTTTTTTTTTTAAAGTGAAATCACACCATCTTAATTGATATTATTAGCGGTGCTTGTAAAATTATTATTAAACGGATTGAAAGTATGCGATGCCAAATCTTGCAGCCCATGTGAAAGGGTTGTGTCCACGTTCGACAAGGTCATTAAGAAATGATATTAAAGTCCCTATGGTATTGAAGACTCATGACTTCCCTCATAAACAATTCAATAACACCCCTGGGTGGATTGATAAAAATAAAATTAATTATATATAAATGAGTTCTTATTACTACAATGTGAGTAACTTACCAAAAAAAAAAATTAATAAAAAAATATCAAAGATTACATAAATCTGACAAGGCAATGCCACTTTGATGAAATAATGACTTAAAACGGCTTCTATTGTTTTTAGGTAACACAACTTTCGTTAACAATGAGTTTGAATGATTTTTCAATATCTTTCTCTTTGTCTCTCTCTCTAGGCTAAGATAAACGGATTCCATGTTTTTGGAAAAAAAAAAAAGAACTTTTATCTTATGTACATATATTTACGAATAAGTTTACGTTGAATTTTATTTGCAAGACTATGTAAGTTAGCATAAACATGAGCTATGATGTGGTATCTGATTCAAATAAATTCCATCACTTTACTATGCAATCGGATAAAGTTGTTTACAACTGCTTAAATGTTGGTGTGGTTTTTTATGAGAAGTTGGGTCCGGATGGACAAATCAACAATACTTAACAACTATTTTCTTGAATGATTGTTGGATCTATCGCTATAATAAAGGGAGAGGGAGGAATTTGACGCATACAACTTATAATATTGCTTAATTAATTACTGATAACTCTCTATGACATACCTCTTCGTAACTCTTCTAATCTCACTCTCTTACAATTGTACATATAAAGTAATCGTGTACAAAACACATTAGCAATTATAAAAAAAAAAAAAAAAAATCCCATTCGTATGTAATTGCAATTAGTACTCTTACTTTCGGCGAAAACTGCAATTAGTCCATAGCATATCCTTTGATCCTTAATAGTTATGATGTTATTTTTCAATCAATTTAGCATTACCCCTTCCTTCGTCAAGCACAGCACTTATAAACTATCACAGATTCTGCTGTTACACCCCAAAGCTTGGAGCATTGCTAGAATTGCTTCTTCCTCATTAACCAAGACTTAGGGATGTAAATGGCTCATGATATATCGTGTCTTCCATTTAAATTATTTAAATTGTATTTTAACAAAGTCTCTTCAATTCAACTTCGATCCGTTTATAATTGTGTGTAAACAGATTTATGTCAAAACGTCCTATATTGTATAGATTGTATTTGGTTAGGTTGAAATCAATTTATTTTCTTACATGTCTAACAAGTTCACCCACTAACTAGGCCTAGCCAAGGCCATCGGAATTATTTTCTACTATAATGTTCATGAAACATCAAACTCAAAATCAATCTGGTGGAACACCCAATAAAAAATGGATTTTTTTTAAGGCTGGTATACCATAAGACACTTATTTATAAAAAAACTCCTCGAAATTTTTTTTTTGAAAAGAAGTCCATCTAATAGTGAAAAAGAGTGGTATAACCTTGTATACACTCTTTGATGATGACGATGATATGGCATTAATGAAAGCATTTTATGAGCATCAAGGGGATGATCTCCTTTCAAAATTTAAACTTCAAAGAGAGCATTCACCCACCTCTCCCCAGCCCAAAAAAAGATAGATATTTAGGCAAATATTCAAAATTCAAAAAATCCTCTCCACCAATTACATCATATCAAAAAAGAGAGTATTGTAGAAACCTGTTTATATTCTACAACGATAAAGATACGGTTTCAAAAACACAGTGTAACAACATATTAGACACTATTCTATGTTATGCTGTGACAAATAATGTGCATGTAAATTGTCTGACTGTTACACAAATTAAATGTTATGCTTGACACAGTGTAACATCCCAATGTGATATAAAAATAATGAGTTGGTTGTGCCAAACACTGCTTGTCACTCTATAACAAATACTATGTCACAGTGTAACAAATCCGTTGAGACGTCTATGCAATAATACTCATAACAATATGTGAATAAGATTTCCTAAATGGAACGACAAAAATCACAGTGATAATAGATGATTGATATTGCTGACTGATGAAATAATCGGTAATGACTTAGATAGAAAACTAGACGTTGAATATGAAGAAAAAGATATACGTTCAAAGTTTAAATGTCATCGTCAATTAAAATAGGAATCTGTTGATATAATAAAATCAAATCTCACAAATAAGAGAACTGCATAAAAACATTGTCATTGAATGATGGAAAAGGGTATTTAAGTAAAGGAAATATTTAAAACAAAGTCAATGTGTATCTAGATGAAAGATATTTACAATTAGGAGTACTTACCTACAATAGAGTTTTCGCAGTATTTTGCCACAAATAAGTAGTTTATATAGTACTTATCCACAATTTTTTGATAAAAAATTATCCCAACACTTGCTTGTTAGGCACATAAGTCGGTTTTTTCAGATTGTTTTTTGACAACTTCACAAGTGGCATAAATTAATTGAGAACATACACTATTTTATGTTGCATATGGCAATAAACAACTGTATTGACTTCTATATTTTATATTTCATCTTTTTTGAATCTCTAGTTGTAAATTTAAACATCTTAAGTTCAAATTTTGATAACCTTTCGAGAGCAGACCATTAGAAATTTAAAACTCATAAATACCATTGTCTCGGCATGAATGATTTACCTTTGACAAAATTGAGGAGAGAATTAATGTATACAGATACAAACAATCCTGATTGTTAAACCTCAAAAAAAAAAAAAAAAGCTGAATTAGAATTTCCAATTTGAACATGCACTACACGGTACTATCATATGGTGCTTGGTGAGCACTAAATATTTTCCCGTTTGTACATCACTTGCTTATGTTGTTTTCACTTCAAAATGGCATTCTTTTAATAAAATTGTTCTTCTAAGATTTACAAAAAAAAAAAAAGTATTATAAATTTTTATCTATGGCAAAAGCATTGTAAAATCCGATTGATGCTTGATTTGATATCTATGAGATCATCGTTGTTAGGAAATGAAAAAGAACTTGAAATCTTACCCCGGCCAGCCTGAGTTGCGACGTCCTTTTTTTCTTCTCTCTTGGCTTAGTGGCTTGCCATTTTCCACCATAAAATCTCAACTGCACTTCTACTTCTGCTATCTGTATTCAATTTGAAGACCTCGACCTTCCTACTCGTGTGAATTTAAGGAGAAAAAAATATTAAATGGAGAATGGCCCTATTCGATCACCTCCTTGAAAGAGACTCTAAGGTCAAAAAAATTATTAAGAAATGTCCACAAGAACCTTTAAGATCCCAAAAAAATAGTCTATATGTGGAGAACGAGTGGCCAAAATTTTGATGTTTTATTTGAACGGGGTCATTTTCATTAGATTTTATTTTATTTCTTAACTTAATTAGTAAATTATTTTATTGTTATTTTTAGTTTACTTACGATGTTACTTTATTTGGTTTCCTAATTTATTTAGGATTCTAATTTCTTAGTTGCTTTAGGGTTTTTACTACCATTTAAAGACTTGTAAGCCTTAGGGCAAAATAGTTTTTTGATGGATTAATAATATTGAGAGTTTTCTCTTTTCTTCTCAATTATTCTGATATTCATAGGAATCAATAAATTTTTTAAAGCTTTTAAAATTGGTATTCTCCATGAATCAACAGGCCAATAGTAGGAATTTGAAATCTTGGTGGTCTTTTTTTCCCCTTTCGTTAATATTATACTTTTGTTTTTACCCGCTTCCTTGCATCAGTTGATAAAAGCGCTTGCGATCTTTCCTACACCATGTCACTTGGGAAAAATCTTGGTGGTCGGAACACATCTGTTAACAACATGACTATACATGGTGAGGTAACTCGATTAGAATAAGCGGTTAGTGCGTTGACCATTCAGGTCCACAAATTCATGGATGTTTATCAATGTGCCAACCATATCCCGTCTCATTTTGTGAGCAATAAGTTACCTAGTGTCAAACAGGTTTCCCCAATCGTTTCCTTATTTGGGGAAAAATCGATCCTGCTTAGTTTCTTATAGAGTATCAGAAATCAACGATACACGTGGATGGAAGACCGAGAAGAGGTCATTACAACAATAAAGTTGTTGCAGCATTGATCCTAGAAGAGATTCAAATTTTTGATAAGTAACCGAATAAGGTATTTTTTTGATGCCTATTCATCTTCTCCACAATCAGAAATTGATTGGGATTTACCCCCAATTTTAGATAACTATCCAGAGGATGACTTATGTTGTACTTTATTATATAGATACGAAGTATATCTTTCACAAATTATGGAAGGACTAATTCGCTCATTCACTGTCCCAAAAGTTTATTTTATTTTTTTATTTTTCTTGTTAGAGAGAAACGGTAAGCAATACATCCCATGAGTTTGATTCTAGGAAATGTTATAGTTTGTGGACATGTTTGTCACTGATTATTGGAGTCAAAGCTGTGCAATTAAATATTATGGCATCTTTTATCATAATTGGTCCCCTAATTTACAACGTGGCATATGTATCCTTCTTCGATCAACAAAATATTTGAAAAATAATGTTATTAAGACTTAATTTAAAATTTTAATGTATTATCATTATTAAAATAATAGTTAATTCCAACATTAAATGCATTGGAACAGTGACAATACATTAGTCTTCGAATTAAGTATAAAATATTATCATTGATATTAGAAGCTGATAAGAGCATTTGAAGTGGCCAAAAGCGGGAGAATTGGGTTAATGTCTCGCTCTATGTTTTCTTCAACCAATGCTTGCTACCAAGTTTTCGACACCAATTTTTTTTAAAAGAAGGGTTAATTATAAAAGGTCCCTTTTAATTTTGGATAGTTTGCAACTCACTCTTCCAAGTTTTAATTTCAACAAATAGCCCCTTTAAGTTTAAATATTTTGTAATCAACTCTAATAATTATTTTTAGATTATAAAAATTGAAAATAGTTAGACATTTCAAATTACACATGTAAATATTCAACCAAAAGAATATCAATAATTATATTTGGATCTAATTTGCTCATATATTTATTGACATAATTTGTTGTAACTATTAAATTAACATAAAATTTTAATTTTTGATGAGCCGTATGGTCAATCTAAAGATTATAATGAATTATGTCGATCAATAAATTAAATTTAAATAACATGACTCAATAGATAAAGGGAATCACACAACTTTTCATTAGGTGGCTATTATATCAAATGCATAGTAGTTATTAAATTATGTAGGATACATTTCCTAACTTGTGATTTTTTTTTTTAATTTGACCGTGATGTCACATAACAGTCATAACATAACACATTATAATAGTAATGCACACAATTCAAATAAAACTCAAAAAATTGTAATTCAAATATATATTTTTTTTGGATGAATGAGTCTCATCGAGTTTTTTAGTGGAACTCACTCATCTAACATTTATGATATATTTTTAAGTTACAATATTTGGATTCTATTTATGTTGTTGTGTAGCATTTTTATATTATAATATTTGCTTCATATTTTAGGACGTGTTGAACGTGAAATTCAGTAGGGCAGGTCATATCTTTCATGGCATACTTGAGTTGGTCTTGCACTTCTCTCACCAGCTTCACTCCTTCCTGCAACAGTGCTGCTCCTCTGGCAGCTTTTTGGGTAATGTTCTCGAACTCAAGATTTGAATCATCGTGACCTTCGAGAATCTTGAATAGATATGCGGAATCAGATATCTCTAGACCAGCCTCAAACGTTGGATCCATTCTTGTCAGTTGGCTCAGGCGATTGCAAAGAATAGACCTCAAATCCCGGAGAGGTCCACTTGTTGTGTGACGTTCAACAATCTGCTACTCCGACCAATGACCAAGTCCCTAAAATCGTGATCGGTTATATCATCTGTAGAAAAATTAAGACGAAAAAGTTAACACAAGTCAAAAAGTGTAAACTGACGGAGAAACTAAAACCAAACTATGTTTATGGACCGAAAAAGGTTTGTCTCTAAATCAAATTAATAGATAAACTTAAATATCTATTCAAATATTTTAAAAAAAATTCTTATTATTCCAAAGTTTTATTTTGTTTAATTTTTTCTATCAAATATTTTATAAAATATTAAAACTTGTTTCTTACAAAATTTATTAATATTAACCAAAAGCAAAGACAAGAATACCAACTTCTTTAAATGGTAGATTCGTGAGTTTTTTACATAGAGAAGAAAAAATGGTAAAAAGAGAAAAAAAAAACAGAGAGTAAAAAGTTACTCTCAAACAATGAGGTAAGTATAAATGTGTGATCAGCGACAATGACAACAGATCGACAACGATTTGAAGAGAAAGGTAAGAGAGATAATAACTTTTTCGGTGGTTGTAGTCTTTTGGATTTATATAAGATAAAAGGTTGTGGTTGAAAATGTGATATAGAATTTAATTCAATTTGGGTGCAAAATAATTTTGTTTTTATTTAATATAAATTTGGATCTAAAGTTAAAAAAAAAATTATGTCATTTTAACTCAAATTAAATTTAAATTCAAATTTATGTCAGAGTTGGAAATGATCCAAAAAATAAAAAAAAACTAACAGAACAGAGGCTAGCTAATATAGCTTCTGCCAGCAAAGACCTGGCGGCGAACTTGTGAAGGGGAAAAGAACAGCAGATGGGGGGGACTCGAATTGATCCCAGCAGGGACTTCCCCATCACTTATTCTCTGCCTTTTGTTGTTGTCGTTGTTGTTGACGGCGTTGGAAAAATCATTGCGGAAACCATCTCTCCCTCTCTTGAGTGGATTGTTTGCGGAAAAATCATTGCGGAAACCATCTCTCCCTCTCTTGAGTGGATGTTGCGGAAAAATCATTGCGGAAACCATCTCTCCCTCTCAGTGGATTGTTGCGGAAAAATCATTGCGGAAACCAGCAGGTTCAGATGGGATCGTTGAATATTCGGGGCCACTTGTTCTCTGCCTTTTGTTGGACGAATTGATCCCAGCAGTTTCAGATGGGTTCGTTGAATATTCGCTATCACTTGTTTTCTGCCTTTTTTTGGAAAAATCATTGCGGAACTCACCATCATCTCCCTTGAGTGGATCGTTCGCCGGACAGTGGTCGTTGATCTGAAAGGTGTAGGTGAAGTATAGGCTAAAGAGAAGGAAGCACAACATAAAAATGCCTCTCCTTAACCTCATGGTGATTGGTATTTTGTATCAAGGGAATCGAATAGGTCTGGCCCTATTTATGCAAGTATAATATGGTAGCTTTTTAGGCTTTGTGTTTGTGATCCAAAGTCTAGGGATTTATATATAGAGAACCACAAAAAGCAGCTATAGTTATTACATGTTGCTCCAAAATCTATTGTTATCGATAAAAGAGTTAATTGAGACATTTAGCAATTGTTAGTGACTAGTTCAATTGTCTTATTTCAAAACTTTTTTAGATGAAATTTAAAATAGTAATCACACAAAATCACGAATTAATAAAAGAGAATCTCTTTATTTATCCAATCGAAAGGTTTTCAGTTATAAAAAAATTGAATAAATAGCATTGATTATAACAATAATTACTTCTTAAAAACTAACTTAACACTACTCATCAAATGTCCTAATCATGGGTCTTTCAGGGTATGAATGAGTCATTCAACTTCCTTATTTTCTACTTTTATAGCTACTATCTTCGACGATTTCACCTTCATCAACAATTATTTGATTTATATTTTCAGACAGTTATTCCCCCTTCAAATAAAGGTGTGTCTAACCATCTACTCTTTTTTTCTCAAATTTTACCATGTAACTTATTCTTTAATACACCCAATTTGTCAGGCGTTCGTGCATCGAACATTTTCATAATTTTACATCTTTGGTCCAAATCATATCTTATCCTATTTTGTTAACCTTTTGTCAAATATGTGGGTGTCATTAACTCTTTCCAACAAAATCTGTTGATCGATCCATTTTTCGTTATTTTGTATACATATTTGCTAAATAATTTAATAACCACATTATTACTCATTCTTTCCACATAATCATGTCATGAGAAAAGTTGACAACACTTTGTTGATTAAAAGTCAGTTAAGATCTGATAGTAGTTCACAAAATTGAAAAGCGAAAGACTCACGAGAATCAATGTTTTCACGTCTATATCTATATCCATTTCTATATTTTACTAATAAAAGGCATTATTGAGAAAAACTTTTAATTACCTATTTTAACCCTAATCACTTACATATGGCCTATTATATCCCATTTTCTCTTTCAAGCATCATCTTTTCATATTCCATATTTATTCACAGTTATGGGTATTTTAATGGTATTCCGTTTAACAACTTTCCCTCTTCAATGAAGGTATAACTGCATTTTTTTGTGGGTTCTTAAGAATCTCTCAGTTTAACAACTTCTCTTCTACCATCATTCATGGAGAATAATTGTGGTAGTTTGGGGTTATTTAGCAGTCTCTCCATTTAATAATGGCTCTAGAATTTTGGAGGAGTATTAATAGACTGAGTACGGAAGTCATGGGTCTCACTTGAAAAACCTTCACCACATACACTTTCCCACGCCGAACTCTCAGTTGATTCCAAGTTCAATTTTAGAGCCCATAAAGAATCAACTAATAGAGACACCCATTTGACATATTCCATAAAGCATTGGAAGTTAAATTGTTGGAAGGGTTGGAAAAGGGTAAGCTACGGGTGGAGTTTGGCGAGAGCTGTTCGATTGAGGTCGGGGTTATAAGTATGGCTTTTCAAGGAGGATAGTTTGAGATGGTTTGCAGAATGTACGTACTTTTGGTAGACATATATATATCCCATTCACATTAATATAAAAAGATGCTGAACCTTTTTTTTACTGTTTAAAGTGTAAGAGTTGCTAAATTTGTTCAAAAACTCTTGTTTTGCAGTTAAGTGTTAAGAACAAGATTATGCTTGTTGTTACCCTTATATTGTACCCAATGAATTCGTTCTCTTAAGTGTTAATTTCTATAATGTATTCCTTCTAACTTCATTTTTGCACTTAATTTTACGGATATTAACCACTCGAGCCGGTGATTGCTACATCCACTGCATGAGCTTTAAGCTAACAACCTTTGTAATCTCTATTTTGTAATATAAAACCATTGCAAGCAGTATGCCAGAGG
>CAUOFW020001262.1:0-113149 GCA_963454935.2 Ilex paraguariensis
AAAACTACTCACTCTTCATGGCTTTGGTAAAGCTAGAAAAGTGAGTGTGTTCATCCTTCCAAGTAGAGGAATTGTAAGGTAAAACATATTACACATGGAGCCAATCTTCGACAAAGAATGAGTGAATCACGTTCCACCCTTCACGATTTTGTTAAAGCTCTTAAAAAAGTGGGAAGAGTTTCACTCCTCTAAGGGAATAAATGAAAGCAATAAATTAAAAGAAAGCAATAATACAATAAAAGAAAGCAAAATAAAATTAAAGAAAGTAATAATACAATAAAAGAAATCAATAAATTAAAAGAAAGCAAAAATACAAGAAAAGAAAGCAATAAAAAGAAACAATAATAACTTTTGAAGGGTTATCCACAACCAAAAGGTGCTCGTTTCAAGATAGCAATGGTACAAGAGAGCCATAATGATTTTTGGAGGGTTTTTCAATACCAAAAGATGTTTTTTACAAGAAAGATGATACAAGAAAGCAATAATGACTTTTGGAGGGTTTTTCACTACCAAAAAGATGCTATTACAAGAAAGATAATACAAGGAAAAAAAAGATGATCTTTACAAGACCCAAGGGGTGGTATTTATAGGCAAAAAGGGAGGGCTTGAATTACACTTTGATCCCCCTTTGTTTTGAGCTTTTGATAATGGGAACCCTATAGTTTGTAGCTTTATTAATTGGCACCCTATAGTTTGTACTTTTGATAATTGGCTCCCCAGTAGTTTGTAGCTCTGATGTAATTGGCTCCCTAGTAGTTGGTAGCTTAGACGCACAAAACCCTGAAAAGAACAATAATCAATGCATTATCCCTAATTCACACACTAACCCTAATTTGACTTATTTTGACTAGTTTAACTTTTTTAACTAACACAATTGACCTATTAACTTAATTAAATTATACCTTAATTAGGGTCAATCAACAACGATCTACCGGTAGGTTCTGTCTAGTTTTGCCTGTTTGACCTGTTTTTCATTTCAAACCCATTTCAAAACATATTAACTCCATCCAACACATGTATATGAAGATTTTCATATTACATAAGATTCATACCAACTCTTTTACATTCATTTCAATGAATTTACATATCAAAAACAAATTTTCATAAATATTTACAATATTCAAAATGAAGCCACATGTTGGCTTCTTTCATATTTGAGGTCCCTTGTGAGGGCCTTTCTCTGGCGTGTATCCTGCACCTAAAATATTTTTCCGTATAAAGTGAGTCACGCCTAGTAGATTATTTTCTACAGAGGCTACACCCCAACCTAAGTGATATGAAATGTTCATGCAACATTTAACAAACAACCACATCCCAAACAAGAATATACTATTCCATGTTGGAATTTTAGCAATGTCATGCCATGAAATGAGATGAGACTTACTCATGCAACTCAACCGAGCCCTACCTGGCTACTTTCACTCATGCAATGCTATGTGTGACGCCCCAAAATCCGGGGGTCCGTCGATTATCCATCAACCCGCGAAATACCCGTAGATACCGAATAACTCGATATCACACCGTTATGCCCCATTTACCGAGCTCCTTAATTTAACAAAATTTGGGCAGAGTCTCCTTTGTACGGGGAGCTCTACCCAAAACACAACTTATGCAATATACATTAACATGACCCGTCCGAGGCCCCATATAACACAATGACTACACAGGGTCCATTTATAAGTAAAACTTGACCACATCGGGTCCAATCATCCATAGTTATATCAAAACATGCAAGGTTAGTTTAACAATAGTCCATATAAGCTCTATTACAATTTAAAAGATTACATGCTTAAAACATTCTTTCCACAAATATTTTACATCAACACAAAATAAAGCCACATTCGACTTTCTTCAAACATGAGGGTCCAAATTGGAGCCATCCACCGGTGTACCTCTCCCACCTAAAATGTTTCCCATATAGGGTGAGCCAACGCTTAGTAGAAAAACTCCTATAGAGGCTACTCCCTACCTAAAATGTGTATGCAATGCGCACATGCCACAAACAACTTCTTCCAAATAAGAATATGTTATTCAAGATAGAATCTTATGATGCCATGCCAATTAATGAGATGAAACTCACTCATGCATGCTATCCCGAGCCCACAACGACTCGCACAACACAATGCGACTCATATGTATAAACAAACGTCTTTGATAAAACACATTCAAAGACCATTTTGAAATCAACTCTATGTCATAAAACCAATTTATTCTTGGATGTTTCCCATCAAATGAATAATTTATATATCAAAATTATGTGCCATTATGGGTATCGGATTTTGGAATTGCACCTCCGGCTCCGTACGTCGTTACACTTTTCTGGAATTTCATCGCCAGTAAGTGTATGAACCAAGTGGACGGGTTTTTCACCCGAGGGAGTATCTATCCCTACTTGCTATACCTGACACAAGTTTTTTTATGCATGTAATCGTGCGACTCCATAGGACATTCCATCCCACTTTCCCGAGCCCACCATCAAGCACCAATGTTGGTGTTGATCACCCCCATGCAACCCTACACCCACACTCATGCATGTAGCCAATGAATGTGATGTCAATTCCATGGTCCATATTGCAATGCATGCCAAATGAACAATTTTTACATATCAATGTATACCATGGTAATTTATATCATTTACACATAATCACCATAATCATTTCAAGTTCAATATATCCAAACATATAAATTCCATGATCATCATAATGCTAACATATCGTTAAGCATACATCAACATCACATTACAATTGTAAATCACATCATAACCATGTAATTTCACTTTACCACATTTTCCAAGCATGCTATTTTATCAAACACAACAAACACCTTCAAGGCACCAATCATGTAATCACATAATTCAAGTATTTTAGAACCTTGCAACTATCTTGGATGTGTGGTGAAGGTATGGCCACATTACATGAGGATTTGGAGGCTTAGAGGTTAAGAAATCAAAGAGGTATTGGTGTTTGATAATAAAGGCACCAGCACTAGCTCCCGCTGGTGGAAGTACCTCTATTTTTCTCCATTTTGACCATGATCCACTCAGAATCTAGAACAATTCAAAACATGAAAGTTGTAGATCTAGATGTCTTGGTATCGTGTCAAACTTTCAGCTCAATCCAATGATTGGATCAAATGTTATGACGATTCTACGACAACTGGTCCGAAGTAGAAAAGTGTACCGGTTTTTCTTGTTATCACATAATATTGCCCACATATTTATAAATCACATTTGAGCACATAACATACCCAAACACATCAAATCCCAAGGAATCACACAAGTAACTTCATTTGCCAATTTTTACTTGGAATTTATATAGGCCCAATTCCACACCCATTTCCTTAGCCATATACATAAATAACTCAATATATATAGAAACACATATATTCAACCATCCCACATAGACATTCTAGGCTAAGAATAAACCCAAGTAGGAGAACCCCCCTACCTTAATAGAAGTGTAGAAACTCTATTCCACAAAAACAAGGCCCAAAGCTTTGATCCTCTAAGACTTTGTCTTTGAATCTTTAGTGAAAGTCTTCATTTTTGGTACCCACGTGTAGCCCTCATCGCGTAGATCAACTTTAGTTCTTGGTCTGACAGATTCGGACCAACGGATCTTGAGAAATCGTCGGAAGAAAACTTGGAAAAACACACTTTCTCTCTTTCTCTCTCTCTCTTCTCACGCCTGAACCAGCCAACCTCTTGGGGAAGAAAATCTGATTTTTTTTTCAGATATTATGCCATTTTTATACTTTTAAAGACTTGGCCCTCGTCGCGCCAAGTGTCCTCCTTTGTTCGGGTTCTTTTTTCGCTCCGAAATGATTAATTTCATACCGGTTTAAGCTCAAAATATTTTATATAAACTTTATTTAAAATATTTTTAAAATTTTAAAATTTTTATAAAAATTTCGTTTTTAGGGATCATCGGACACCCGTCACCTCGAAAAACGTGAAAAATTTGACTATCTCAGAATTTGACAAAATTTGTTTGGATAACTAGATTTCGCGAGATAAATCTAACGGTGAGATCCGTTTCATCATCCGAGATCTAGAAAAATACCAGTTTTTAACCCGCACTATAATGACAAATTACCATTTTACCCTTTTTTTTAAGAAAAAATTAAAATTTTCCCGGGTTTCACATTCTTCCCCCCTTAAAAAAATTTCATCCCTGAAATTCACATGCACATGCACATACAATCACATGCATATGCAATAGTCAAGTAATGCTAAATGACTATAAGAATGTACCTCCATCTTCGAACAAGAAAGGATAATTTGTACGGACAATGTCCTCGCGGTCCCATGTCGTCTCCTCTACTCCTCGATGCTGCCACAACACCTTCACTAGCCGCATAGTCTTGCCTCGGAAAACCTGTTCTCGGCTATCCATGATGCACATTGGTCCCTCCTCGAAGGTCCCATTAGTATCAACAACAAGATCTCCCCAATCCACCACATGAGTCAGATCCGGGGTGTATTTTCAGAGCATAGAGATATGAAAAACCGCATGGACACCCGATAAATTTGGTGGTAACGCCAACCGGTAAGCCACTACACCCACCCTCTCGAGTACCTCGAAGGGCCCGATATACCTCAACGACAGCTTTCCCCGCTTACCAAACCTGACCACTCATTTCCTAGGCATCACCTTCAAGAAGACATGATCTCCTACCTCAAACTCCAGAGGTTGCCGCTGTCTATCGGTGTAGCACTTCTGTCGGCTCTAAACCGTGAGAAGACGTTTCCGTATCAAGTCCACCTTCTCAGAGGTGTCCCTGACCAAATTCGAACCCAGAGATTCAGACCCAAAGATGATCTCTCTCCCACCTCCATCCAACAAACCGGAGAACGACATGGCCTCTCATATAATGCCTCATAGGATGCCATCTGTATGCTAGCCTGGTAACTGTTATTGTATGCGAACTCCACCAAGGGTAAGTGATCTTCCCAACTACCCTTGAGATCTAGGACGCATGCCCGTAGCATGTCCGCTAAAGTCTGGATAGTCTTCTCAGACTGACTGTTCATTAGGGGATGAAAATCAGTGCTCATCATTAATTGTGTCCCCATGGCTCGCTGAAAATTCTCCCAAAAATGAGCTGTAAACCTGGGATCCCGGTCTGATACAATAGATACGAGTACTCCATACAGCTGGACAATCTCCCCGTATATATAACCCGCAGAATTCCTCCAGTGCGAAGGTCATCTGCACTGCTAAAAAGTGTGCCGACTTGGTAAGCCGGTCCACTACCACCTACACCGCATCATGACCCCGTGATGTCCATGGCAAGTGAGTCACAAAATCCATCGTGACATGTTCCCACTTCCATTCAGTTACCTCCAAAGGCTGGAGTAATCCCACTGGTCTCTGGTGCTCAGCCTTAACCTGCTGACACATGAGACATCGGCTAACAAAATTTCCAACATCTTTCTTCATCCTGCTCCAATAATATTGGCGACAAAGATCATGGTACATCTTCGTGCCACCTGGATGCACAGCAAAACGGGAACAATGGAACTCTCTAAGAAAACTCTTCTCTCATATCCGCCAATTGAGGAATCACAACCTTTCCTTGATACTGAATACTACCATCCGAGTGAATAGCCCAGCCCTCGTCACCTGTACCTGCTTGTACACGGTCCCGAATGGATAATAGCTCCGTGTCCTAACTTTGGGACTCAATCACCCTGCTCAGTAGAGACGGCGTAGCCACCAAACTCCCCAAAGTACCCTGAGCCTGACCCATATAACATAGCCCGAATTGTCCCATAGTTTCGAGCATCTGCCACTCCGAGAAGCTACACTAGCCAAAATTCCTCGTGACCTTCGGCTAAGTGCATCAGCCACCACGTTTGCTTTACTAGGATGGTAATGTAAAGTGAATTCATAGTCCTCTAAATACTCCATCCACCGACGTTGCCTCATGTTGAGGTCCCGCTGTGTGAAAATATACTTCAGACTCTTGTGGTTCGAAAATACTTCAAACTGCTCACCATACAGGTAGTGACGCCAAGCCTTCAAGGCAAAGAAAATGGCTGCCAACTCTATGTCATGTGTGGGATAATTCTGCTCGTGATTCTTTAGCTGCCGAGAACCATTACTACCATTCCGGATTGCATCAAAACACATCCTAGCCCATCCTTCGAGGCATCACAATAGACTGTGTACCTCTGTCCCCATTCTGGAACTATCAGAATAGGAGCTGAAGTAAGTCTCTTCTTCAACTCCTGGAATGCATTCTCACAAGAATCATTCCACACAAACTCGACATCTTTCCGGGTCAACTTCGTCATAGGCGCAGCCAATCGGGAGAAATCCTCAATAAATTGTCGGTAGTACCCCGCCAATTCCAAGAAATTATGTATCTCGAAGACTGACTTCGGTCTCTCCCAATTCATAACTTCCTCAACCTTCTCCGGGTCCACGGATACACCCAAAGCCGACACCATGTGTCCCAGAAATTTTACCTCAGTAAGCTAGAATTCACACTTGTTGAACTTGGCGTATAATTGATAATCTCTCAATGTCCAGAGAATAATTCTCAAGTGGCCCTCATGCTCCTCGTCACACTTAGAGTAGATCAAGATGTCATCAACAAAAACCATAACAAATTGATCTAAATAGGGTTGGAACAACCTGTGCATGAGGTCCATGAATGTCGCTGGAGCATTCGTCAATCCAAATGGCATCACTATGAACTCGAAATGCCCATACCACGTTCTGAATGTCGTCTTAGAGATATCTTCCTCCCTAACCCTCAACTGATGTTAACCGGTTCGAAGATCTATCTTAGAATAGACCCGTGCCCCTCTCAGCTAATCAAACAAGTCATCGATCCTTGGCAAACGGTACCTATTCTTGATAGTGACTCGGTTTAATTGCCGATAATCAATACACAACCAAAGAGTCTTGTCTTTCTTCTTGGCAAACAACACCGGAGCGCCCCAAGGTGAATTGCTCTGTCTAATGAAGCCCTTGTCCAATATTCTTGCAATTGGACCTTGAGTTCTTGCAACTCAGCTGGTGTCATCCTATGCGGAGTCATAGAGATAGGCAATATACCCAGATGCAACTCAATAGTGAAGTCTACATCCCTATGTGGAGGTAATCCCGATAGTTCATCCGAAAAAATATCCTCATACTCGCACACAACCCGAGGTAAACCAAACTTCTGCCTCACCTCATCCTTCAGGATAAGGTTAGCAAGCCAACCCATCAACTGTCCATGCCATCTAGAGCCATACACAACTTGGGGTAAATCATCCTGTTTCTCTCCTTGAAACTTGAAACAAACATCTTCCGGCGTATATCTTTTGATCGCAATCAATGAAGACCCGGTGTGCCGTCAACCAATCCAACCCAAGGATCACATCAAACTCTAACATGTCCATGACCCTAAGGTCCACGGTGAGTAGAATCTTCAAGATCTCTAACTCACAATCCCGACATATCTGATCAATTCTCACCCCAGTACTTAGGAGAGAACTCACATGCAATGGCTCTTCCAAGGTCTCAACCTCTAAGCCCAAGTCATCCACACAAGATGCAGCAATAAATGAATGAGATGCACCAGCATCAAATAACACTTTAGCCCATAAGAGGGAGAGTAGAAATGTACCCTGTATCATTGACAGATCTGACGGCCCAGTCTGTAGCATCATGGCGTAGACACGCCCCTAAGTCCCTGAAGTCCCAGCTTGTGAGCTCTAGCCTCATCCTCGACCCATTCCTTGGCCCATCTGACCAGCTTGTAGTGTCCCCGCACGAGAAGTAGTAGGGCCTTGTGCTGCACCCTGGAACTAGTACTGGCTGCCCTGACCCATAGTAGGGTAGTGAGGAGTATACTGCGTCTGTGGTTGCCCTACTAAAGTTTGAGATTGCGATTACCCATGACTCTGGGATCCCTCTTCATATGTCTTGGTTGGTGGCAATGATAGCAAGTCCTCTGGCCAGCTTGGTAGGAAGACCTCTGATTTCTCCCACCTTGGGAGGATTGACCTTGGCCTTGGCCTTGATAACTGCGGCCCTGTCCCTAAAACCCTTGTGGAGTAGAAGTCCTCTGCTTCTTCCTCGAGCTAGAAGAAGAGGATTGACCCTGCTTCTTCTTGTCTTTTGCACCAGACTCCCAGATGCTCCTTGCGTCATCCACCTCTTTCTCAATGGCCAAAGCTGTGGTGACCCTCAAGTCGAAGTCTTGCGGAAGAAGACCGACGATTTTACCTCGAATGAATAACTTCAGCCCTTCCTCAAATTTTCTGACCTTGACCATATCTGTGGCCACATATTGGTTAGCGAAATGTGCTAACTCAGTGAATTTAGCCACGTATTCCATCACTGACATCGTTCCTTGCCTTAGATCTAGGAACTTCTGGGCCTTCGCATGCCCCGCAGCCGCCGGGAAGTATTTCCCCATGAAGAGTTCCTTGAACTCTACCCATGTCATGACCTCCAAGTTCTTGGAGTCTTTCACCCAATCCCACCATACTTGGGATTCCCCCTCATGGAATGTAGCTAGAGTTATATTGGTGGTGTCAGAGGTGATCTCAATTTCCCTCAGGATCTTGTCAACCTGCCGGAACCAATGATCAGCTACCATCAGGTCCGCCCCTCCCTTGAAAATCGGCGACTGATGTGCCTTGAACTTCTGGAGATGATTGGAGCCTCCTTAGCCCTCACTTGTACCCGTCTATGCAATAGTAGCGACCGTAGCACTAGCTTGTGCAAATGGTAGCCGTCGTCGCACCAATAGCCTCTATGAAGGCTTGTTGGTCAAAAACCGGTGGTGGTTGGTTGTTGTTCCACCTACCACCTCTGCCTCGGCCACGTCCTCTTCCCCTTCCTCTATTTTCTATCTACACACATGTCAAATAGCAATAGAGCATTTACTTAGTATCCCAAGATAGGAGTCAAGTATTTAAACTTGGAGATTTTCCTCCTTGTTTCACTAGTAGTGCGTGTGCCACCTACTAGTAGACATTTACACATAAAACTATACCATTCATTCATTTTTTCGGACCCAACGTTACGTTTTTTAACCCTAGCAAGTAATCATATTTCACATAACATGTTGCACAAGACATGTAACAATTTAAGCACATAAGATGAGATGCACAATGCATGCAATGGTCTAGTCCCAATGCACAACAAGCCTTAGGTAAATCGTATAACCTAAGCTTTGATACCAAGCTGTGACGCCCAAAATCCGGGGGTCCGTTGATTACCCATCAACCCGTAAAATACTCGTGAATACCGAGTAACTCGATATCACACCATTATGCCCTATTTACCGAGGTCCTTAATTTAACAAACCTCGGGCAGAGTCTCCTTTGTACGGGGAGCTCTACCCAAAACACAACCTGTGCAATATACATTAACATGACCCGTCCGAGGCCCTATATAACACAATGACCACACAGGGTCCATTTATAAGTAAAACTTGACCACACCGGGCCCAATAATCCATATTTATATCAAAACATGAAAGGTTAGTTTAACAATAGTCCATATAAGTTCTATTACAATTTAAAAGATTACATGCTTAAAACATTCTTTCCACAAATATTTTACATCAACACATAATAAAGCCACATTCGACTTTCTTCAAACATGAGGGTCCAAATTGGAGACATCCACCGGTGTACCTCTCCCACTTGAACTGTTTCCCATAGAGGGTGAGCCAACGCTCAGTAGAAAAACTCCTACAGAGGCTACTCCCCACCTAAAATGTGTATGCAATGCGCACATGCCACAAACAACTTCTTCCAAATAAGAATATGTTATTCAAGATAAAATCTCATGATGTCATGCCAAGTAATGAGATAAAACTCACTCATGCATGCTATCCCGAGCCCACACCGACTCCCAAAACACAATGCGACTCATATGTGTAAAACAAACGTCTTTGATGAAACACATCCAAAGATCATTTTGAAATCAATCATATGTCATAAACCTAATTCATTCTTGGATGTTTCCCATCAAATGAATAATTTATATATCAAAATCATGTGCCTTTATGGGTATCGGATTTTGGAATCGCACCTTCGGTTCCATACGCCATTACACTTTTCTGGAATTTCACCACCGGTAAGTGTATTAACCAAGTGGCTGATTTTTTCACCCGAGGGAGTATCTAGCCCTACTTGTTATACCCGACACAAGTTTTCTTATTAATGCAACCGTGCGACTCCGTAGGACATTCCATCCCACTTTTTCGAGCCCACCATCAAGCACCAATGTTGGTGTTGATCACCCCGTGCAGCCCTACACCCACACTCATGCATGTAGCCCATGAATGTGATGTTAATTCCATGTCCATATTGCAATGCATGCCAAATAAATAATTTTTACATATCAATGTATACCATGACAATTTCTATCATTTACTTATAATCACCATAACCATTTCAAGTTCAATATATCCAAACATATAAATTCCATGATCATCATAATGCTAACATATCATTAAGCATACATCAACATAACATTAAAATTGTAAATCACATCAAAACCATGTAATTTCACTTTACCACATTTTCCAAGTATGTTATTTTATCAAACACAACAAACACCTTCAAGTCACCAATCATGTAATCACATAATTCAAGTATTTTAGAACCTTGCAACTATCTTGGATGTGTGGTGAAGGTATGACCACATTACATGAGGATTTGGAGGCTTAGAAGTTAAGAAATCAAAGAGGTATTTGTGTTTGATAACAAACGCACCAACACTAGCTCCCACTGGTGGAAGTACCTCTGTTTTCTCCATTTTGACCATGATCCACTCAGAATCAAGAAAAGTTCAAAAATGAAAGTTGTAGATCTAGATGTCTTATGTATTGTGTCAAAATTTCAGCTCAATCTAACAGTTGGATCAAAAGTTATGACGATTCTGCGACAACTAGTCTGAAGTAGAAAAGTGTATCGGCTTTTCTTGTTATCACATAATATTGCCCACATCTTTATAAATCACATTTGAGAACATAACATACCCAAACACATCAAATCCCAAGGAATCACACAAGTAACTTCCTTTGCCAATTTTTACTAGGAATTTATATAGGCCCAATTCCACACCCATTTTCTTAGCTATATACATAAATGAGTCAATATATATATAAGCACATATATTCAACCATTAACATATATTCAACCATCCCACATAGACATTCTAGGCTAAGAATAGACCCAAGTAAGAGAACCCCCTACCTTAATAGAAGTGTAGAAACTTCTATTCCACCAAAATAGGCCCCAAAGCTTTGATCCTCCAAGACTTTGTCTTTGAATCTTTGGTGAAAGTCTTCGATTTTGATACACATGCGTAGCCTTCATCGCGTAGATCAACTTTAGTTCTTGGTTTGACGGATTTCGACCAACGGATCTTGAGAAATCGTCGGAAAAAAACTTGGAAAAACACACTTTCTCTCGTTCTCTCTTCTCACGCCTGAATCAGCCAGCCTCTTGGGGTAGAAAATCTGATTTTTTTTCAGATATTATGCCCTTTTATACTTTTAAAGACTTGGCCCTCGTCGCGCCAAGTGTCCTCCTTTGTTCGGGTCCGTTTTTCGTTCCGAAACAATTAAATTTCGTACCAGTTTAAGCTCAAAATATTTTATATAAACTTTATTTAAAATAATTTCTAAATTTCAAGATTTTTATAAAAATTTCGTTTTTAGGGGTCACCGGACACTTGTCACCTCGAAAAATGTAAAAAAATAGACTATCTCAGAATTCGACGAAATTTGTCTGGGTAACTAGATTTCGCGAGATGAATCCAATGGTGAGGTCTATTTCATCATCCGAGGTCTAGAAAAATACTAGTTTTTAACCCGCGCTATAATGGCAAATTTCCATTTTACCCTTTTTTTAAGAAAAAGTTAAAATTTTTTCCGGGTTTCACACTGAGTATAAAATTGGACTTTTCAAGCCCCCGCCACTGACATTACACACCCAATGACTATTTTAAGAAAATCTTTGGGTTTTTTTTTCGGGTGGGTATTTATGGACTTACACCAAAGGCACCTAACCGACATGGAATTTATGGATTTTCACCAACAGTTCTGTGTACACCAACACACTTTATGGGCTCTTATACCAACGGAGTATGTATTTGATCACCAGGTCTCTCACCCGAGGGATAGTCTAGCCCTTTTTGCTAACTCCGACCTAATTTTTTTTTTATAAAACTGAGCGACTCAGTCGGATCTTCGATCCAACTTTTCTGAGCCCATCCATCATGCACCTATGTGGTGTTTGATGTCAACCATTTACGCGCCCACACCCACTCCCAAGTCTCATGCCCATGGATGTGACGCCTCTGTGCAAATGCAATGTAATGTATCATTGCTATATCTATGTCATGCCCCATATGTAATGAATATCATATGAGTACATTTAACCACATATATACATATTCCATGGCAATTCATATCTCATGCATATAATCACCATTTCATTTACACAATTTCCAAGCATTTTATCACATAATCATGCAATTAACACACTAAACTTATCAAGGCAATAATGTAAACACATAACATGCCCATAAATCACATTTTCATGGAATTACACAATTAATTACCACATATCAATCCCAAGTTAGAAATTCATTTTAAACCATTTCTACACCCATTTTCATCAATTTCACAACAATAGGCGAGTGATATTTAACCCTATCAACCTACCCATTTCATTTAACACCCTAGGTTGTAAAATAAACTAAAGTAGGAAGGAACCCTACCTTTTGAAGGGTAAAAACAACGTAGAAATCCTTCAAGAATCCCAATCTCACCCAAAACCCTTGATTTCTCCAAGCTCGTTTTTGAAACTTTGGTGAAATCTTCGATTTTTGGTATGGTCTTGTAGCCCTCGACGAGAGGAGCAACTTTTGTTCTTGGCCCGTGTTGATTCGAGCACCACAAGGCTGTAGATCATAGAGAGAAGTGGAGAAACCCTCACTTTTTCCCTCTCTTCTTCTATTAGGTAACGACTGGATGATTTGGGGAAGAAAATTTGATTTTCTTCCCCTTTTTATAGTCCCCCAATGCTTGGTCCACAATTTGGCACACGGGCCTTTATTTTCTAGGTCCGTTTTTGCCCTGAAATGATTAAATTTCGTTCCGATTTAAGTTCAAAATATTTTTATTATAATTTGCCTTAAATTAATTTCTGAATTTCAAAATTTTATTAAAGTTTTCGTTTTTGGGTCACCCAAGACCTGACTATCTAGTAAAACGCAAACAATTCGACTATCTCAAAATTTGACAAAAATTGACAGGGTAACTACATTTTGCGAGATGAATTCAATGGTGAGGTCCATTTCACCATCCGAGATCTAGGAAAATTCAGGTTTGTAACCTGTACTGTAACAACAAATTATCATTTTACCCTTTTTTATAACAAATTTAAATTTACTCAGGTTTTACATTCATTCCTTCATGTACACAAATTATAGTTCATAAGAGTCTATTTCAAAACTCTTTACACAAATTTACAAGTTAAAAATGAATTTCACAACCTGTTTAAAAATGTAATTCAAAGCCACATCTCGGCTTCTTCGTCAACAAGGGACCAAGGGAGGGTCATCCACCGGCGCTTGTCTTGCACTTGAAATATTGTTTCCATAAAGAGTGAGCCACGCTCAATAGTGTATCTCCTAAAGAGGCCACTCTTCAATCCAGATGCATATAAAATGTTCACATGCAATATAACAATCAAACATTCATTTAAGAATATACAATTCAATAATGAATACCACATTTCATACCATGTTATGAGGTGAGATTCACACATGATATAACACGAGCTCTCCATAGGTTCTCATACCACATGCAATGCCATACGTATGAATATGGGCATTGTAAGCCCCCGCCATTGATGTTACACATCCAATGACCATTTATAAATCTTGAGCCTTTCTTGGGGTGGGTTTTTGTGGATTTCCACCAACAGGCACTTAACCGACATAGTATCTATGAACTTCCATCAGCGGCTCTGTGTATGTCGACACACGTTATGGACTCAATACCAATGTAGTGCATATCCAAAATCACCGGACCTTGCACCCAAGGGATAATCTAGCACTTTTGGCTAACCCCGACCCTTGTTTTCAATACAACACTTGTGACTTATTCGAGCCTAGGTCCAACTTTCTACAGTCCCAGTATCAACTCACCAAAGATGGTGTTTGATCAAATCATGCACAAACACACACACTTATGTCGCATGCCCACGAATGTGATATTTTTCGTGCATATGTAATGTAATGTATCATTGCAACTGTCAAAGCATGTTCAACATATCATGAGCATATTATGAACATATTCAATGTCTATCAACATTTCCCAATTGTCAATTATATCATAAGCGTATAATCACAATTCACAATATCTCCAAACATGTTATCTTATTCTCATTCAAATAGAATGATTAATCAACATAAACATTTTATCCAATGCCATCAAGGCATAAATGTAAACACACAACATGCCTCATTCATCACATATCTCAAGAAATTACAACAAGCAGTTTCTACAAACCCAATTCATGCTAAATTTGTTCAACATGTTTCTATACCCATTTTTATACTCTAGTTACACTAGGAGTATACTTAAACTAGATATTTTATCTCTAATCATGCTACCCATTCCATATACAATGCTAGGTTAAAAATAACCTAGTTAGGAAAGGAACCCTACCTCTTGAAGTGTAGTGTTGTATAGGAGGAGTCCTAAATCACCCAAATCAAGCTTCAAATACTTGATCTCAAAATTTTGATCTTGAGACTTTGGCAAAACCCGCAATATTTGGTACGTACTTGTAGCACTCATCGCATAGAACACTTTTTGTTCTTGGCCCGATGCAATCCGATTAACGAATAGTCCTAGATTGAAGAAGTAAGGCTTGAAGAACCCTTTTTTCCCTCTCTTCTTTCTCTCTCTCTCTCTCTCTCTATCGGAATAGCTAGTGTAAATTGGGAAGAAAATCTGATTTTTCTCCTCTATTTATATCCTCTAATACTTGGTCCACATTAAGTCACATGTGTCTCCTTTTTCTAATCAGATTTCATCCTGAATCAATTAAATCTCGTCCCACTTTAAGTTCAGTATATTTTATTTAAAATAAATTTAACTATTTTTTGTGTTTTGAAATTGAAACCCGATTGTGTTTATTTTAATTGTGTGATGCTCGATCGCATTGTAACATGTGAAAAATCTTACCGTCTCAGAATTCGATGAAAATTAACTGGATAACTAGATTTTGCGAGACAAATCTAATAGTGAGATCTGTTTCATCATCTAAATTTTAAAAAAAATTGAGTTTTCAACCCGTACCGTAATGGCTAATTACCATTTTTTCCTTTACGATAAAATTTTAAATTTTCTCGAGTTTTACATTCTTCTCCCTTAAAAGAAATTTTGTCCCCGAAACTTACACACACATGCACATATGATCACATGCATATACAACAAGCCATATAACACTCTATGACTACAAGAATGTACCTCTATCCTAAAAAAAGAACAGATAGCTCGTATAGTGTCCTCACGCTCCCATGTCGCCTTCTCTACACCACATGCTACCACAACACCTTTACCAGCCTCATAGTCTTGTCTCGCAAAATCTGCTCTCGACTATCCATGATACGCTCCAGTCCCTCCTTGAAGGTCTCATCTTCATCAATAACTAGCTCACCCCAATCCACCATATACTTAGGATCTGGAGTGTAATTCTAGAGTATGGAGATATGGAACACCGCGTGAACACATGATAGATTTGACAATAATGCCAACTGGTAAGCAATTGTATCAACTCTCTTGAATACCTTGAAAGGCCCGATATACCTTGGCGATAGCTTCTCTCGCTTCTCGAATCTGACCACTCCCTTCTTAGGCATCACCTTCAAGGAGATGTGATCTCCAACCTCAAACTCTATAGGTCTCTACTACCTATCAATGTAGCTCTTCTGTCGACTCTTAGTCGTAAGAAGATGTTTCCTTATCAAGTCCACATTTTTTGAGGTATCTCTAATCAAAATCAGACCCATAGATGGCCTCTCTCTAACCTACATCCAACAAATCAGAGAATGGCACGGCCTCCCATAAAGTGTCTTATGGGGTGCTATTTGTATACTCGTCTGGTAACTATTATTGTAAGTGAATTTCACTAAGAGTAAGTGTTCTTTTCAGCTACCCTTGAGATTAATGACGCATGCCCAAAGAATGTCCTCCAAAGTCTGGATGGTCCTCTTCGACTGACCATCCGTCTGGGGATGAAAAGTGGTGCTCATCATCAACTATATCCCCATAACTCGCTAAAAATTCTCTTAAAAATAGGCTGTAAACTTGGGGTCCCAATCCGATACTATAGATACAAGTATCCTATGTAATCAGACTATTTACCATTGTACGCAATTGATAGAATTCATCCACTATGAATGTCATTTCTTGGTCATTTTCCTTGTTGTTCCTAACCTCCTAACACCTTCCCTCAATGTATGTATGATGTGTGTGCAAAAGGGGAGGGGAGTGTCACACTCCCTTGGATGGTGTCAAAAGAAAGGGCAAGGAAAAAGGAAAATAGAAATGTGAAATGTGATGTGTGTGTACAAAAATGCTCCTCAAGCACAAGGAGACTTTTGTGGGTTGTGTTTTACTTGGAGGTACTCCAAGGTCATTTCCTCAGGGAAGGATGTGAATCGTTTTGAAAGTGATTTTTGTGGAACGGCAGTGTAAAATCTTTTGTAGTTGAAGTTTGGTTTGTGAGTTGTGTTGTGATGAAAATAAGTTGGAAAGCAAGTGTTGGCCAATCCGAAGGGTTTACTCTGATGAGAATACCGAGTTAACTTAAAACCATCTTCCAATGGTGCATAAGTGAACGATTGATTCATGAGAAGTGAGGGACATAACGAAAATGAGGATCCAAGCATAACCCGTGACAATCCCTACGGGATATCAAGGATTCACACTCCGATCCACACTCAACCTAGTCAAACTGAACCACTATACACCAAGGGAATGAGAGGGGATGAGTTGAGGTGGTATACCCAAGAGGAGGTCTCTCTTGGATTAGCCAACGTAAAGATTTAGCTACTCATGATTAAATGAGAACCAACAATGTAGTGAGAATTCATTACAAGGAAAGGAAATGCTTGGTGAAGTAAATGCAAGAAACGTAAACTAAATGAGGATGCATTTAATACTCATTCACAGCTAAGAAATTTAAGAACATTGAAGCATCAATGGTGAAAGCTTTAACGGAAGATTGAACTTGAAAACAACTAAACATTAATGACATTCAAAGCATTAAAGGAAGCTTCAAAGGTTCTCACATCAAATTAGAAGACAATGTATGGAAGAAACTGTAAAAATCTTAACTTCTCTCTCTAACTACACTATTCATCTTCTTCCCCACTCTTTTTCTCTCTATCTTCTAATGTGTAATGTATTAAGTGCTGAACAATGGAGTCCTCTCTTGCCAAAAAATGTGCTTGGAGTGATGGCCTAGCTTGCAGATGTGATCTCCATCCATAGAGCTGCAGGAGGAATGGGCTGGATAGAGGGGTGTAGACCTTGTCTGCACACCCAGGTTCTCTTCTCTTTTCTCTCCTTATTGATCACCATGGCTCCAAAAGTCTAAAGAGAGGTGTGAAAGGGATGAACAGTGTTGTTGGCGTGTTAGAGGAATGTGGGAGACCTGTTGATGGGACCCTTAAGGCAGTAGAGCATGGCTACCAAATTTGGGCAGAATCAATAAAGCGTACCGGTACGCTTACCGGTATGGTTTATCTGATTTTCTAATTTTTTTGATTTCTTCCTCTCCTGAGTTATCCTCAAGCCATTCATTCATCTTCATCATCCTCAAACCATCTAGGAAGGCTTTAAGAAGCATCATTTGGCACCTTTTATCTGCAAACACCACAATTCTTCATTAATAGCTCAAATAGCACAAGTCCACACATTTAATCCCCAAAAGCAAGTGAAAAACAAATGTATTAGCACATAAAATATGCAGTATTTTTTGCTAATCACACCCCCCAACTTGAGTTTTTCTAGTCCCTTAGAAAAATTTATTTTCAAAACAAAATACCAAGAATATCATACAACAATCCATTTAAGTAAAAAATTCAACCAACAATCAAAATACAAAAATCATAATGCAATTATCAAAATAAATTTGGACAAGATTGAATAGAAATTCTAGTGTTCCATTAATGTGCTTCAAGTTGGAGTACATGGAGTCAAATATCAAAAAGAAATAAAATGGCCTACAATCTATGGACTCTTCTACTAGGCCAATGACTCCATCCTAACTATGTACACTCCAACTCAAAAGAAACAGACAGACACATCAAATCAATCTACTCCTCCTCATCATCACCATTACTATCATCATCCTTATCAAAATCGCTCTCACCATCCACACCCTCTTCAGAATCATCCCCATTAGAATCATCCTTATCATCATCCTCATCAACCACTATAGAGGCGGAGGGAATAGGTGTAGAGGGGCCAGCAGTAGGTGGTGGGGGTACTCTTGGGATAGGCCTCCTTGGGAAGGTGTGCATAAACAGCTCCTTCATCATCTCCGCCATACCCTGCACAGTAGTCTCAAACCCATGCACTGTAGCCTCTAATGCATCGAGGCACTAATAGATCGCACGTTCTGGTGCAGTTGTGGGTGGCCTAGCGGATGAAGATGGTCTGGGGGCCGTAGACTTAGAACCCAACATCTTAGCTTGCTTCCCCCAACTCATTGCTTTTCTTTTCTTACTACTAGTCTTGCCAATGGCCCCAGTCTCAGGGGGAGTGAGCTTGTCAAAGGCGTATGCCTTAACTTTGAAATGCTGGCACATTGGGGTTACCAAGCTCTTGTATGAAAATTTGATCATAGGCTTTTGTGTCTCCATAAAGTCTTTCATTCCTACCAGATGAGAAGAGCGAAGTCAACTTCCTTCCCTAACACGACTGCGTCTAACAGGGCCAACTTCTCCATATTTGGTTTCTTTTCCACACCCCTTGGTAGAAGATTGTAATGGAGAAGTTTATTCAACAATCCATACGGGTGCTTCAACCTCCCACTTTGAACTTTCTCTTTGAATGTACCAAGATCCTCATACATCATCTCTACAAATTCAGAAGTTTTTTTGGCGCGGGTGATGTTATGAGGATAGACTGGTGTAGAACTAGGGGGTCTCTCATACTCCCCCAGGAGTGTGGTAATGACATCAGGGGTCACAACAAACATCTTACCCCGAACATTGGTTTTCAAGACTTCCACTTCTTCCACCTCTGACACCCAAAGTGTTTGATATAACTCCCTGCACATTGACAAGTTATACCCATCAACGGGCTCAAACCAAAACTTCATACCAAGTGCTTCGATGATCTTCACAGCCTCATTCCTCGGGGTAAGGGAAATATGGTCCAGGTATCATTCACAAGTGACACCCTTCTCCCAGATCAGTTGATTCATAGCCTCGTTCTTGGCTTTCTTTCTCTGTTCCCCTGTATCCCCACTCAATCCCTCACCGCTTCTCTTACGGCTACGTGGCTTCAATGGTTGAGGGCGATCGAGTTCGGTCCTCTTGGTTCAGGCCATGCAAAGTAACAGTGCCCCCATCATTAGAAAAAACAAAAAGGATTAGAAGAGACCCTCAATCGGGTCCATGGTCTCTTAGAGAATCACTACAAAATGGGCCATCTGAGAGATTTTAGGAGAATTTGAGAAATGAAGAGAGAAGAGGGTTTGGGAAAATTTCGGCACTTAGGGTTTCAAAAGTTTGATTTCCACTGAATCACAGCACAAGGGAGAGGATTTGAGAGGTTGAAAGAAGATTAGTGTGATTTGGAACCGTAAGGGGTGGTTCAAGTGAGAGAGGAGTGAAAGGGGGGTTGTATTTTAGGAGGGAAATGAAAGGTGTTCTGAAATAAGTCGATTAAAAGCCATAACCTTTGGCATCCCAAGCAAAGCATACCAGTACCGTGAACTCTAGTAGCCTCAGCGTACCGGTACGGTTTGGCTCCAGTTGCAAATTTCTCTCGCTGAGCAACCTTTCACCACTCCTTTCCATTTTAGGACCTCCCATATACATTCTAACACTCTTTTTATGACCTCTACTCTACCCCCAAACATATACTCCACTTGTAAATTACAATTTGAACCATCATGTCCAATTCATTATTGAAATTACAATGCGATTTAAAATTTTGATGCATTCAACGTACAAGACATGGATTTCTATCCTTAACTATCAAAATGAACACCCAAAATGCACATCACATAATTAAAAACATGGGCATTCCTCATTCATTTGAAATATCAAAAACTTGAGGAATATTCCCTTATTTTGCAAGCATGGAACTGGCTAACATGTTTCTTAGATGATTGAACTAAGCAGCCATTAGCAAAACCATGATCTCAAACACTAGTCTAAAGTATGCACTTACAAATTCATTTTCAACTCGTGTGTGTGTGAATTGAACAAGTAATTGGAGCATTTACGCAATAGAATTCACATTCAAATAGCCTACCAAATTCAGTTTCAATGTAAAACTCACTAGAGGTCACTCTTAAACAATGAAATGCACTCTAGTTCTCCTGGTATGCACTCCATGTGTACATGTGAGATAGAATCTTGTGTTCAAAACAAAGTGTACTCACATGTAATCCAAAAATGAAGTTAATATATGAAAAATAAAACCACCTTGACATAATCTCATGAAAGGAATGCTAGGGCGTTAGATAGCAAAACCAAATTTTCTTATTCTTTATAAGTATGCATCTCCCATGCTTCTCTAGATCATTTAGGACTTTCAAGGGTTGTAATGAGGCCTTGGGGTGGTAATGAGGTAAGTGAAATGAAGGATATAGGATGACAAAGAGGGTTATTCCGAGTGAATGACCTTTATGTCAAAAAGATCTCCCTTTTATAGGATTTCTAGGCTAACACCATCACCACACTCTTTGTTTCTTTTCTTTCTTTTCCTTAACATTTTCCTTTTCTTCTATTCATTCATTTCTTCTTCTCACCCATTTTCTTCCTTTTCTTGGATTTTCATTCTTTTTCATTGAACTCTTCGAGTTTCAACATCATTCATCCCTTTGTTTGAGTTTCCACACCACCCTTCCTTTACTTTTGCAATCACTCATATTTAGCTTCAAGGAACAACCAAGGTAAGGTAGATATTTCTCATTATCGTCGGCTTGGTCAAATGTGTGGCATAGAAACAAATTTAAATTAGGCTCAATCACGACACTAGGGATAGTCTTTTCACAAGAATAAGGTAAAGGCTCGAAATATTTAAAGATGGCCTAAGATCACTTCCAGGTCCGCACAGGATGACATTGTACATTCAAGACAAGTCAGTATACTATCCAAATGCACCTAACCAAAAACAAGCATAATGAGACTATTGAACAAATTTGACATTGAAAGATTGTTCTTTGAGTAAATGTAAGTTCTCTCCCAAAAAGGTTTAGCACTAAAGCTCTCATGACTCCACTACTTATGTCAAGCCTAAAACATGAATCCAATCTGTAAATTGCTGAAATTACACATTCAAAAGCCACATACAGTTGAGTTCAAAAATTAATATGATGAGTGGGTTTTATACCTACGAATTGAGTACTTTTGGTTTAATGAAATTGCAAGTTTTCAATTATTTTATAATCATTTTTATTTATTTTGTGTGTTTTGATGTTATTTTGTAGGGATGATCATTTGGAAGGAATCATGATCAATTGGGAAGAAACAAGGTCAATTTGGAGTCAAAAGGGTGGATTTTTGGAAGAGGAAGCTAAAGGGCATTTTAGGCCTGAAAAGGGGGGCCCGCCCCGACGCCAACCTACAATCCAAATGGCGCCCCTCCACTGATTTTTGGTGCAGCTGCACTTGTGTTGGTCCGTGGCGCAAATTTTGACTTATTTTTTACCCAAAATTGGAGTCTAAAGCTACATATATGCTAGGGTTTGTGTGGGGAAGAGATATTCTGACTTCTGGGGGCTGAAAACATCTGAAAAAATCAAGAAATTGGAAGAAAATTGAAGACAAGAATTGAAGGAGTCGACACAAAGAAGATTGGTCTTGAAGGCTAGAGAAGGATTGAAGATTGCACCTAAGTTTTCATTCTTTTCTCTTACTCTTATTTCTTGATTTCCTAAGATGTTGTTTAATTTTAGAATAATGTTTTTCAATTATGTTATGGACTAAATTTTTATTAAGATTGCAACGGAACCTATGTCTAGTTAAATTAATCTACTCTCGTTTCTAGTTCTTATTGATCTTATATGAGTTGTTTGTCATATTTTGTGATTGATGTATGATTGTGTGGCCAACAATTAATTTGATAACCTAGATGAAACTGGGAGATGAATTCTAGATTTAGATCGAAATATGATGACATGCGTCTGGTTAATTCTTCTTAGGATTGAATAACTAGGCTTGTGTATAAGATAGGAATTTACCTATATGTCGTGTGTAACTTTTATGAGAGTTTGAACTTAATGAATCTATTCCAACTTATTTTACATAGGAATATAGTAATTTAATTGGGATAGATAATTTTATCTAACTATCTGAAGAGGTTTGATAAATAATTTTGAGTTCTCAGTTAACAACTTATTTTGATCAATTAACTGGAAAGAAAGTTAGAAAGATTTATATGAAGCATTAGGGGAAGTTGGAATCTTAAGTTCTTTTACCTGGTAAATTCAACCCTTGATTATTAAGTTTAGGTTTAGTTTTTAATTAGTAAATTCATAGTTCAATTCCAGTAGTTTAAAAAAAATTGAATTGATATAAAGTTAGTACTTGGAATTTGTTAGCAATAATTCTCCGTGGGAATGATACTCTACTTATCACTTTATTACTTGTTAATCGTGTATACTTGCACGTAAATTGTCAATACCAAATTCGAACAACAAGTTTTTGGCGCCGTTACTAGGGAATTATTCTAGTAATTATTTCAATATTAATTTCAATCAATTTGATCTTAGTTTAAACTTATTTACTTTACTGTTTAATTGTTTTCATAAGCACTCTTGAATTTTGTATGCAAACACGATCCACAGGTCAGGAAGTACTACCGTTCAAAGACATAATCAAAAGAAGGCTCTGAAACTTGTGAAAGCAGTGTCAAAAAATAAACAACCAAGAAGTTATGACTAAAGAAGAATAGAAATTGCTAAGGGATTATGTTATGCCGCTTGTTACAGAAATACAATCGAGCATTCAAAGGCCCGCAATTCAAGCAAATAGTGTTGAAATCAAGCCGGGTACCATCCAAATGATTCAAAATTTAGTGCAGTTTGGGGGTTGGCCTAACGACGGCCCAACTGATCATTTGGTGAGTTTTCTAAAAATTTGTGACACGTTCAAATACAATGGGGTTTCCAAAGATGCAATTAGACTCTGACTTTTTCCTTTCACACTTCGTGATAAGGTGAAGAGTTGGTTGCATTCATTACCGCTGGGTTCTACTACTACATGGACAAATTTAGCTCAAAAAGTTTTAGCTAAATTTTTTCCACCAGCCAAAACTACAAGGATGAGGAACGACATCACATCATTCACACAACATGATTCTAAGACTCTTTATGAAGCTTGGGAACGATTCAAAGACTTACTCTAAAAATGTCCTCACCATGGTATTCCTAAGTGGTTACAAGTTCGAACATTCTACAATGGGTTGTTTAGCGCTACCTGGACTAGTATTGATGCAACTGCAGGTAGGGCATTAATGGGGAAAAATTTTGATGAAGCTTACGAGTTGTTGGAGACGATGGCTACTAACAATTATCGGTGGCCCTCTACAACAATCAATTAGCCAAAGTAGCAGGGATTTATGAAATGGATGCGGTTACTGCATTAGCTGCACAGGTTGCTACATTGACAAAGAAGATTGATACTTAAGGGGTGCAACCTACTCAATGTGTGGTAGTCATTTGTGAATTGTGTGCTGGAAACCATCCGAGTGATCAATGAGAAATTAATCCAGAGCTGGTACAATTCATTGATAACCACAACAGGCAACAATATAGCAATAATTCCAACAACTATAACCCTGGTTGGAGGAATCATCTGGGCTTTTCATGGAGTAATAATCAAGCTCAATCTTTTGCTCCAAGACAAACATACCCACCAGGCTTTCAGAATCAAGCTCCACCAAAGCAAGGAAAAAAGTTGAATTTGGAGGAGTTACTGTCCAGGTACATAGAACAGAATGAGACAATGATGAACAGTCAGGAAGTATCAATTCAAAACTTGGAAAATCAAATGGGTTAGCTTGCTAATGCCATTAACAACCAACCTCAAGGCACGTTACCTAGTGATATGGAGATCAATCCTAAGAGGGAAGGTAAGGAGCATTGCAAGGCTATTACATTATGAAGTGGAAGAGAGCTACCTGAAGTCGTTGGTGAAACTCCAAATAATCACATGGAGATGATAGCGAGGGTGAAATAAAAAATAGCAAGAATGTGGAACATGAGAAGAAAGAAGAGGATCCAAGTATAGGTTATAAGGGAGGCATACAGAGTCCTATTGTGGCTCCCGTGCCATTTCCACAACGTTTACAGAAACAGCAATTGGATAAATAGTTCTCCAAATTTTTGAAAGTGTTTAAGAAGCTCCAAATTAATATCCCTTTCACAGATGCATTAGAGCAAATGCCTAGCTACCTTAAATTTATGAAGGAAATTCTGTGAAGGAAGAGAAAACTGGGTGATTTCGAGACAGTAGCACTTCCGAAAGAGTGTAGTGCTATTCTTCAAAAGAAGCTACCACCAATGCTAAAAGATCCGAGTAGCTTTACAATTCTATGCACAATAGGCAGTCAATTTTTTGGGAAAGCATTATGTGACTTGGGAGCTAGTATTAACTAGATGCCACTCTCAATTTATCAACAATTGGGGTTGAATAAAGCAAAGCCGACGAATGTTACATTGCAGCTTGCGAATAGATCACTCACTTATCCAAGGGGCATAGTTGATGACGTTCTAGTTAAAGTGGATAAGTTAATTTTTCAACTGATTTCATAGTCTTAGATTGTGAGGAAGATAGAGAAATACCTATTATTCTTGGGCGACCATTCTTAGCAACGGGGAGAACACTTATCGATGTATAAAAAGGTGAGCTAACTATGCGAGTTCAAGATCAAGAGGTTACATTCAATGTATTTTCAAATATGAAATTTCCTAAGGAAGTGGACGAATATTTTCAGATTGATTTGGTGGGAGGGAGATGCAGTAAATGAGGTATTTGTAGGAGGCTGTATTTCGGATCCCCTTGAGATATCACTTGTTAGTTCCACTATTTCAGGCCACCCTGCCCCTCTAGAGTATGTACAGTGGTTGAATGCTACTCCACGGGTTGTCAAATTCAAGCAACAATTTGAGACTTTGGATCATTTGGGAAGCTCTACTCATGTAAAGTCATCTTTGGAAGAACCACTGTATTGGAGATTAAAACTCTTCCAAATCATTTGCGGTATGCGTATTTGGGTGATTCTCGTACTTTAGCTGTTATTATTTCTGCTTCACTTGATGAATTTCAAGAAAGTAAGTTGTTGCGAGTTCTTCGTGAGTACAAAATGGCTTTAGGATGGTCTATCGCAGATATTAGGGGTATTAGTCCCTAAATATGTATGCACAAAAATTTGCTTAAAGATGATGCTAAGCCTGTGATTGAGCAACAACGCCGATTAAATCCTATCATGAAGGAGGTGGTCAAGAAAGAAATCGTCAAGTGGTTGGATGTTGGAATTGTATACCCGATCTCAGACAGTTCATGGGTTAGTCCAGTTCAATGTGTTCCTAAGAAAGGAGGCACGACGGTAGTGTCAAATGAGAACAACGAATTAATTCCAACACGGACAGTGACTGGGTGGTGAGTATGTATGGATTATCGTAAACTCAATAAGGCAACTCAAAAATATCACTTCCCTCTATTGTTCATTGATCATATGCTTGACAGATTGGTTGAGCATGCATTTTACTGCCTCTTGGATGGTTATTTCGGCTATAATCAGATAGCCATAGCACCCGAGGATCAAGAGAAGACTACGTTTACCTGCCCTTATGGAACCTTTTGCATTCTGAAGGATGCCTTTTGGACTATGCAACGAACCTGAAACATTTCAACGATGCATGATGACAATATTCTTGACATGGTCGAGCAAAATCTTGAGGTATTTATGGATGATTTTTCGGTATTTGGAGATAGCTTTGACCTATGTTTAGAGAACCTAACTCTTGTGCTGAAAAGATGTGTGAAAACAAACTTGGTATTGAATTGGGAAAAATGCCACTTCATGGTTAAAGAAGGCATTATTCTGGGACTCAAAGTTTCTGCTATTGGGAAAGAAATGGACAGGGCAAAAATAGAGACTATTGAAAATCTACCACCACCAACATCGGTAAAAGGAATTCAAAGTTTTTTAGGACATGCAGGATTTTATAGACGATTCATAAAGGACTTTTCCAAGATCACGAAGCCTTTGTGCAACCTGTTAGAGAAAGACATACCCTTTAATTTTGATACAACTTGCATAGAGGCCTTCGAGGTGTTGAAAAAGAAGCTCATCACTACTCCTGTGATAGTTGCACCAAATTGGGATTTTCCGTTTGAGCTAATGTGTGATGCTATCGACTTTGTAGTTGGAGCAGTTTTAGGTTAATGGAAAGAAAAAATGTTTCGTGCTATCTACTATGCTAGCAAGACGTTATCAGATGCACAACTCAACTACACAACCACTAAGAAAGAATTATTAGCAGTTGTCTTTGCTTTCGACAAATTTCGATCTTATCTCATTGGTACAAAGGTGATAGTGTTCATAGATCATTCCACCATTAAGTATCTGATCTCGAAAAAGGATGCCAAGCCACGCTTGATTCGTTGGGTCCTTTTGCTTCAAGAGTTTGATTTAGAGATTCAGGACAGAAAGGGGACAAAAAACCAAGTGGCGGATCATCTCTTTAGACTTGAGAAAGCCGTATAGCAAAAGAGTGATGGTGTAATGATCAATGAATCCTTCCCAGATGAGCAACTATTTTATGTTGCAGAAGGAGCACCATGGTATGCAGATTATATGAACTATATAGTGAGTCATGTGCTTCCTCCTGAAATGAGCAACCAACAAAGGAAGAAGTTGTTGCATGAGATGAAGCATTACATCTGGGATGAACCATTCCTATTTAAACAATGTGCAGATCAGATGTTAAGAAGATGTGTACCAAGGGAAGAAATCAATGGAATCTTACATCATTGTCACTCATCATGCTATGGAGGACATTATGGGGGAGAGAGAACAATAGAAAAAGTCCTTCAATTAGGTTTCTATTGGCCAGCGCTCTTCAAGGATGCCCATTTCTTCACGTTAAAGTGCACCAGATGTCAACGCACTGGAAATATTTCCAAGCGACAATAGATGCCCTTAAACAATATCTTGGAGGTTGAGATCTCTGACGTCTGGTGTATAGACTTCATGGGCCCGTTTCCATCATTGTACAATAACCTTTACATATTAGTTGCAGTGGATTACGTCTCTAAGTGGGTTAAGGCAACGGTTTTGCTTACCAAGGATGCAAAGGTGGTGTTAAATTTCCTCTAAAAAAACATCTTCACGAGGTTTGGTACGCCGAGAGTGATCATTAGCGATGAAGGTACGCATTTTTTGTAATAAATATTTTGCAGCTCTTCTCGCTAAATATGGGGTCAGCCATAAGATTGCCATAACTTATTACCCCCAGACTAGTGGCCATGCCAAAGTTTCGAATAGAGAAGTGAAGCGAATTCTAGAGAAAATTGTTAATCCCAACCGAAAAGATTGGTCGAAGAAACTAGGTGATGCCTTGTGGGCCTATCGAACAGCTTATAAAACACCAATTAGGATATCTCCATATAAGCTGGTGTATGGCAAAGCTTGTCATCTGCCGGTAGAATTAGCACATAGTGCATATTGGGCTATTCGGAAACTTAATTTTGACTTGCATGCAGCGGGTGAGATGCGTCTCTTGCAGCTGAATGAGATGGATGAGTTTTGTCTCCAAGCATATGAGAATGCAAAGCTTTATAAAGAGAAATTAAAACGGTGACATGATAAGAAGATCATTGAGCGAAAGTTTCAATTGGGACAAGTGGTACTCCTGTTCAATTCAAGGTTAAAACTCTTCCCGGGTAAACTCAAATCAAGGTGGTCGGGGCCATTTCTGGTTACTGATGTATTCCCGCATGGAGCAGTTGAAGTCAAAGAACCCAACTCGAATAGAATGTTTAAGGTGAATGGGCAAAGATTGAAGCACTATTGGGGTGGCGACGTTGATCTTCAAAAGACCTCCATAACCCTCACCGATCCGGAATGACAACAAGGAGTAGTAAGGCTGATGACTTAAAACCAAGCGCTATTGGGAGGTAACCCAGAGTTTAGCTTTTAATTTTTCATTCTTTGTTTTTGTCAATTTAGTTCTTAGATTATTAGTATATTTTTAATAGTGGGTTAAATGCTTGTAGGTATTGATGATCGAAAAGAAACATCAAATAACATAAAAGAGTAAAGGAAAACGGAATTTGAACAAGCAGAAAAGGAGCCAAAGACTAGAAAGTCAGCACCTAGGCACCAAGAAATAGCGCCCTAACGCTGCCTTTCTGTCCACAGACTAGCAAGGCCACGCTCTAGCGCCATATTGGGCACCCCTGCGCGCCCAGGCGGCTGCCAACACCCAAAAACAACTTTAAAACTCAGATTTCTGCACTCCAACATCAATAAAATAGCTCTCAAACTCAAATTTCTACACACCAACATCAAAACAACTCTCCAACTCAGAATTTCTGCACTCCAGGAAAACAAAAAAAACCCAACTCCCAAAATCAGATTTTCTGCACTCTAAACATCACAAACAGCTCCTAAAACCCAGATTTTTACCAATATAAAATACCTATCAGCTCTACATACATCAACCCAAATCAACTCCTACCACTACAAAAAAAAAAAATTTCAAACCTCTAAAACTACATACACACCAACTCCTCCAATATTTCACTCCATCATCTTGAATATCTCCAACTCCTTTCCACCACATTCTCACCTCTCATGTGGCATCAATGAGCATCAACTAGCAACAAGGGTTGTTCCATTCTCCATGGGTAAAGAACAAACTTTGCAATGCAAAGTACCATTTCTCGTTCATTCTCCATGGATAATGTTTAAGTCTATTTAAATGCTTGTGAGAGATTGTTGGGTGTCTTCTTTGGTGGTGCTCGTAAGATTTGGGATGGCTTATTCTTGAAGAATTGAGCATTGCACACAAGGTGTTTATTAAATTACCCAAGAGGAAACAAAGATTAGTTAGCTACTTTGTGACCTACTTTAAGTTGTTGTGAGGGTTAATCATTGCATATTCAACATGTCTTCAAAATACCAAAGAGGGGAAACCTCTAAATCTTCCAAGACATACGACAAAAAGAGATTTGTTAGCGAAGCGGCATTGGAGAGATTTCATACATGGTTGGTAAAAATAGTATTGATTCCTGAAGACGGTCTTCACCCAGTTGTGACGTATGATGGGTGTGTACATGACATGATTATGGAGCGTGGTTGGTTGGATTTCACAGAACAACCGGAGGCCGCTATAATCCCCATTGTAAAAGAATTTTATGCCAATGCCAAGGAGGGCGACAACCATGTGGCTCAAGTTCGGGGTAAAGCAGTGTCGTTTGCCAAGGAACGCATCAATGCTTATTACAACATAGAAAAGGGGACAGAGAATATGCAATACAAAACTGAAGAACTTGACTTGGAGGAGGTGATCAATTGTCTATGTAAGCCGGGTGCTAAGTGGACATTAAAGGGGACAGAGAATGTTCACTTTTCACACAACGAGCTGAGCCAGTATGGGAAGGCATGGTACTACTTCCTCTATGCTAAGCTGATGCCTACCACACACTTTTTCAAAATACTCCGGGATAGGACAGTATTGCTATATTGCATAGTTACAAGAAAAACCATTAATGTGGGGCAAGTTATGAAGATTCAATCTCAAAGGCTATTAAGAGCGGTTCAAATACCGGATTGCCTCACCCATCATTGATTTGCGGATTATGCAAGAAGAAAAAAGTCACATGGAAGGGTGATGAATTAGTTCAACAACCACAAGTGCCAAATGATCATCGAATCATTAGCCGTTTTAAAGTATGGAAGGGAGGTTTTTCTGATCATAGGGGTGTCGGGTTTGTTATGGTGGATATGCCTCAAAATTCAGGACAACCATTAGAGCATTGTCAGCCTACTATTGTCGTATCTCAATCACCTATGGAGAATCTAGTTGTTGAGATGCACGGATTGTGTCGAGACACATAGGAGTTATGTAGAGAGACACAAGAGCTACGTAGGGAAGTTCAATGTGAGTCTAGACGTAATGATCGACTTGCACATCGAATGGACTCATTCATGGAGTACTCAATGGAATTCAATTCCACACTAGTCCAAATGTTAACAATTATGGATTCAACTCGGGCACATCTCCAGTACAGTTTCCTAGTCCACCTATGTTTCTCGAATACACTCTCGACTCAGCGGACTACGAGGACGCTGACGATGATGCCAACTAGCAAAGTCTCAGGGAAGTCCTCTTTCTTAATTTTTCCTATTTTATACATTTTGGACAATGTTTAGTTTAAGTTTAGGGGTGTTTTCTTGTTTGCATTTCCATTATTAGGTATGCATTTAAATAACATGTTTTAGTACAACTTGAGTAATGGGTTGATTGAATTAGATTCTGGCCAATGATGAATGGGATTAATTGTCAATTTAAGGAAAATTGATGAACATGTTGAGTCTATAGTTTAACATACTAGTTGGTTTTACACTGTTTGTGAGCTTTTCATTCATGAGCACATATCTATCTATTTGGTTAGTTATTATTTGGAGAATTTATTTGGTTAAATGCTTGTGGGAGACATCGTTGAAACTCTAGAAAACTTATTTAAGCATCATTCAAAGCGAATTGAGGTATTCATATAAGTTTGGGGGAAATATTGGTTATGATGGGTTAGTGTATTAAAAAAAGAGTTTTTTGGAAAATTATTTTGATTTGATATTTCATGAGTTAGATGAAAAAAAAAAAAGAAAGGGGCATGTGGTGAGTAGAGATGGAGCGTAAAACGCACTTATTCATAAACACATGTTGAGAATGAGTGGAGCATAAAACGCACTCGTTCAAGAAAAGGCGAGATGGAGTGTAAAACGCACTCGCTCAATAGGAGGTGAGATAGAGCATAAAATGCACTCACCGAAAGACTGAAAAGAAAAAGGGAAAAATCTTTGGTCCTTCTATTTATATGTTTGCCTTAATGAGTGGAGGTTGATATGAAACATAAGTTTATAGAGTTGATATTGAGTATCTCCTATGAAGCATTTGATTACGTAAATGTATTTGGGTGATGATTAGCTTGATAGTTATGTCCATGTATTTAAAGGGTCATAACTGGAGGTAAAATTAAGAAGTATGTTAAATTGATAGACTTTGCACTGTTTTAAAGTTTCCTATGAATTATTATTTGTAGTAATTTTTTGGGGCCATTATTCATATTTAAATTGATCCATTGTTTGAGTAGTTGGTTGTTAGGATTAATTTTAATAGTTTTTCTTCTTAGTATTTTGCTTGAGGAAAAGCAAAGATTTAAGTTTGAAAGTATTTGATGAGTGAATTTTATACCTATGAATTGAGTACTTTCGGCTTAATGAAATTGTAAGTTTTCAATTATTTTATGTTCATTTTTATTTGCTTTGTGTATTTTTGATGTTATTTTGTAGGGATGATCATTTGGAAGGAATCATGATCAATTAGGAAGAAACAAGGTCAATTTGAAGCCAAAAGAGTGGATTTTTGGAAGAGAAAACTAAAGGGCATTTTAGGCCTGAAAAGGGGGACGCGCCCCTGTGCCAACCTACTGTCCAAATGGCACCCCTGCACTAATTTCTAGCGTAGCTGCTCTTGTTTTGGTCCGTGACACAAATTTTGACTTATTTTTGACCCAAAATTGGACTCTAAAGCTACATATATGCTAGGGTTTGTGTTGGGAAGAGATATTCTAACTTTAGGAGGCTGAAAACATCTGGAAAAATCAAGGAATTGGAAGAAAATTGAAGACAAGAATCGAAGGAATCGACACGAAGAAGATTGATCATGGTCTTGAAGGCTAGAGAAGGATTGAAGATTGCACCTAAGTTTTCATTCTTTTCTCTTACTTTTATTTCTTTATTTCCTAAGATGTTGTTTAATTTTAGAATGATATTTTTCAATTACGTTATGAACTAAATTTTTATTAAGATTGCAACAGAACCTATGTCTAGTTAAATTAATCTACTCTTATTTCTAGTTCTTATTGATCTTATATGAGTTGTCTGTCATATTTTGTGATTGATGTATGATTGTGTGGCCAAAAATTAGTTTGATAACCTAGATGAAATTGGGAGATAAATTTTAGGTTTAGATATGAATATGATGACATGCGTCTGGTTAATTCTTTCTAGGATTGAATAGTTGGGTTTATGTATAGGATAGGAATATACTTATATACCGTGTTTAACTTTTATGAGAGTTTGAACTTAATGAATCTATTCCAACTTATTTTGCATAGGAATATAGTAATTAATTGGGATAGATAATTTTATCTAACTATAAGAAGAGGTTTGATAAATAACTTTGAGTTCTCAGTTAACAACTTATTTTGATCAATTAACTGGAAAGCGAGTTAGAAAGATTTATACGAAGCATTAGGGGAAGTTGTAATCTTAAGTTCTTTTACCCGATAAATTCAACTCTTGATTATTAAGTTTAGGTTTAGTTTTTAATTACTAAATTCATAGTTCAATTCCAATTGTTTAAATAAAATTGAATTGATATAAAGTTAGTACTTGAAATTGGTTAGCAATAATTCTCTGTGGGAACAATACTCTACTTATCTCTTTATTACTTGTTGATCATGTATACTTGCACATAAATTGTCAATACCAAATTTGGACAACATAATACATATGTGATACTTACGCATAGGATCAATTTCCATAGTATGCTCATGTGCTCAAAGTTCACAACAAAGATCAATATGTCATGCAATCCACCCACTCTTCATAAAGGAATACAGATCAACAATCAGCTATTTCCATAAACAATTTTCAAAATTTTCACTATCACAAAAATTTCACAAAGGATTTCCCAACAACATTGGTGTATCATCATGCAAATAGTGCTCCTCACCCCCCAACTTGAATCATTCATTCTCCTCAATGCAACAAAAATAGATATGATATGCAATGAAGGACAGTAAAAAGATGACTAGGTTTAGAGAACACCTCGCAATTGAGCTTCGACAAAAGCACCAATATCTGAAGCTAAGAAAAACAATACTATACAACCAAATAAAGTAAGTGACATGAAATAAAATAACATAAGTAAATAAAAGCAACTGTACACGAGAAAGGATAAACACTTGCTACTCCTCCACCAAATCCGGATACACTAGGTCAATTAAACCCTCCTCCAACATCTATCCTTCAAAACCCTCAAAGAATGGCTTAAGTCTTTGGCCATTGACCTTAAATATCTGGTCATTCACAGGGTTTGTGACATCCACAGCTCTGTTGGGGTAGGCCACCTTAACAAGATAGGGGTCATCCCACTGGGATCAAAGTTTTCCTTGGAAAATGGAGAGACAAAAGTTGAATAAAAGCACTTTTTGCCCAGCCTCAAATGATTTTGTCACAATGGATTTTTCATGAAAAAATTTGGTCCGTTCTTTTGAAATTTTGGACCTTTCATACGCATCTCTTCTAATCTTCTCCAATTCATTCAGCTCTAACTTTCTTTGCTCTCCAGCCATTCTTAAATTGAAGTTTAGGGTTTTGATGGCCCAATAGGCCTTGTGTTCCATTTCGACTGGCAGATAGCAAGCCTTTCCGTAGACAAGCCGATAACGAGACATGCTCAAAACAGTCTTATAGGTGGAATGGTAAGCCCATAGGCATCAATCAACTATTTGACCAATCTTTTCTATTGGGGTTCACTGTTTTTTCTAAAATGTTATTGATCTCCCTATTGGTCAACTCAACTTGGCCATTGGTTTGTGGGTGGTAAGCGGTGGATACCTTGTGAGTGATGCCATATTTAGACATTAAAGATGCAAATGACCTATTACAAAAATGTGATCCACCATCACTTATCATTACGCGAGGCATCCCAAACCTCAAAAAAATGTTCTCTTTGAGAAACTTAACCACGACCAGGTGGTCATTGGTCTTGGTCGGGATAGCCTCTACCCATTTGGACACATAGTGCACTGCCAAGAGAATGTTCAGGTAACCAAATGATATAGGGAAAGGACCCATAAAGTCGATACCCAAACAGTCAAATATTTCTATCATGAGTACAGGGAGAAGGGCATCATGTTTCTTTGGGTCACACTACCCAAACGTTGGCATTTGTCACATTCTTTACAAAATGAAACATAGTTTTTGTTAGGTGAGGGCCAATAAAAACCTGATTGAAGAATTTTTGCCGAAGTTTTCTTTGCTGAGAAGTGACCACCGCATGCTTGTGAATGGCAGAATAAAAGGATTTCCTGCTGTTCATTTCCTAGTACGTATCTCCTCATGACCTGATCAAGGCAGTACTTGAACAAGTACGGGTTGTCGAAGTAAAAGTACTTCACATCTGCTATAAATCATCTTCGATCTTCTGGGCTCCAATGCGGTGGTATCTGTCCTATTGCAAGATAGTTACATATATCAGCATACCAAGGACACACAGAATGAATTGAAAGTAATTGCTCATCAGGGAAAAAGTCAAGGATAGGAAGGTGCTCACCGGCCTCTTACACCACAAGCCGAGATAAATGATCTGTCACCACATTCTCAACTTCTTTCTTGTCCTTGATTGTCAAGTCAAATTCTTGTAGGAGGAGTATCCACCTAATGAGTCTCAGTTTAGCATCCTGCTTAGGCAACAAATACTTCAAAGCAGAGTGATCAGTAAAGACAACAATAGGTGAACCTATGATGTAAGAATGGAATTTATCTAAAGCAAATACTACCGCTAGTAGCTCTTTTTCTGGGGCAGTGTAATTCGTTTGAGCCTCACTAAGCGTTTTGCTAGCGTAGTATATTGCATACGGTTTATTTTTCTCCCTTTGATCAAGCACTGTGCCAACCGCATAATCACTCGCGTCGCACATTGATTAGCACAAAAATATGACATATATTGTGTGCTAATATGCCTTTTGTACTTGTTTATAGTCATGAATTTGGGGAGAAATGTGCTTAACTTTTGTTTTGATGGAGTTTTGTCTGAATGCAGGTAAAACAATGTAAATGGTGTGAGTTATACCCCCATTGAAATGATTGAAGTCAATGAAGAAGGGGGGTAGCTTAAAGGAAGGTTTGGAGGGAGAAGAAATCAAGAAAATGGAATTAGGTTGAAGACCTTCTGGAAGGTTTGGGTAAAAACCTTCCGGAAACTGTTGCCTTGGATTTTTTTTTTTCACTGCCAAAACCTGCCGGAAGGTTTTGTCCATTGGAATGAACCTTTCGAAATGTTTTGCCTACTGGACTGAAACCTTCCGAAAGGTTTTGTCTACTAGAATGAACCTTCCGAAAGGTTTTGCCTGCTGAACCTTTCATTTAACTGTCCCAGCACAAACCTTCCAGAAGGTTTTATGTCGATCTTCTAGAAGGTTTTTGTTAAACTTCCCAAACAACCTGTAACTCAACTCTACAGCTTGGGGGACCCACTTGCACTACTCCATCAAGTCTCCTAACATTCCTTACACATCCAAGAAGCCTCCCTCACCCCTACTTGGTCTTTATGATGCTTGGGCACTAATGAGGAGGAGTGAGAAAAAGCTTGGGAGAGAGAAGAGTGGAGGTTGGTCCTAGTCTACATCATGCAGTCCCTATGGATGGAAATCACATCAATCAGCAGGAGAGAGGAGACTATGGACGTTTTGGGGGGGGAAAGGACTCCATTATTGAGCATTCTACAATACACAGAGAGATAGAGAGAGAGTCTGGAGGAGAAGATGAATAGTGTCCAGTGAAAGAAAATTGAGATTTTTGCATTTCTTTCAATACATTGTCTTGTAATCTCTGGTATGAATCTGTAGAACTTCATTGAATGCCATTGACGTTGTTTTCTTTCAAGTTCAATGCAAGTGTAATGCTCTTTTAAAGCTTTCACCATTAATGCATCAAGGTTCTTCATTTTCTTAGTTTTCAAATGGGTATTCAATATAGTCTCTTATAGCTTATGTTTCCTTGTACCTAGTTACTATAGAGCTTCAAATCTTTGCAATGCATTCTCATTACATTGTCAATTTCATTTTAAGCATGAGTAGCTAAATCTTTTAGCTGGCAAAACCAAGGGGAACCTCCACTTGGGTATACCATTTTAACTCATTCTCCTCCCTTTTTTCAGAGTTCAGTGGTTTGGTTTGACTGGGTTAAGGGTGGATAAGTGGTGAGTCTTTGATATTCTGTAGGCCTTGTCATGGTTTATGCTTAGATACTCATCAATCTTATCCCTAGCTTCCCACAAATCAATCGTTCGTTCATGCTCTATTGGAGGAGGGTTTCGAGTTGAGACGGTATTCCTATTGGAGTGACCTCTTGGATTTGCCAATATTTTTTTCTCATTTTATTTGCATCAAAACAAATTTCACTAAACAACTTCCAACAACCAAAGATTTTACACTTTCTTTTTATGAAAATCACCTTCCCCTCGGTTTACTTCCTTTCCCGTGGAAATGACCTTGGAATACCACCAAGTAAAACTCAACCCGCAAAAGTCTCCTTGTGCTTGGGGAGAACTTTTGTACACACACACACATTTGTTATGTATTTACACTTCACATTACCATCATCTCATTTACACCCATCTCCTTGCCCTTTATTTTGATATCACCCATAGGAGAGTGACACTCCGCTTCATCCATATATTATACATGCTAAAAGGTGATGTTTAGAGGTTTGGAGACAACAAGGAATTTTGTCAAGCATTTTTTTGCGCCGTTGCCGAGGAATGCAAGTGTCAAACCAAGAAGGTGGTTTCTAGAAAACGATGGTAAGACCCGTGATCTTCGTTATGGGTTGAGGTACGTTGCTCCGTGTACATATTCTTGTTTGCCTATAATTTTTAGTGCGTATTAGATTAATTTTATATAGGGGTGAAAACTGACTTGTTAGACAAAACTTGGCCCCTTCCATGAATATTGACCAAGAACAACTCGAGGATGCGGGTGACAATTTTTACAACATAGGTGCAAATCCAATTGTCCAAAGGGGTGCAAATCCAAATGTCCCAAGGGGTGGGGGGCACAAGAAAGTCAGAATGAAATTGTTTCCCTTTTCCCTAAGGGATAAGGAAAAAATGTGGCTTATTTCTTTGAGTCCTCAAACCATCACATCTTGGAGCCAAATGATTTCTGAGTTTTTGAACAAATTCTTTCCGGTGCATAAAACCACCAACCTAAAAAAAAAATTCAAATTTTTTTGAAAAAGCCCAATGAACAATTTTATCAATGTTAGGATCGACATAAGGAGTTGCTCCAATCACTTCCACATCATGGCTTTGAAGCGTGGCAATTGGTGAGTTTTTTCTACGAAGGAATAACACTGGGCCATCAAAAATTCATAGATATGATGTGTAATTGTGAGTTCCTGAATAAGGACCCCGACGAGGCTTTAGACTATTGTGATACACTGGCCCAAAATGCACAGTCAAAACACACCACTGACCCAACTAATGTACCAAGGTCTTTGCCTCAAGGGAGTGGCCAACCTCAAGGGGGAGGGATTTACGATTTGAGGGACAGGGAGGGCTTACTTTCAAAAATTTTCAAACTGTCTAGGAAGGTGGAAACTCTTAAAGTCAACCAAAGACATAAGGTGTCTAACTTGTCTAACATTGCGGAGGGATGTGCAATTTGTGAGAATGTTGAGCATTCCACATCATAATGTCCTAGCATCCCAGCCCTTAAGGAAGCATATCATGAGCAAGTCCATGCATTCAACCAGCTAAGGCAATCATTTTCTCCAAATTCGAACACCTATAATCCGAGGTGGAGTCCAAATTTCAGTTGGAGAAATGAAAACCCCATTCCTCATGGATCAAGTGCATATTCATCTCTCATACCTTCCAAGCAAAACCAATACCATGGCCAAGGGCAAGCATCTAGCTCTCAATACCCAAGGACCAATCCACAAGGGTATTAGTCGAACCCGCCACCACAAAATTTTTCTCCAAGTCCTCCATCATAAAGTTTTTCTCAAGGACCATCCAATCCATCCATATGCCAACCTCCTCACAAAAGAAATTTGGAGGATATGGTCCATTCCTTCATTTAAAGCCAAACTGCCATCAATAACCAAAATGCCACAGCCATCAATGATATAAGAGCCCAACTCACAAAGTTGACAAACTCTATAGGGGTATCTCAACAAGAAAAGGGGAAGTTCTCTGCTCAACCACAAGAGAACCCTAGGGGTCAACATGTTGTTGAGTCATCGGAGCCTTTGAGAGAGAGTTGTGAGCAATTCAAAGCTATCACCACCCTTCATAGTGATAAAGAAATTGACAAAACCAATTTGTCAAAGGCCTCACCCAAGCCCACATTGCCAAAAGGAAAGAAACCTTGCGTGACACTGACAAGGGTGAAGTGAGTGGAGCAAAAGAGAGAGAGGTAGTTGAGAAAGATAAATTGATTGATAAATGTTTGTTTGTTCCTCCCATGCCTGCCCCGTTTCCTAGTCGTTTGAAGCCACCTGTCAAGGTGGCTAATTATGCTGATATTTTGGAAATATTTAAGCTGGTGAAGATTAACATTCCACTCCTCGATGCTATCAAACAAATCCCATCTTGTGCTAAAATTTTGAAGGATCTATACACGATGAAAAGGAGATTGAATATCCACAAGAAGGCATTCCTCATAGAACAAGTGAGCTTAATATTGAGGACCAACACTCCTCCCAAATTCAAAGATCCCGGTTGTCCAACATTAGCCATCACCATTGGAAATTATCGAGTGGAGCAAGCACTCCTCGATTTGGGGGCAAGTGTGAATCTTTTTTCCTACTTGGTGTATCAACAGCTTCAGCTTAAGGAGTTGAAGCCCACCTCAATCACACTTCAATTGGCGGATTGTAGTATCCGTACGCCAAGGGGAGTAGTTGAGGATGTCTTAGTTCAAATTGATAAATTTTACTTCCCTATCGATTTTATTGTGCTTGATACACACATTATTGCAAACCTTAGCTCTCAAATTCCCATAATACTTGGAAGGCCCTTCCTTGCTACATCTAATGCCGTGATAAATTACAAGAACGGTCTAATGAAGTTGGCATTTGGGAATATGACAACAGAACTTCATGTATTCAACTTGGCAAAGCAACTGAGTGATGATGAGGAAGTAAGTGCGTAAAATAGAATCGACACTTTGGTTGAGGAGCACTTAGAGCTGGAGGGGATGTTGAAATTCAAGGAATAAGGGATTGTGGATCTTGAAAATTATTATGAGTAAGAGGAGATAGAAGATTTGAAAGGGATGAAAAAGTGGATCCCTACATTCGAAGAGTTACCCCATCGAGAAAAGAAAATTTTTTCATCGAATGAACAAAAGCCCAACTTAGAGTTGAAGCCCTTGCCCTCCCATTTGAAATACGCCTATCTTGGAGAAGGGGAAACATTTTTGGTGGTCATTAACTCTACATTGAACATGCAACAAGAAAAAGAGCTCTTGGAGGTGTTAAGAAAGCATAAAGGAGTAATCTGGTGGACCATTGCGGATATCAAGGGGATAAGCCTCTTATTTGCACCCACCACATATATCTTGAGGAGGATTCCAAACCTTCCTGACAACCACAAAGACAGTTGAATCCCATAATGAAGGAGGTGGTGAGGGATAAAGTTCTGAAACTACTTGATGTGGGGATCATTTTTCCAATCGCCGATAGTAAGTGGGTTAGCCCCACACAAGTAGTACCTAAGAAATCAGGAGTTATGGTGGTTGAGAATGACGAGAATGAGCTTATATCTATAAGAGTGGTCGCCAGATGGAGGGTGTGCATTGATTACCGGAAGTTGAACGCTTGCACACGAAAAGACCACTTCCCATTGCCATTCCTCGATCAAGTTCTAGAACGAGTAGCCGGGCATCTATTCTACTACTTTTTAGATAGATACTCCGGCTACAATCAGATTGAGATTGCTTTGGAGGATCAAGAGAAGACCACCTTCACGTGCCCCTATGGTACCTTTGCCTACAGTTGCATGCCATTTGGACTATGCAATGCTTCGGGGACATTTCAACGCTGTATGATGGGGATTTTCAGTGACATGGTGGAAACGATAGTGGAGGTCTTCATGGATGACTTTTTGGTATTTAGGGATTCATTCAAGGGATGTTTGGCAAACTTGGAGAGAGTTCTAACAAGACGTGAGGAGAAGAATCTAGTCTTGAATTGGGAAAAGTGTCACTTTATGGTGACAGAAGGAATTATGCTTGGCCACATAGTTTCGGCGAGGGGTATTAAAGTCAAAAAATCCAAGGTGGAGGCCATCTCCAACCTCCCCATGCCAAGAGCCATCAAAGGCATCTAGTCATTTTTGGGCCATATAGGTTTTTATGGTTGATTCATAAAGAATTTCAGTGCATTGGCCTGACCCTTGATCCACCTACTGTCTAAAGAGGTCACATTCGAGTGGTCGGATGATTGTGAGGCATCCTGTAAAAAACTTAAAAGTATCCTAGTCACACCTCCGATCATGTGAACACCCAATTAGGACCTACCTTTTAAGCTCATGTGCGACGCGATTGATTACGCAGTTGGTGCATTGCTTGTTCAAAGGGAGAAAAATAGATCATATGTGATACACTATGCTAGCAAAAAACTAAATGAGACTCAGATGAATTACACTACCACCAAGAAAGAATTGCTAGCTGTAGTGTTTGTTTTAGATAAATTTCATTCTTACATCATTGGTTCACCTATTATTGTCTTTACTAACCATTCTGCCTTGAAGTACTTGTTGTCCAAGCAGGATGCAAAACCAAGACTCATTAGGTGGATACTTTTCCTACAAGAATTTGACTTGATGATCAAGGACAAGAAAGGAGTTGAGAACGTGATGGCAGATCACTTATCCCGGCTTGTGGTGCAAGAGGCCGATGAGCACATCCCTATCCCTGAATTTTTCCCTGATGAACACTTGCTTTCAATTCATTCTGTGTGTCCTTGGTATGCTAATATATGTAATTACCTTGCAACAGGACAGATTCTACCGCAATGGAGCCTAGAAGATCGAAGACGATTTATGACGGATGTGAAGTACTTCTACTTCAACAACCCATATTTGTTCAAGTACTACCCCGATCAAATCATGAGGAGATGTGTACCTAAAAATGAACAGCAGGACATCCTTTCATTTTTACCATTCACAAGCTTGTGGTGGACATTTTTCAGCTAAAAAGACTTCAGCTAAAATTCTCCAATCAGGTTTCTACTGGCCCTCTCTCATTAAAGATTGTGTTTCATTTTGTAAGGCATGCGACAGATGCCAACGATTGGGTAGTGTGACCCGGAGACACATGATGCCCTTCTCCCTTGTGCTTGTCATAAAAATATTCGACTGTTGGGGTATTGATTTCATGGGTCCGTTCCCTATGTCATATGGTTATCTGTACATCCTACTGGTAGTGGACTATATGTCCAAATGGGTGGAGGCTATCTCGACCAAGACTAATGACCATCGGGTCGTAGTCAATTTCCTTAAGGAGAACATCTTTTCGAGGCTTGGGATGCCTCGTGCAATCATAAGTGATGGTGGATCACACTTTTTTAATAGGTCATTCGCTTCATTAATGTTCAAATATGGCATCACTCACAAAGTATCCACCGCCTATCACCCACAAACAGATGGCCAAGCTGAGCTAGCCAATAGGGAGATAAAGGGTATTCTAGAAAAAATGGTCAAACCAAATAGGAAGGATTGGTCCAAAAGATTGACCGATGCCTTATGGGCATACCGTACTACCTTTAAAACTATTTTGGGCATGTCTCCCTACCAGCTTGTCTATGGAAAGGACCTACCATTTGAAATGGAACATAAGGCCTATTGGGTCATTAAGACTTTAAATTTCAACTTAAGAATGGCCGATAAACATAGGAAGTTGTAAATGAATGAGTTGGAAGAGATTCGACGAGATGCGTATGAGAGCTCCAAAATCTCAAAGGAATGGGCTAAGATCTTTCACGATAATTCCATTGTACGAAAATAATTTTGGCCCGGTCAAAAAGTGTTCTTATACAATTCTCGCCTCTCAATTTTTCAAGGAAAACTCCGATCCCGTTGGGATGGCTCCTATCTTGTCGAGGTGGCCTACCCCAATGGAGTTGTTGATGTGAAAAACCCCAAAGATGGCCAAACATTCAAGGTCAATGGCCAAAGACTCAAGCTATTCTTCGATGGTTTTGAAGGGAAAGAAATGGCGGAGGAATTAACGGATCCGGTATACCCGGACTTGGTCTAGGAGTAGCTAGTGTTTATGCTTTCTAGTGTACAGTTGCTTTTGTTTCCCTATGTTATTTTTCTCTTATGTCACTTATTTTCTTTGGTTGTATAGTATTGGTTTTCTTAATTTCAGATCTTTGTGCTTTTGTCACAAGCTCATTTGTGAGGTGTTCTCTAACCCTACTCACCCTTTTTACTTTCCTTCATTGCATATCGTATTTTTTTTGTTGCACTGAGGACAATGCATGATTCAATTTGAAGGGTGAGGTGCACCATTTGCATGATACACCAATGTTATTGAGAAAATTTTTTGTGATAACAGATTTTTGCTTGCATTAGTGAAAAATATGTAAAAATTTAGAAAATTTTTGATGAAAAATATCTAAAAGTTGATCTGTATTCCCTTATGAAGAGTGTGTGGATTGGATGACATATTTTTCTTTGTTGTGAACTTTGAGCACATGAGCATACCATGCAAATTGATCCTATCCATGAGTATCACATATTTATTGATTTTTGAACTTAACTGTATGCGACCTTTGAATGTGTAATTTCAGCAATTTACGGATTGGATTCATGTTTTAGGCTTAACATAAGTAGTGGAGATGAGTAAGAAGCTATGTGAGCTTTAATGTCAATCCTTGTTTGGAGGGAACTTACATTTACTCAAAGAAAAAATTTTCAATGTCAAATTTGTTCAATAATCTCATTACATTTGTTTTGGTTAGGTGCATTTGGATAGTAGGCTGACTCGTCTTGTTTGTATAATGCCATTCCATGGGGACCTGGAAGTGATCTAAGGCCATCCTTGAATAGTTTGAGCCTTTGCCCTGTTTCTTGAGAAATTATTTATCCCTAGTGCCATGTTTGAGCCTAATTGAAATTCATTTCTATGCCACACATTTGACCAAGCCAAATAAGATAAGAAATATCTACCTTACCTTGGTTGCTCCTAAAACAAAAATGAGTGATTGCGAAAGAAGGAAGTGTGGTGTGGAAATTCAAGCAAGGGATTAGGAATGTGAAACTCAAAGAGTTGGAAAAAAAAAGGAAAGAATGATCGAAAGAAAAAGAAAAATGTTAAGGAAAAGAAAGAAAGAAACAAATAGTGAAGTGATGATGTTAGCCTAGAAATACCATAAAAAGGGAGATAGTTTTGAAATAAAGGTCATTCACTTGGAACAACCATCTTTGTTATCCAATATTTGTCATTTTATTTACCTAGATACTACCCCCAAGGCCCCATTATAACCCTTGAAAGTCCTAAGTGATCTAGGGTAGCATGGGAGTTGCATAGCCTTAAAGAAAATGATGAGTTAGTTTTACTGTCCAATGCCCTAGCATTCTTTTTATGAGATTATGCCAAAGTCGCTTCATTTTCATATGTGAACTTCATTTTTTGATTACATGTGAGCACACTTTGTTTTGAACGCAAGATTCTACCTCACATGTACACATGGAGTGCATACCAGGATAACTTGAGTGTTTTTCTTTGGTTAAGAGTGAACCTTGGTAAGTTTTGCATTGAAGCTGAATTTGGATAGCTATTCGAGTGTGAATTCTATTGCGGAAATGCTCAAATTACTTGTTTAATTCACACACACACGAGTTGAAAATGAATTTGTAGGTGCATACTTCGGACTAGTTTTTGAGACTATGGTTTTACTTATGTGTGCTTAGTTAAATCATCTGAGAAATGTGTTAATTAGTTTCATACCTGCAAAATAGGGGAATATTGCTCAAGTTTTGGTATTTAAGATGAATTAGGAATGCCCATGTTTTTAATTATGTGATTTTCATTTTCAATATTCATTTTGGTATTTTAAAGTAGAAATCCATGACTTGTACGTTGAAAACATAAAAATCGTAAATCATGTTACAATTTCATAAATGACTTTGGGCATGATTTGCCAATTGTGGTTCATAAGTGTGCTTCAAGTCCTTGGTAGGATAGGCGTCTTAGAAAGGGTGCAAGATGTGTTTGAATTAAGTTAGAATGGATTTTATGTGATTTTTTTGAATAAAGGATTGGTTTTGCGGCAAAGGTACAACCTTCCGGAAGGTCAATCAAAACCTTCCAGAAGGTTTTACCTACTGCATTTTTTAAACAAAGGCAGTAAGCAAAACCTTCCGGAAGATTTTGATCGACCTTCTGGAAGGTTTTGCCCAAAAAATTAAAAATGAGGGTTTTAAAGTCGAAAAGTTTGGAAAATCTTTCGCGTTTCCAATCCATCTCTTGCTCTCAAACCCTCTCCTCTCCTTCTTCTCTCTTCTAACCTTCAAATTGCTTCCCCCAAATCTCAAAACTTCTTACTCTCTCTTGATTTAGGTTCACTTTTAGGGTGCTTTATCCAAAATAAAACCAAGTGTTTTTCAAGCAAACCCTAGATTTCCATTTCCCCTAAAATTCTGAATTTCTCTTTAATCTTCCCCAATCTCCTCAACTTCTTGGTGATGGCTTGTACAAGAGTGATGTCCATGGAGGTAGTTGATACCATTGAGAGTTTGTGAAGGTTGTTTTTGGTGGCTCTTGGGTTGGAGGCACTATTGATTCTCATGGCCAGAACCAAGAACACTAGCCCTAGTGCTTCTCCACCCCCCCTCTGGCTCCACATCCAAGAAGAGGACCGGTGAGGGTCCTAGCTCCCAAAACAAAGCAGAGTGGAGGATGAAGGCAAGACACGACACTCGCAAGCAACGTATGGAGAAAAAGGGTGTGACGTGTGAATGCTATGTGGATAGGGTTTCGTTGGGGTCTAGGAGCGAGGTGGTGAAAATTATTGAACAATAGGGGTTGAATTTTTGGTTTGAGGAGGTCAAGTGGTACAATTTAGGGATGTGTCGTGACTTTTACCAGAAGTTGGTTGTTTTTCGTGACAATGAGAGTAAGCTAAAGACGATTGTGAGGGGCAAAGCAATTGAGGTGACCCCGGACTCAATAGCCACGGCGATGGGGTACGTGAGACCTCCCCTGACCACTGAGGTCTACCCACACTATGTCGAAAGGGGTATAACTCTCAAGGACTACGTGGCCCTCACCTATAAGGACCCGACCACGTTCATGGGAACAACGTTGGTTGGGGGTCTCAAGCATGCATACAAGGGTCATGAATAAAGTCCTCCATTATAATATGATGCCCCGGGGTTCGGAGAAGAACCTAAACATTGAGAAGCTCACATTACTGCATGCCTTTATGACGGGAGTTGCCATTGACGTGGCATATTACATTTGGTTGGAGATGAGAGAGTCTGCCCAGGCTGCAAAGCCAAAGGCAAATCTCCCTTTTGGCAGCTTAGTCACTCATCTCTATGATCGGGCTAAGGTAAAACACTATGCCCAAGATGTTCTCCTTCCCCTGGACACTAGAGCAATTGGGAAGTCTAGCAGTAGCAATAGAGTTGCTAGGACTAGAAAAGAGAGAGATAGGACCCTGAGGCCACAGCCGTAAGATGCTGGAGCATCTTCTTCAGCACCCCACCACCTGCACCTACTCCGGCTCGCACTATGTCACAGCATATGGATGCTATAGAGTCAACTGTGTATGGGATGTCTAAGATGTTGATACAGCTATTCCAGCATACCTTCCCGGGAAAGCCTATTCCCAAAAGACCACCACCACAGCCTTTTAGCTGGTCCTTCTGTTTCCGTTTCCGTTCCCGTGCCTTCTACGATTGTGGAGGTGGGAGATGTTGATGATGAAAAGGAAAAGTTAGAGTCTGAGTCCAAGTCTGAGACTGAGGATGTGGATTTTTTTACAAAGATGATGATGATGATGATTAGGGGGATTTTTTGGCTTTTATTTTGAGTTTTTGGTTGTACACAGCTAGGGTTTTTCCGTATCGGCCAGTAGAAGTGTCATTAGGTTGGTCGTTTTGTTTTGGGACTTGAACACATTGTAAAGAACTTTTTGAAGTGATCAATGGAAACACCACAGTTGTTACATTTGCATCCATGCCCAAGCTATTTCCCTAATTGCAATGTGATTTATGGATCTTGAGTTGTTGTGATTTTTACTTGTATGAATGAATGAGTTTTCCTTTAATTTTATAGCTATGCTAGGAAATAATATTTGCTAGGGACTAGCAAAACTCAAGTTGGGGAGTGTGATTAGCACAAAAACATGACATATATTGTGTGCTAATATGCCTTTAGTACTTGTTTATAGTCATAAATTTGGGGAGAAATGTGCTTAACTTTTGTTTTGATGGAGTTTTGTGTGAATGCAGGTAAAACAATGTAAATGGTATGAGTTATACCCCTATTGAAGTGGTTGAAGTCAATGAAGAAGAGGGGGTAGCTTAAAGGAAGGTTTGGAGGGAGAAGAAACCAAGAAAATGGAATTGGGTTGAAGACCTTCCAGAAGGTTTGGGTAAAAACCTTCCGAAAGGTGTTGCCTTGGATTTCTTTTTTTTCACTACCAAAACCTTCTGGAAGGTTTTGTCCATTGGAATGAACCTTCTGGAAGTTTTTGCCTACTGGAGTGAAACCTTCCGGAAGGTTTTGTCTACTGGAATGAACTTTCCAGAAGGTTTTGCCTGCTGACCCTTTCATTTAATTGTCCCTGCAAAACCCTTCCAGAAGATTTTATGTCGACCTTCTGGATGGTTTTTGCTAAACTTCCCAGACAGCCTGTAACTCAACTCTGAAGCTTGGGGGTCCCACTTGCACTACTCCATCAAATCTCCTGCCATTCCTTACATGTCCAGGAAGCCTCCCTTACCCCTACTTGGTCTTTATGATGCTTGGGCATTAATAAGGAAGAGTGAGAAGAAGCTTAGGAGAGAGAAGAGTGGAGGCTGGTCCTAGTTTACATCATGCAGTCCCTATGGATGGAAATCACATCACTCAGCAGGAAAGAGGAGACTATGGACGTTTTGGGGGGAAAAGGACTCCATTATTGAGCATCCTACAATACACAGAGAGATAGTGAGAGTCTGGAGGAGAAGATGAATAGTGTCTAGTGAGAGAAAATTGAGATTTTTGCATTTCTTTCAATACATTGTCTTATAATCTATGGTATGAATCTGTAGAACTTCATTGAATGCTATTAACGTTGTTTTCTTTCAAGTTCAATGCAAGTTTAATGCTCTTTTCAAGCTTTCACCATTAATGCATCAAGGTTCTTCATTTTCATAGTTTTCAAATGGGTATTCAATATACTCTCTTATATCTTATGTTTCCTTGTACCTAGTTACTCTAGAACTTCAACTCTTTGCAATGCATTCTCATTACATTGTCAATTTCGTTTTAAGCATGAGTAGCTAAATCTTTTAGTTGGCAAAACCAAGGGGAACCTCCACTTGGGTATACCATTTCAACTCATTCTCCTCCCTTCTTTTAGAGTTCAATGGTTCGGTTTGACTGGGTTGAGGGTGGATAAGTGGTGAGTTTTTGATATTTCGTAGGCCTTGTCACGGTTTATGCTTAGATACTCATCAATCTTATTCCTAGCTTCCCACAAATCAATCGTTCATTCATGCTCTATCGGAGGAAGGTTTCAAGTTGAGACGGTATTCCTATTGGAGTGACCTCTTGGATTTGCCAACATTTGTTTCTCATTTTATTTGCATCAAAACAAACTTCACCAAACAACTGCCAACAACCAAAGATTTTACACTTTCTTTTTACCAAAATGACCTTCCCCTCGGTTTACTTCCTTCTCCGTGGAAATGACCTTGGAATACCACCAAGTAAAACACGACCCGCAAAAGTCTCCTTGCACATGGGGAGCACTTTTGTACACACACACACATTTGTTGTTCATTTACACATCATATTACAATCATCTCATTTACACCCATCTCCTTGCCCTTTCTTTTGATATCACCCATAGGAGAGTGGCACTCCCTTTCATCCATATACTATACATGCTAAAAGGTGATGTTTAGAGGTTAGGAGACAACAAGGAATTTTGTCAAACACGCATTAGCTCAAAAGGTAGATCCCACCTGGGTGGTTGCATGATCAGAGGTGTGACTAGAATGCTTTTAAGTTTTTTAAAGGATGCCTCACAATCATCCGACCACTCGAATGGGACCTCTTTAGACAATAAGTTGGTCACGAGTCGGGCCAATACACTAAATTTTTTTATGAATCAATGATAAAACCCGACGTGGCCCAAAAATGATCGGATGCCTTTGGTGGCTCTTGGCGTAAGGAGGTTGGAGATGGCCTCCACCTTGGATTTTTTGACTTCAATACCCCTTGCCGATACTATATGGCCAAGAAAATTTCCCTCCGTCACCATAAAGTGACACTTTTCCCAATTCAAGACTAGATTCTTCTCTCATATCTTGTTAGAACTTTATCCAAATTTGCCAAACATCCAGTGAATAAATCCCCAAACACTGAGAATTCGTCCATGAAGACCTCTACTATCTTTTCCACCATGTCACTAAAAATCCCCATCATGTAGCGTTGAAAAGTCCCTGGAGCATTACAAAGTCCAAACGGCATGCGACAGTAGGCGAAGGTACCATAGGGGCACGTGAAGGTGGTCTTCTCTTGATCTTCCAATGCAATTTCTATCTGATTGTAGCTGGAGTATCCATCTAAAAAGCAATAGAATAGGTGCCCCACTACTCTTTCCAACACTTGGTCGAGAAATGGCATTGGGAAGTGGTCTTTTCTTGTGTAAAGGTTTAGCTTCCGGTAGTCAATGCAAACTCTTCACCCAGTGATTGCCCTTGTCGGTATAAGCTCATTCTCATCATTCCCCACCACCGTCACTCCAAATTTCTTAGGTACTACTTGCGTGGAGGTAACCCACTTACTATTGCTAATCGAAAAAATGATGCCCACGTCAAGTAGTTTCAACACCTCATCCCTCACCACCTCCTTCATGATGGGATTCAACCTCTTTGTGGCTGTTGGGAAGGTTTGGAGTCCTCCTCAAGATAAATTTATAGGTGCAAATGAGAGGGCTTATTCGCTTGATGTCTGCAATGGTCCACCCAATTGCTCCTTTATGCCTTTTCAATACCTCCAAAAGTTCTTCTTCTTGTTCCCCATTCGATGTTGAGCTAATAACCACCGAAAATGATTCACCTTCCCCGAGATAAGCATATTTCAAATGGGAAGGTAGTGGCTTCAATTCCAAAATGGGCTTTTGCTCGTTTAAAGGAAAGATTTTCTTTTCTTGATGGGGTAACTCCTCGAATATAGGGATCCACCTTTCCACCCCTTTCAAATCTTCTACCCCATCTTGCTCCTCAAATTTCTCAAGATCAACAATTCCTTCTTCCTTGAACTTTAACATCCCCTCAAGCTCTGAGTGTTCCTCAACCAAAGTGTCAATTCTATTAACCTCACTTACTTCCTCATCATCACCCGGTTGCTTTGCCAAGTTGAATACATTGAGCTCCATTGTCATATTCCCAAATGTCAGCTTCATGAGATTGTTCCTTCAATTTATCACGGCATTAGATGTAGCAAGGAAGGGTCTTCCAAGTATTATGGGGATTTAGGAGTTAAGGTTTGCAACAGGGTGTGTATCAAGTACAATAAAATCCACAGGGAAGTAAAATTTATCAATTTGAACTAAGGCATCCTCAACTACTCCCCTTGGTGTTCGGGTACTACGATCTGATTGAAGCATGATTGAGGTGGGCTTCAACTCCTCAAGTTGAAGTTGTTGATACACCGAGTAAGAAAGAAGGTTCACACTTACTCCACTCGACAATTTCCAATGGTGATGGCAATGGTTGGATAGCCGGGGTCTTTGAATTTTGGTGGAGCGTTGTCCTCAATATTGAGCTCACTTGCTCGGTGAGGAATGCTTTCTTGTGGACATTCAGTTTCCTCTTCACCATGCATAAGTCCTTCAAAATCTTAGTACATGATGGAATTTTCTTGATAGCGTTGAGGAGTGGAATGTTGATCTTTACCTGCTTAAACATTTCCAAAATATCAGCATGGTTAACCACCTTAATAGGTGGCTTCAAACGACTAGGAAAAGGGGCAAGCATGGGAGGAACAAACACCCTATCATCAACTAATTTATTTTCCTCAACTACCTTAATTTCTTTCTTTTCACTTGACTTACCCTCGACAGTGTCACCTATGGTCTCTTCTTCTTTTTGCAATGTGGTTTTGGGTGAAACCTTCGGCACAACAGATTTATCGATTTGTTTGCCACTGCAAAGGGTGGTGACCGCTTTGAGTTGCTCACAACTCTCCTTGGTGTTCTTGAAAGATTCAATCACATGTTATCCCTTAGGGTTCTCTTGGGGTTGAGTGGGGAATTTCTCCTTTTCTTGTTGTGATAACCCTATGTGATTGGTAATTTTTGTGAGTTGAGCAGCCATGTTGCTAAGAGTTGTGGTAGTTTGGTTATTGATGGCAGTTTGGCTTTGGATGAAGGCATGAACTACATTCTCCAAGTTCCTTTTGTGAGGGGGTTGGTATGTAGACAGATTGGATGGTCCTTGTTGGTTGAAGCCTTATGGAGGTGGACTTGGTGAAAAATTTTGTGGTGGTGGGTTTGACGAATACCCTTGAGGATTATTCCGGGGGTATTGGGAGCTAGACGCTTGCCCTTGGCCTTGGTATTGACCTTGCTTAGGAGGCACGGGAGATGTGTATGTGTTTGAGCCATGAGGGACGGGGTTATCATTTCTCCAACTAAAATTAGGGTGATTACTTCACCCCAAATTTTATGTGTTTGAGTGAGGGGAGAATGATTGCCTTGTTTGGTCAATTGCATGCACTTTCTCATGGTACGCTTCTTTAAGCATCGGAATGTTGGGGCACTCCGATATGGAATGCTCCCCACTCTCGCAAATCGAGCAAGACTCCTCAGTCCTTGACACATATGACATTTCATGCCTCCTATTTACCTCAAGACTCTCAACTTTCCTTGATAATTTGACAATTTTTGAAAGTAAGTCTTTCCGGTCTCTCAAATCATAGATCCCTCCCCCTTGTGGTTGACTACTACCCAAAGACGTCCTAGGTACATCGTTGGGATCCCTAACATCCCAGGATTATGCATTTTGGGCCAGTGTACTAAAGTAGTCCAGGGCCTCATCAGGGTCTTTGTTCAAAAACTCGTCATTGCACATCATTTCAATGAATTGTTTAAAGCTTGGTGTGATTCCTTCATAAAAGAAACTTACCAGTTGCCATGATTCAAAGCCATGATGTGGTATTGATTGTATCAACTCCTTGTAGTGATCCCAACATTGATAAAATTGCTCATTGGGCTTCTCAGAAAAATTTTGAATTTCCTTTTTTAAAGCTATGGTTCTTTGAACAGGAAAAAATTTGTTCAAAAATTTAGAAAGCATTTGAGCCTAAGAGGTAATGGATCGAGGTCGCAAGGCATACAACCATAATTTGGCTTTATCACAGAGGGAGAAAGGAAACAATTTCAATCGAGCTATATCCTCCATTGCATAGTTAGCATTGAAGGTTGCAACTATATCCTCAAACTCCCTTATGTGCAAATAGGGGTTTTCCTTTTCAATCCCATGGAATGTAGGAAGTAGTTGCAACATCCCTGGCTTAACTTGGAATAGATGAGCATGCACTAATAAGAGGATGCATGAGGGTGTAGTGCTATGGATTGGTTGAAGGAATTCCCTCATGGATCTTGCTGGAGGATCTATTTGGAGATTGTTCCTTTCATTCACAAGAGGGGGGAATTGCACTCATGGATTAGGCACTCTAGGTTCTTGCACTCCCCCACCCCTTTGAACGTTTGGGTTGGCATCCATATTCCCAAAATTGTCACTCGCATCCGTGGGTGGATCTTGGTCAATATTCATGTTGGGGTCTATGGGTTGTCTAACCAATCAGTTTTGTTCGTTCCATCCCCAGATGCAACAACTTATGTACAAGTGAAATTATACACAACAAAAATATATACATAGAATAACGTACCTTAGCCCATGATGAAAATCACGGGACTTACCTCTGTTGTCCGGAAATCGCCTCCTTGATTCGACACTTGCCTTCCTCGACAACAACGTCAAAAATGCTTGGTCATTTTCCTTATTGTTCCTAACCTCCTAACACCTTCCCTCAATGTATGTATGATGTGTGTGCAAAAAGGGAGGGGAGTGTCACACTCCCTTGGAATGGTGTCAAAGAAAGGGCAAGGAAAAAGGAAAATAGAAATGTGAAATGTGATGTGTGTGTATAAAAATGCTCCCCAAGTGCAAGGAGACTTTTGTGGGTCGTGTTTTACTTGGACGTATTCCAAGGTCATTTCCTCGGGGAAGGATGTGAATTATTCTGAAAGTGATTTTTGTGGAAGAAAGTGTAAAATCTTTTGTAGTTGAAGTTTGGTTTGTGAGTTGTGTTGGGATGAAAATAAGTTGGAAAGCAAGTGTTGGCCAATCCGAAGGGTTTACTCCGATGATAATACCGAGTCAACTCGAAACCTTCTTTCAACGGTGCATAAGTGAACGATCGATTCATGAGAAATGAGGGACATAACGAAAATGAGGATCTAAGCATAACCCATGACAATGCCTACGGGGATATTAAGGATTCACACTCCGATCCACACTCAACCCAGTCAAATCGAACCACTGTACACCGAGGGGAGGAGAGGGGTTGAGTTGAGGTGGTATACCCAAAGGGAGGTCTCCCTTGGATTAGCCAACGTAAAGATTTCGCTACTCGTGATTAAATGGGAACCAACAATGTAGTGAGAATTCATTACAAGGAAAGGAAATGCTTGGTGAAGTAAATGCAAGAAATGTAAACTAAATGAGGATGCATTTAATACCCATTTACAGCTAAGAAATTTAAAAACATTGAAGCATTAATGGTGAAAGCTTTAACAGAAGATTGAACTTGAAAACAACTAAACATTAATGACATTCAAAGCATTAAAGGAAGCTTCAAAAGTTCTTATATCAAATTAGAAGACAATGTATGGAAGAAACTATAAAAATCTTAACTTCTCTCTCTAACTACACTATTCATCTTCTTCCCCACTCTTTTTCTCTCTATCTTCTAATGTGTAATGTATTAAGTGTTGAACAATGGAGTCCAATCTTGCCAAAAACGTGCTTGGAGTGATGGCCTAGCCTGCAGATATGATCTCTATCCACAGAGCTACAGGAGGAATGGGCTGGATAGGGGGTGTAGACCTGGTCTGCACACCCAACTTATCTTATCTTCTCTTCTCTCTCCTCATTGATCACCATGGCTCCAAAAGTCTAAAGAGAGGTGTGAAAGGGATGAACAGTGTTGTGGGTGTGTCGGAGGAGTGTGGGAGACCTGTTGGTGGGACCCTCAAGGCAGCAGAGCATGGCTGTAGAATTTGGCCAGAATCAGTAAAGTGTACCGGTACGCGTACCGGTATCCCGAACTCCAGTAGCCTCAGCATACCGGTACGCATATTGGTACGATTTGGCTGATTTTCTAATTTTTTTGATTTCTTCCTCTCCTAACCTTTCCTCAAGCCATCCGTTCATCTTCATCATCCTTAAACCATCTAGGAAGGCTTTAAGAAACATCATTTGGCGCCTTTCATCTACAAACACCACAATTCTTCATTAATAGCTCAAATAGCACAAGTCCACACATTTAATCCCCAAAAGCAAGTGAAAAAAAATGTATTAGCACATAAAATATGCAATGTTTTGTGCTAATCAGTCATCTACACAACCAATGTAAAACCTTGGTAAATTTGAATTTTTACGAAAAATGGGCAAAATAGTAATTTGTCACTACGGTATGGGTTGCAAACCTAAATTTTTCTAGAGCTCGAATGACAAAACAGATCTCACCGTTGGATTCGTCTTGCAATATCTAGCTACCCTATCAATTTTTGTTTAATTTCAAGATAGTTCATGTTTTACGAGGCAATTAGGTCTCAAGTGATCCAAAAATGAAATTTTTAATAAAATTTTAAAAATAAGAAAATAATTTCAAGCAAGTCAAAATAAAAATATTTTGAACTTGAATCGAAACAAAATTTAATCATTTAAGGGCAAAAAGTGACTCAAAAAAAAGGATGACATGTGGCGCGATGTGGACCAAGTAATTAAAGAGTATAAATAGGGTGAGAAAATCTAATTTATCCCCATTGTGCAGCTGGGTCTTTAGATTAGAAGAGGGAGAGAGAAGAAGAGAGAAAAATAAGGGTTTTCTCAAGCTTTCCTCTTGTGATCAAGGGCCAAACTTTGGTCGAATCACCCTGGGCCAAGAACAAAAGTTGTTCTCCTCAATGTGGGCTACAAGACCATACCAAAAATAGAAGATTTGATCAAAGCTCTAAAATGGGGCTTGAAGAGATCAAGGGCTTCAGCTTGATTGGAATTCTTAAAGGCTTCTACCAAGTGAGTTTACACTTCAAGAGGTAGGTTTTTTTCCCTAACTAGGTTTATTTCTAACCAAGGGTGAGCATATGGAATGGGTAGGGTGTTAGATGTTTATAACTCTTGCCTATTGTTGTAATAATTGAGGAAATGGGTATTGATATTAGGTAGAATAAATTCTATCTTGAATTGGTGTGTGGAAATTGCTAGTTTGTGGTTCTTAGAAAAATGCTATTATATGGGCATGTGATGTGTTTATATTGTGCCTTGTAAATTAGGTGGATTATTGGCATAGATTAACATGCTTGGGATTTACTGTTGGATATAATGTTAACATATGTGTTATGATAAGTTAGCATTGTGATAAATTGTGAAAATTATATATTTTTGATATAATTGGCAATATAATGGTGAAAATTTCTCATTTGACATTCATTGCATATTGGGTATGATGTTGGCATCACATTCATAGGCATTGTACATGAGTGTCGGTGTGTGTGTGCATGGTTCAATCAAACACCATACTTGGTGGATGATGGGTGAGCTCGAGAAAAGTTGGAAAGAAGTTTCAACTGAGTTGCATGGTTGCATGAAAACTTGTGTTGGGTATAACAAGAAGGGCTAAACTCTCCCTCGGGTGCAAGACCTGGCTACTGGTTTATACACTTCCAACGGTGCAAGTCCAAAAAAGTGTATTGATGTGTGGAGCCGGCGGTGAGACACCAAAAGTCCGCTACCCAACAAAGAAATATGATTTTATTTTATAAAAAATTGTCATTCAATGTGTAACATCAATGACGGGGGCTTGGGATGCCCGATTTTCACACATTGGCATTGTATTGTGTTGTGGGAGTCAGTGAAGGCTAGGGTTAAAGTGGATGAGTGAGTCTCATCTCATTTAATGGCATAACATAGTGAATTCCAACATAGAGTTGCATAATCTTGATTGGAATGTTTGTTGTTTGTGAAATTACATGTGACATTTCATATGCATCTAGGTTAGGGAGTAGCCTCTTTAGGAAATACCCTATTAAGCATAGCTCACCTTTTATGGGACAATATTTCAGGTGCAAGGTATACACCGATAGACGACTCTCATTCGGGGCCTCAAGGATGAAGAAAGGCCGATTTATGGCTTTTAAACCATATCTTGTAAAACATTTGCGAAATTTATGTTTTGGGCATGTAATCATATGAAAATGATTGTAATAGAACTTGTCGTCTCATGTTTCATGTGGAAAACTTCATTAAACATGTATTGAATGGTTATGGGATGGATTGGAAGTAATTGGAAATAAAAAAACAAGTGAAACAGGCAATTCTAGGCAAACCCTACAAGTAGGTTACAGGAAAGTTTCCAGTAGGAATATTTTAGTGGACAAAACCTACCGGTAGAATTTTCAAAAATCTCAAATTTTAAGAATGTTGTGCCATACTTTTGGACTTTGGATTCTTTTATTCAAATGATGTAAATGGACCTTAAATGAGGATAAATTATTGTATTTTGGACCTCAGAGGTTATGCATTGGGAGTTCTAGATACAACGGAGACTCCGTCCAAATTTTGGGTTTTGTGATCCTAGTTAAGGGGATACTATTGACGTGATGTCGGGTTGTGCGATAATCAAGGGTATTTTTGCTGGTTGATGGGTGATCAACGATTTATAAAGGACCCCTGGTTTTTGGGTGTCACAACCAAAAAGTGTGCCGACTTTGTAAGCCCATCCACAATCACCCATATTGCGTACAAAATTCATAGTGACATACTCCCACTTCCACTCAGCCACTTCCAAAGGCTGGAGCAACCCTACTGGTCTCTGGTGCTTAGCCTTGACTTGCTGACACGTAAGACACCTGCTAACGAAATCCACAACGTGACTTTTCATCCCGCTCCAGTAGTACTGGCAGCGAAGATCATGGTACATCTTCTTGTCACCTGAATACACAGTAAAATGGGAGCAATGAAAATCCCAAAGGATCTCCTCTCTCAAATCCACTGACTGGGGAACCACAACCCTTTTCCTAAATTAAAGACTACCATCTGTGTGAATGGCCCAACCCTTGTTACTTGTACTCAATTATACCCGGTCCCTAATAGACAATATCTCTATGTCCTGTCCCTAGGACTCGATCACTCTACTCAATAGGGTAGGCATAGCCATCAAACTTCCTAAATTGCCCTGAGCCAGACCCCTGTAGTGTAGCCCAAACTGTACCACAGTCTCAAGCATCGGCCACTCCAAGGAAGCTATACTACCCAAGATTTCCTGTGACTTCTAGCTCAGTGCATCAACCACTATATTTACCTTACCAAAATGGCAATGGAAACTGAAATCATAGTCCTCCAAGTACTACATCCACCTACGCTACCTCATGTTGAGGTCCCGCTAAATGAAGATATACTTTAGACTCTGGTGGTCTGAAAATACCTCAAATTGTTCTCCATACAGATAGTGGCATCATGCCTTCAAGGCAAAGACGACAACCGCTAACTCCATATCATACATGGGTAGTTATGCTTGTGGTTCATTAACTGTCGTGAACCATAAGCCACCACCCACTCGGACTGCATCAATACACATATAAGTCTGTCTTTTGAGGCATCACAGTATACTGTGTCCCACTATCCCCTCTCCGAAACTATCAGAATGGGGCAAAAGTAAGCCTCATCTTCAACTCCTGAAATGCCTTCTCACACGAGTTATCCCACTGAAACTTGACCTCCTTCTTGGTCAATCTAGTCATAGGTGTAGCTAGTCAGGAGAAGTCCTCAATAAACCTTTGGTAATATCCAGTCAATCCCAAGAAATTACGTATTTCGAAGACTGACTTCGGCCTCTCCCAACTCATGACTGCCGTTTCCTTCTCTGATTCCACTAATACACCAGAAGCCGACACTACGTGTCTTAGACATTTTACCTCCATTAGCCAAAATTCACACTTGTTGAACTTGGGGTACAACCGGTGGTCTCTCAAGGTTTAGAGAACAATGCTCAAGTGATCCTCATGCTCCTCCTCCTGAGTAGATTAGAATGTCATCAATGAAGATCATGGCAAACTGATCAAAATAGGGTTAGAACTCCCTATGCATGAGATTCATGAATGTCATCGGGGCATTCGTCAATCCAAATGGTGTCACAGTAAATTCAAATGCCCAAATCATGTTATAAATGTCGTCTTAGGGATATCTACTTCCCTAATCCTCAACTAATGATATCCTGTATGTAGATCTATCTTGGAATAGACCCATGTTCCTCTCAATCGATCAAATAAATTGGTTCAAACTTATTTTGTGATTTGATATTTATATTACACACCAAAGTATAAGTGGCCAAATTGTAGTTTTCTCAGTTTAAGTCCAAGATCGATCCCACAAAGAGTTTTTAATAATTAGAATTTAAAATAAGAATAGTAAAGTTATTGTTAAAGAAGGGTAACATGAGATAGCTTGTGATGTGAGCTTAGATTGATAACTAGTCTAAGTAAACTAAATATATAAATAAACTAGTTGAAGACAATAATATTAAAGCTACCCTTCAGTTTAAGGATCCCATATGCATTATATTGGTTAAGTATTGAAAATGTCATCTTACAACAATTAACTTCCAAGTCACTGGACAGTCAATCAGTATATAAATCATAGCATAGTAACTTCTTAGGTCAGCTGGTGGTATTATTAAACCATAACACAACAACTTTTTAGGTTAGCTGGTTATATGACAATTGACTAATCCAACTAAACCAGAAAGTCAAACCATTCATGAGGATCACTTGAATTACTCAATTGGTGATATTATAGTAAGTATGTGCATATTATTAAATTATAACGCAACAACTTCTTAGATTAGTTGATGGTATTATTAAACCATAACTTAGCAACTTCTTTAGTTAGCTGGTGGTATTATTAAATCATAACTCAGCAACTTCTTAGGTTAGCTGGTGGTATTATGTGTCAATTGATTAATCCAAGTAAACCAAAAGGTAAAACTATTCATGAGGATCACTAGAATTACTCAATCGGCTTTATTATAGTATGTATTAGTTAAACAACCCTAATAATCCAAAAGGACAAGCCATTCAGAATGATCATTTAGGTTATTCATCTAACAACTTTTATATCTTGTATCATTAAAAAACCTCAGTAATCCAAAAGGATAAGCCAATCAAGAGGATCACCTAGATTATTAACCTAACAATTCTACCATGCAATGGTAGAACATCCTCAGTGTCCCTGGAGGTCAAGTCATACCGTTGGAACACCATAGATAATTAACCACCAGGTTGATGATTCACTGATGACATAATTCCGGGCTACATAGTAACACCCAATTACGTACATCACTGTATCATGCATAAAGTTCATAATAATAGATAGTATATAATATTAAATATTGCTCGGTGTTCATAACTGTGAACATATTATATATATATATATATATATAGAGAGAGAGAGAGAGAGCTTAATAAAACATCATCATTTCCATAGTTTAACCAATATTATACGTATGTTTACCCCTCACTGAAGGGTATAAGTAAACTACTCACACACCATTACTATAGACAAGCAAGAAGTACGGGTAATTATCATTACAACAGTAAATAGAATGCAGACAGTGACACTTCTTTCACAAGAAACAATTAAAATACAACCAACCTTAATATCGATCACGACACAAAGGTGGCGGCAGTTCAACTCTCCAAGTAGAAAGACATAACAGAAATGTAGAAATATATAGTTTTGGCTAGAGAGTAGGACAGACTGGATCTCGAATCTCTCGATGACTTTCTCTCTTTCTCTCTTTCATTTGGATTTATTTCTAGAGCTCCCAAGTCTCTTTCTAACCCAGCCCAGCCAGTTTCAAATGAAGAGGCAGCCCCATATTTATAGGCAAAGGAAAGCTGGAGGAGGAAAGATGAACTCAAACTGCCAAGGACAACTGTCCAAATGCCATCACCACCATTTGGATGTTGGTGCTTTGCTGGAAAATTGATGCTAATCACTTGTTGTGCTGGCCATTTCTTGGTTATTTTACACTTCCCTCCCTTATTGTTCTAAGCTTTGACAGATTGTTCTTTATACTTTCTGGAATCAAAAAGGACTTTCTTTGGGTTGTAATGTGGCCATTGGTTTAGGGTTTAAGAAACGACGTCAATAAGATTCAAAAGCTACCCTTTATATTGTGGCACACTTCTTCTTAGTTTTCTAAGACTTTGCATGTTCATCCTTTCCATTTTTTACTTTTTTGGCTCTTTCTTTCTTTCTTTTTCTTTCGAAATTTTTTTATAGATTTTTCTTTTCTTTGAACAGTAATCATTCTTTTGCCTTTCCTTACTCTTTTCTACCTTTTCTTCTTCTTTTGCCTTTCTGTATCATACCAATTTAGGAGAGTGCAACAAAATTATGTAGCAAAGGTAGGTTTAATATATATTCTTATAGGGCTTGTATATATATATATATATATATATTGGGTGTCATGAAAAGAATTTATACTTTTATTTAGGCTCAATCACGGCTGAGTAAGGATATAATTTTGTAAAAGAAATGGTTAATGCTCAAAATTAATCAAAAATGGCCTAAGATCATTTTCCAGAAATCATACACCTGTATAATTCTTATCTAAAAGATTTTAAAGGATAATGCAAACAATTCAATCTAATGAATGCTAATCAAAGAAAAACTAATGAGATTATTCAAAAAAAAATTACTGCTGAATTGAAGATTCTTATCTGAGTAGATATAGAATATCTCTCCAGGAAAGATTGGTTCAAAATCTGCAACAGGTCTTATATCTCCACTATATATGCAAAGACTGTAATATTTCACAAGGTTTTTAACAATAAAGAAATCTAATTATGCTCAAAAGGATAGGTTTAAACAAAAATATTAAGATAATACACAACCAAATATGAAATTCCCACGGGATCAGATTAAGACTATTCTTGCAAAGCATTAGAATATTAACTTAATTTAACTGTGAATCATATGAGATAGTCTCCCTAACTTTTAAAAACATAAGTTTCATAACAATAAAAATAAATAAACTTAACACAAACAAGTTCAAAACCAAAAATAGGTTTAAAACATAAAGTAAATTAAAGTCCATAATTTAAAAGATGAGTGAAAGATAGCAAAGTTTTGTAAAATTTTCAGTGTTTTTGATCAAGAAGTTGAAGATCCTCCTCCGAAACTCTCTCGAAGTAGCCTCGAAATCTCTTCTTGATTCTGCTCATAATTATCCATGCATTTGTTGATCTTTGTGATGCTGATACCGAGCTGGGTAACAATGGTTTCCAACCCAAGTAAGATCTGTCTATATGTCTATGTGTTCTGTCATCCACTGCTATGTATGGCTAATCCACTTGTGGTTGAGGCTGATCTTGCGGGAAAAATTCTTCTGGTATGTGGAACGGCTCTTCTTGTAGTGGAGGTGGCACTTTTGGTTGTTCCTTAGGCTAAATGCCATGACTTTTCTTCAATGAAGTTTTATCTAGTGGTTCATAATGTTCCACTGTTTTCCATAACGGATCAACAATCACTCCCTTGTCCCTGCATAGCTAAGAAACTAACATAGCATATAGGACTGAGGGTTTTTTCCTATCCACAACAAGCAACATTTGATCCATGATCAGATTTGGCAAATAAATTGTGTGTCCCATCCCAAATGCATACAAGAAATAGGCCTGCTCAGTATAAATTTGATTCTTCTGGGCTCGGGGTAACAAACTGTTTATTGTTATCAAATTCAAAATTCGATATTTGTCCGTCAAATCCCCTTGCTTTATGTATTTATTTGGCCTTCCCCAAACAAACTCTGGGTTACCCATCAACTCTTTCCCTACATTGGTTAATTGAAGTAATTCATTGTAAGTATATTGCGAGTTGGGTGGTCTTTGCATGGGGTTAAAAAAATTTGATTATCGTAGCCGGTGTAACTTGAAAGATTCTACCTCGTACAAACACACGCAATTGTTTTTCTCCAATTATTTATGCATTACTATAAAATTCATGGACCAAGCAGTCATAAGCAAGAGCAATAAATCTAACATAATCCAACCATCCTCTTTCAGCAAGAATTTTTCTAACTCCCATGTTTTCAAAATCCTCAAAAATTACTAGCCTTTCAGGAATGATAGTTTTGGAGATAAAGTGAGCATCATACCAGGCCTGTTGTTCAAAATTCTGAAAAATCACCTCATTGTAGATATTTCTTGGTCCAAGTTGTTATGGAGGTGCTTGAGGTTGTTGCGGTTGATCCCTTTGTGCACGACTTGAAGATCCTCTCGTTCGACACCTTGAATCCATGTTTTTCCTGATTTCTCTTCAAATACTATGTTTCAACTGATTTCAATTGGTAGAAACCTTCAAAATGTGATTGTTAAGTAAATAATCAGAAAAGATTTGAAGAAAAACAGTCGAATATAGCAAATTTGAGAGGAATCCTTTGGAGAAAACTGACTTTTTTGAATTCGGCTTGCAAGGGAATGAGCAATGATTGGTTTTTTGCATAGAGTGAATATTTTTATGGGCACTACTGTCCGGACGCTAGCCCCACCTTCTGTACGGTTCTCCTTGACTAGATTCTGCATTGCAACTACAGTTGTTGCTCACAACTTTTTGAATTCTGCTTACTTAAAAATAATTCTTGCAGTTACAAAAGCTAAATGTAATTTAAATATTCTATGAAACTTTGCTAACCACTCTTTTTCTTTTTTAAAAATTGGTGTTATAAATTATTTATTTGTTATTTATTATTTATTAATTTTCCTAATTAATCTATAGTTATTTACATTCATTTACAATTATGTACATTATTCCAAAATTATACATTAATTGATCATACTGATTCAAAATCAGAACTTTCTAGATCAATAACACCAGTGACATGATTAACTTCACTTCTCACGTATCTTGTTAACATAGGGGTAGAATAGAATAGCGCCTCAGAATAATCCTTACTCTGCCCATACCTAATCCACCGGAGACGATCTGACGCTCGACCTGAAATTAGTTCCGCACACTGATTACATTGTATCAAATGTTCTAAATGACCACATTTTACACCACCACCGAGACATTTTGATCATCAGCGTTTAGCAAATGTACTTTTTCCACACAAGGGTCTTGGTTGAATTTCAAAAATTTTTAAATTTCTAACACTTCTAGCTTTTTGCATGATTAATGCATGTATATCTTTTGGAAGGTGACTTAGTAAAATTAAACTTAATTAGAACTTTTTTTCAACCATTGTACAATTATTTTTCACAAAATTGTAAAAATGACTCAAAATTTATTCACTATCCGATTCTTTAACGTCTGTCAGTTACAAAGACAAACAATTTTATAAAAAATAGTAAACATTAAATACAAATATAAGTAAATTCACACATAAGTAAATTAACACCCATACCCCCCCTAACGTAAATTAAACATTGTTCGTAGTATATAAAACAGTGGTAATTAGAACCGATAACAAAAACTAGCAATTTGTTGTTGTCTAGTGATTAGGATATCTGGCTTTCACTTAGGAATTTTAATCTGTCAAATAAATAACAAACAATTATTATTATTTATTTATAATTAAACAACAATATATATTTTCAAAGCACATAAACTAGATCAAAAAGTTGTACAGAAGTTATATCTTGAGCAAATTCATCATAATATGGTTTAAGTCTTTGACCGTTTACTTTAAAAATATTCTCAGTTAATGAATTCTCAATTTCAATTGCTCCATAGTCAAAAACTTGTTTGACAATATAAGGACTTGTCCATCTAAATCTTAATTTTTCAAGGAATAGACGAAGTTTTGCATTATATAACAGAACTTCTTGAGAAGGGATAAAAGATTTTCGCATGATATTTTTATCATGAAAAATTTTTGTTCTAGACTTAGAAATTTTTGCTTTTTCATAAGCTTCATTTTTTTAATTCCTCTAATTCATTAATTTGAAGTTTATGAGATACTCCAGCTTTATCCATATCAAAATTCATCATTTTGATCACTCAATAGGCTCGATGTTCTAATTCTACTGGCAAGTGACATGGTTTATCATAAACTAATCAATAAGGAGACATTCCTAAAATAGTTTTATATGCAGTACGGTAAACCCAAATGGCATCAGTTAATCTTTAAGGACCAATCTTTACGATCTGGATTCACTGTTTTTTCTAAGATATATTTTATCTCCCTATTAGTTAATTCAGCTTGTCCACTTGTCTATGGATGATACGGAGTAGATATTTTATGAGAAATCGAATATTTTCTCATAAGCTTTTCAAAAAATTTATTACAAAAATATAATCCACCATCACTGATAATAGTCCGAGGAATTTCAAATCTGAATAAAATATTTTCTTTTAAAAACTTGACCACAGTTCTGTGATCATTTTTTCTACATGGAATTACCTCTATCCATTTAGAGACATAATTGACTGCAACCAAAATGTATAGATAACCAAAGGATAGAGGAAATGGACCCATAAAATCAATGCCCCAACAATCAAAATTTCAACAATCAAAATAGGGTATAAAGACATCATATTTCTTTTTGAAATATCTCTTAGTCTTTGTCACCTATCACAATTTAGACAAAAGATATGAACATCTTTAAAAAGAGTTGGCCAATAAAATCCACACTACAAGATTTTAGCAGCGATTTTCTTTGAAGCAAAATGGCCTCCGCAAGCTTCAGAGTGACAAAACTGAATTACCTAGCCTATTTCATGATTAGGTACATAACGTCTTATTATTTGATCTTTACAATATTTAAACAAATAAGAATCTTTCCAGAAAAAATTACGTATTTCATTTAGAAATTTATTTTTATCAAACCTGGTATAATGAGAAGGAATAGTACTAGTGGCTAAATAATTAGCTATATTGCATCCCACGGTACTTCTATTATTGCAAAACGTTGTTCGTCTAGAAAGGTTTCTCTAATCAGATTTGGTTCTTCCTTTATTTCATAATTTAGTCTTCACAAGTGATCTGCCACCACATTCTCAACTCCTTTCTTATCTTTAATGATAAGATCAAATTCTTGAAGTAGTAAAATCCATCATAGGAGATGTGGTTTAGTATCTTTCTTTGTAAGTAAATATTTTAAATCTGCATAATTTGTTAATACAACAATTGATGATCCAACTAAATATAAACGAAATTTATCTAAAACAAACACAACAGCAAGTAGTTCTTTCTCTGCGGTTGAATAATTCATTTGTGCATCATTCAAAGTTTTGTTTGCATAGTAAATAACGTAAGATTTTTTATCCTTTCTTTAACCTAATACAGCTCTGACTTGATCCAAAATTTATACACCCAAACGCATGCAGTCAAATTGTAGTAATAATTTGGTTAAGTCCGGAGTCGAATCCACATGGAACTATGATTGGTGTTCTGAAGTAAGCAATAATAGAGACCAAGTAATTGAAAATTTTGAGGGTCTGGAGTGGTGGGATTTCTTGAATAGAATAGAAGATTCTTTTCAAGAAATTTTCTAGACAAAATATAGGATAAATTCAAATGTAAAATAGTCACTCTTTAGCTTGAGGATTAGAATATGTGATTAATCATTTGGTTTATTATACTTGTGTTTTATAACTCAATTAACTCCTATGTCAACAGCAAGTTAATCAGAAGATAAAGATGGACTGTGAGAATTAAGCACATGATTCCAATGCCTTTCTAGAAGTGGACAAGAATTGCCTGTGCCGAGATTTAACCTGTCTACAAACAAGCAAGTGTTTCTACAAGGCTCCAATCATGCTATTAATGTTCCATTCTTTAGATAAAGCACGATAATAGTGAAGGTTGAAATGTATCATTCAGATATCGACTAGGTACTTGTCTTGAACCAACAGATTTTTTCATGCAAGAGTCATCCGTGACATAGAAAGAACCCATGGTTATGCAAAGTACCTTACCTTTGCTAGATACATTCAACCATTCAATGAACAAGTGAAATATAAAGCATTAAAGTATAAAGGGATTACACAAATATAACTTTTGGATAATTTCTACATATTCATCATCTCTTACTAAAGAGTGAATGAGGAACTACTCACTCTTCATGACTTGGATAAAGCTAAAAAAGTGAGTGATGATCATCCCTCCAAGTAGAGAACTTACAAAGTAAAGTACAATAAACGAAGAGCCGATCTTCACCAAAGAATAAGTGAATCACATTCCATCCTTCACGGCTTTGGTAAAGCTCTAGAAAAGTGGAAAAGTTTCACTCCTCTAAGGAAGCTCAAGCAATGGAAGTGAAATAAAGTAGAAGAAAGTTAGTTACTTTTGGAGGGTTTCCACCACAACCAAAAGATGAGCTATCTCTCTTAATACTTATAAATAAAAGCAAGTACAACTACAAGGGGAGTCTAAGCCTCCATCACAGTTGTCACAATATGAATGTAAAGACTTAGGTCAAGTAAATAAAATACTTCAACTACAAGGGAAGTCTAAGCCTCCATCATGATTGATACAAATGCAAAATGAAAACATAAACAAGAAATGTACAAGAACTAGCTCTCTACTCCACAAGAGAAAAATTGCACATCTATGAAGCTCCCACAATGGGGGTATTTATAGGCAAGGAAAAGGAGGGGGGTGAAGGAATAGTGTTTGCCACCCATGAAACCCAACTACTCTATAGGCAGTCTGTGGAGGGCATTCGAACGTGAGTTGACATTCGAACGTTGTCTTCTATTTTTGCTTTGGGGGCATTTGAACGCCAGATGGGATGTGACCCCATCACTCAAGTGGTCTTGGTCTTCTGTAGAAACCCACTTCCACACTCAATGTAGAACTTGCAGTTTTGCACTCATCACTCTGATCTTCAGTCAAATCATGTGGACATTCGAACGGTAGTTGGCATTCGAAAGTTATACTCAAGTACTTCAGGGCCTACCTTCTTGTCTGCTACATGCCAGGTCTCAGCAGTCTAGTCTCCTCAGAGTTCAAGTGCACATTCGAACGTGAGTTGTCGTTCGAACGTTCTTGCTTTGTTCCAACCTTCTTTAATTTTGTTCCCTAATGCACTAGTGTTACACTCAAGTGTGATATTTGTTGTTTTTGAGCTTTTGTTCACTTTAGGTCCTGAAATATCATCACTTAAACTCCATCAATACATAATTAGTCCCGAAAAGGAATAATAAAATGTTAACTTTGAGCACTAATCTCACCCCCCCAACCTAAATATAGCTAGTCTCTAGTAATACAACAACATTGTAATGTAAATCTATTTCTAATGCCTTTTTCGTAGATCATACGCTTGCATTTAGCATATGCAACAAACCGTTGAACCACTAGGTTTACCCTAATGGACGAGTGTTGTCTCGTGAGGGTTTTCATTGAAACTACCAACAAACTTTGGTCGAACAAATATGTATTTGAGGTTGCTAGTTAAAATAAGTTAGCATTGTGGTCGTTGAGACACACAACCCTCAAGTTCGACTTACATCCCGCATTCTCCTCTTTCATAGGTATTTATTCTATGTAATAATTAGCATCTATCATATTGGCATTTAGGATTCCTTGAGTAGTGGGAATGATCATTCTAGAAACAAGAATTGCTATATAACAAACATTCCACTTTACCACCTTCCATGGATAGCTTTGATTTCACAAATCACTCTTAGAGTGCTCTTAGCAAACATTTGCTCCGATTATTGTGACTTGTTTCTCATTGAGCATGTAATCAGAAGATAGTTAGTCGAAAAAAATCACGTGCTTAATTAGTAAATGAGTGAAGTTTAAGGAAACAAACTAATCATGTTTTGGCATCATCTCATTAAGGAAAATTGATGCAAATAAAGAAATATTATTTGACATATCCCACGTGTAGTCGATGACCTACACATGCATCAGACTTGAGATCAATTAGGACTTCTTGTAGGTTGTAATGTAGCCAGAGGTCAGTGGCTAACGAAATGACGTCAATGGTATTTAACAAGCTATCTTCTTATTTATGTAGCACACCTTTTTCTAGCTTTTCGATCTTTTTTTTTTCCTTTCTTGGCAATTCCCTATCTTTCAGTATCTTTTCCTTTTTGGTTATTTCCACCGACTTTTTCTTTCATTGAACAGTAGCCACCATTGTCTTTTCTCTTTCTCTTGCTTTTCTGTATCATATTAATTTATAAGAGAGTGCAAGAAAATTAGATAGCAAGGTATGTCAAGTATATTTTTTTGTGGCTTGGTGATCGTATGGGTTTTTCGAAAAAGAACTCATTCATTGAAGGCTCAAGCATGGCTGACTAGGGATATACTTTGTGAAAGAAATGTCTAAGGCTCAAAGTCAAATCAAAGATGGCCTAAGATCCTTTCTTAAGTATGTGCACATATATGTGTCATATGCAAAGGTTCCTTGTGGGATATGTAAATAGATTACTTTAGTTACGTCAATCAAAACAAAGTTAATAAAATTATTGAAAAAAAATGAAAGTGAAAGGGCTTACTTTGAGTAATTGTGGATATCCTCTCAAAAAGCATCACAAAGCTCAAAACTTACCATGATATTTTCTGTCATCTCCACTGGTTATGTCGGGTGTTTCAAAGAATGTTGGTTATATAGCGATTCTATTTTTGAGTCTAATCATCTTGTACCTTAAGAATGATAAATATTAATGTGCATTTGACAATTTAAGCATAGAGATAATACCAGTTTTCCAAGAAATGTGGTTTCAAGTCTTGGTTGCTAAGTTGAGGTGTCAAATCGATTATATGTTTTAGTCATTTTAACAAGCAACCTTCGAATGCACATTTGTTTCATTTATTATCAAGAATTACCAAAGTGCTAATTCTACATATGAATTTAAATAAATAAAAGTGATAAACTGAATCATTCATTCCATAGAATATGATGTTTACAGTAATACCAATGATTCAATCCATCCATACAAAAAGTGACCAAAACATAAATTTCAAATATCCACAGACATCTATAAAACAACCATCCACAAGAACAGAAATAGATATCCACAACATCTACAAAACAACCATCCACAAGAACACCCAAAGAAGAATCATATCTAAGAAGAAATAAACAAACACCCAAGTGCGCTCAAGAACAGAAATAACCTTCTCAATCTCCTCCACCAGCTCCACTAACTCCCTCTCCTACAGATCCACCAGCTCCACCCCTCAACAGTCTAAGGATCTCATCCTGCTTAGCTTCAATGCTAAGCATGATGTCCTATAAAGAATGTCAGGTGGTCATGTTGGGGCTTGCCTCTTGCTGCTCTCTCTCTGTCTCTATTTCTCTCTCGACTTCAGCATCAAGCTCCTCTTGCACTTCATCGACTCCTTGGGAAGGGGGCATTTCTTGTCTTGCAGCCGAGGCACCACTATGACCTTGGCTTCTCCGGAAAGAGGCCTTATTTAATGGCCCCATCGGCTTTTGAATTTTCATTTCGGGCCTCACCCTAACCCCGTGGTCTCTACATATCTCAGTCACCAAGGTGCCAAATGGGAGTGAGCAGTGCTTCGCATCATAGCCCTTCTTCATTTCATTCAAGATGAGAGAGGGGAGGTCTATGCTATATCTCTTCCCAAGTGCATAAAGCAATCGAGCCACGTCAGGTAGAATCTCATTTTTTCATCCTATTGGAGCAAAGTTTGACACCACAATCAAGTTTAGCATTTTGCATTTGTCAGTCAGTTCCCTTTGGCAAAAAAATCTTCGTCCTGCCCAAGAAAAGTCAGCTACTCCTGTCACCTCCCTCCCAACCAAATTCATTGCAACATTCTTTTTTGGAGGGTATGTTAGGTTTTGCACCCAAGGCACCTCTTGCCTTATTTCCTTAATATATGTTTCATCCACGTCAATGTGGATACCCCTTACGTACGTTCGGATTGCTTCATTGATGATCTCAGCATTGGAGTAAAACTCCCGCATAAAGTCAACAATGGCGTCTCTGTCGTTTCGTAAAAACCACACTTAATTCCTTCTCTCCATCTCTACCAATATTCCCAACTCCGCAAAATCAATAATCACCACATCCCTCTCATAAACTACTGCATGATTTTGGGAAAAAAAATCATACCTATCAGCTTTGAGGTCGTTGGGGAATCGCGTTTGATCGTATCTCCTCACTATTGGTCTCCCCTCCCTCTCCTCGATCACTTCTTCTACAAAATTTGGCTCCTAGTTTATCTGGGTTCGCCTGGCATGCAGTTTAACTCTAGGCATGGTTTTGAGCTAAAAATGATCTCTGAAAAGTCATGGTTTTATTGTGGGATTGAGGTTTTTGATGTGGGAATGAGTTTGGGAGGGTTGATTTTAGGTGAAATTGGAGAATGGAAGGTGTTTTGGGGGCTGGGTAGCGAAGATGGGTTCTAGGGTTTGAGAGATTTTGGAGGTTTTTGGGGATTTCTCAATGTGGAAGACGACTCAGGTTTTTATAGTCTGAGAAGTGACGTTCGAATGTTAGTTACGTTCAAATGTAGTGAGAAGGATTTCTAAAACAACGTGCGAACATGGATATCATTCGAACGTGGTGAGCTCCTAGTACTTTTGAGTTCTGTCAGAGACCAAAGTACTATAAGAAAGCAACGTTCGAACATCACTTGGTGTTCGAACGTTGAATCAAACTCAAAAAAAAATTTAAAAATTTCTTTTCACTACATTATCTAATAAAAGAGGATAAAACACATATGTTTGAATCAAAAATTCATAGCATCTCAGGATAAGTCCCTACCCACGCTTTAGGTTGGTATTCTGAGACATTCCTTACTCGGCCCATATTTTCATTTCAGTCAAAAGAGTTTGTAAAAAAATATTTTTACACTTTTTACAAAAATTTGGACCCTTGGCTTTTATCCTCGTAGCACAATTTTCTGTGGTTTAGAAAGAAGTCTAATCCGAGTCTTCATCTGTCTCTATGCCATTTAAATGACCAATAACTCTCCCAATTTTCTCTCTCACAAACTGATTAAGTAGAGTACCAGAATAGGATGGCGTGTCAGGATAATCCTTACTCTGTCCATTTAATATCCAGTCTAATCAACCGAGTGCGCAACCAGAAATTGGTTCAGAACACTGATTATATTTCTTCTCATGAAAGACTCTACCACACTGTTTATAGGCACCAAGTCTTTTGGCACAACGGCATTTAGCAAAAAGTGTTTCTGTCGCACAGGGGTTTCACTTGTTGTTCTCAGATCTCATTCTTTCTCACCAATCTTGCTTTTCTCATGATCACAGTATGCACATCAGAAGGAAAAGTGCGCAAAACTCTTAGACTAAACCAAAAAAGTTTAACATCCATGCTTTATATGCTTTAAGATTCACTATCTGGTTCTTTAACATCTGTCAGTCACAAAAACGATCAGAGATAACTCACAATCATAATCATCAATTTATACAAAACATGGTACACATTCAAATCAAGAACAGTAACAACAAAAACAACAAAAACTTTCTATGGGCACATATGAACTGTAGTTCCCACCCCCCAACCTAAATTAAACATTGTCTCTAATGTTTCAAATTTACCGATATGGTGAGCTTTGGAGATGAGGTTGATTGGTAGAGATCTTATTCATTAGCCGAATACCTACAAGAAAAATACACAAATCAAACATCTCGTTGCAGATCTAGGTTTCCGCTAGGATGAAAACCCTTGATTCTGAGTGCAGACAGAAGAAGAAGAGCCATGTACAAATAAAGTAAACACATACAGATCATGAGACAAAAGACTGGGTCTTCGGGTAGTATAGTCATGGTGTTGTTGGGAGATGGGTTGTGGTTCCAGAAGATCGCGAACAGCGAAGAAAAAGATGCATAAGAAGAAGGAAAAAGGAAAAAGGGGAAGGGCGGTGGAAAAAAAAAAAGGGAAAGGGAAAGGTAACTTGTAAAGGTGCGTCTGTGGGTCGGGTTTAATCGGTTTTTTTCTGACCCGTCCCCTTTTTGTGTCGGCAGGCGCTTTTCTCAAAGCGATGTTCTAGATCCATTAAAAGAATGGTCTCCACATTTTTGACAAAGTTCTCCAAAAATGGTTTCAACCGTTGACCATTAACAGTAAAGATATTACCGTTTGATGGATTTTCCACTTCTATTGCTCCGTGTTCAAACACCTTTTTAACAATATACGGCCCTGTTCATCTTGATCTCAACTTACCAGGAAATAGGCGGAGTCTTGAATTAAACAACAGGACTTTTTGAGAAGGTTCAAAAGACTTCCGCACAATGTTTTTGTCCTGAAAAATTTTCATCCTGGATTTCACAATTTTAGCATTTTCATATACTTCATTTATCAATTCCTCAAGTTCATTAATTTGCAGTTTTCTTGAAAGCCCAGCCTTGTCCAGGTCACTGTTCATTGCTTTAATGGCCCAATATGCCCTATGCTCCAATTCCAGAAGTAGGTGACACGGCTTTCCAAAGATAACCGATAAGGAGACATGCCCAAAATTGTTTTAATCGCAATGCGATATGCCCTGAGTGCATTAGTTAGTCTTGATGACCAATCTTTGTGGTCTGAATTTACCATTTTTTTTCAAAATTAATTTGATCTCCGGATTAGCTAATTCAACCTGTCCACTAGTTTGTGGATGATAAGGGGTTGCAATTTTATGGAAAATCAAATATTTTTTCATCAAATTCCAGAAAGGGCAATTGCGAAAATGAGCCCCCCATCACTTATGATTGATTTAGGAACTCCAAATTTGGACAAAATATTTTCTTTAAGAAATTTGATCACCGTTTGGTGATCATTATTTCGTTATGGAATTGCTTCAACATATTTGGATACATAGTCTATGGCAACTAAAATGTATAGATAGCCAAAGGAAAGGGGAATGGTCCCATAAAATCAATGCCCCAATAGTCAAAAATTTTAATTACAAGAATCAGGTTCAAGGGCATCATGTTTCTTTTTGAAATGCTTCCCAACCTTTGGCATCTATCGCAATTTAAACAAAAAGCATGGACATCTTTGAAAAGTGTGGGCCAGTGAAATCCGCACTGTAAGATTTTTGCAACGGTTTTTCGTGAGGAGAAGTGGCCACCACATGCTTTAGAATGGCAAAAGGTTATTACCTGTCTGCTTTCCTAAGCGGGGATGCAACGTCATATGATTTGATCCTTACAGTACTTAAATAAGTACGGATCTTCCCAAAAGAAGTTACAAACCTCTCTCAAAAATGTCTTTTTGTCCATGGGGGAGAAAGACGAAGGGAGTGTTCCAGTAGCAAGGAAATTAGCAATATCAGTGTACCATGGGGTCTCATCAATTATGAACAGTTCATCGGAGAATTTTTCATTGATTGGCAGTCTATCCTCGTGAAATTCATAAGTTGTAACACCCCGCATTTTCTTTTATATATGTATATAGATATATAGTAAATAATTGTTGTAAAAATGGGGATATGTGTAGTGATGTGTGTTTGAATTTGGTAGAATGAAAAAGGGATGAACAGTGCACTGGCTGTAACATCAAGCTCGATTTCGACCTTGATGCAGTCCATATCTCTCAAAACTTAAAACATGAAATTTGTAGATCTCTCTCTTAGGATTCCATATCACCTTGAATCATCTCAATCGGAACTAGGAGGAAGGAGTTATGTCCATATTACGAAGTAGTGTCTACTCTGTCCAAAAAATCTGTCCGGCAGACTACCTTTCGCTAATTTCATCATAACTCTTTATTGGAAAGTCCGAATTGTGCACCGTTATTTTTGTTAGAACCCTAACTCGTATATCTTTCCAACCATATAGGTTACACCTCCTAGAAATACCTGAGTCAAATCAGTTTATTCTATGAAGTTGACCAAAAATCTGCACTATGGTGCTCCTTGGATAGTAAAGGGTTGTGCTTTCTTATTAGACCTTAAAGGTGTAAAACCCCATATGTTTACATTAATATATTAATGTACTTGTTTAGTGATTCTTCTATATGTAATGACTTAAGAATAAACCATATATATATATATTAAAATCGTAAGGATATCACCTATAGTAGTTCGAAGGAATAAAATAGAAATTTTAATGTTCCAAGTGTGAATTTATTTTAGTTTTGAAATAAATCATAAAAAGCAATGTTTTTAGGTTAAAATAACATTAAAAATGAATCCGGAACGTCGAAAAACCTTAGGGTAGTCGTATGGATCAAATTGGAGATTTCTAGTGGCAAAACTGTAATTTTGGAAAAAAAACTCAAAATTCAGCCCATGAACAGTGATGTCGCGGACTGCTGTGTTTAAAACACAGAAACCAGCCCATTTCCTTCCATTTTTTCTCACATCTCTCACCCCCAAACCCCTTAGCACCCTTGGGGAAGATAGAGGAAAGGAGGAAAGGGAGAAAGGAGGTCATTAGAGCTTGGGTTTGTGGTTTGAAACTTTGATTCAAGGTAGGGGTTTTTCTTCCATGCTTGTCCATTGAGGCTAAGGCTAATATATATATATGTTTTGACTCATACTTGTATGTATTTGCTAGGAATTCCTTGTTTCTTGGTTTTCTTGCAATTATGGCATGTCTTAAACAAAGTTAGGATTGATTACCCATGAAACTTCTTTTATAGCTTTAAAACCCTAGTTTTTGGGGAAATATGGAATTCTCTTTCTACATTTGCTCAAGCTTGATTTTGAGAACTTTAGTGATTTGTGTGAGTAATGAAAATGATGTGGTGGTGATCTCTTGTATTTTCCTAATTGTTTATTGAAATTGCCTCATAATGGATTTGTGGATCTTTGAAAATTTGCTTGTAAATTGGAGATTTATGGAATCCTTGGTTATGTGTGATGATTGTTGGGATGATGTGATCTTGTATGGTTGTTGGAATGAACATGGATGAGAGGTTCCTTGTAAGGATGTTCATTCCATCTCAAGAGGTTCCTTGTAAGGATGCTTGAGAAACCAAATCTTGAGGGTGAGAGGTTCCTTGTAAGGATGCTCACACCAAAAGAGGACAGTATGTGATTTTCTCAAGAGGTTCCTTGTAAGGATGCTTGAGAAACCAAATCTTGAGGGTGAGAGATTCCTTGTAAGGATGCTCCCATTAGAGAGGACAATATGATATCATGTGTGGGAAATGATTTATATTTTGGTAATGGATGTTTATTAGCACTTAGTTGAAATTGCTCCTTTCTATTACTATTGTTATTTAAACTTGAGATCTGTTTCAAATGTCACGGTTTTACTTCAAATGTTATATGATATTTTGGAAAATAAGACCGAACTGTTTTACTTGTTTTCTAAACCTTGTATGAGTATGGAAGGAATGTTGCTACAGAGCTTAGTGCTCATCCCCTACAAATAATATCTTTTCAGATTTCGTCTATGAGGAGGAGTTACAAGTAGATGAACCAGTGCATGGGGAAGCTCCCCTAGAGGGGAACGGGGGTCCTGAACTGGATGCCTAGAGTTATATTTCTTTTGTACTAGACTAGAGAGTTTATTTTGAAATCATGTAAAGTCTAGTATTTTGTTATTTCACTGCAAGTGTAATTTAATTCTTTTGGGAATATATTTGTCATACTTGGCCTATTCTTTTGGGATGGCATTGTGGATATGGCATATGATGAATGAAAGTTTATTTTATGATGGATAAATAGACCCGGTGTGGTCAATAGTTATGCATATGTGGACCCGGTGTGTTCAATTGTAATATAATTGTACAGGTTGTGTTTTGGGTAAAGCTCCCCGTACAAAGGAGACTCTGCCCAAATTTTGTTAAAATATGAATGGTTTTTAGAATGTAATATCACCCAAGGGGGTTTTTGGGGCGTTACATAAGTTAACCTAGATAGATGGTCTGCCACCACATTCTCAACACCCTTTTTGTCTTTAATGACCAGGTCAAACTCTTGAAGTAAGAGTATCCATCTTAAGAGCCTAGGCTTAGCATCCTTCTTTGTGAGCAAAAATTTTAATGTTGCATGGGCAGTGAACACAGTAACAAAAAAACCAACAAGATAAGGACGAAATTTTTCCAACGCATAAACTACCGCAAGTAATTCTTTTTCAGTTGTTGAATAATTCATTTGAGCATCATTCAAAGTTTTACTTGCATAGTAAATGACATGTGGTTTCTTATCTTTTCGTTGTCCCAATACAACACCAACAGCATAATCACTTGCATCACACATTAGTTCAAAAGGTACAGTCCAGTTAGGGGGTTGCATTATTGGGGCAGAAATTAACATGTCTTTAAGCTTGTCAAAAGCTTTTTGGCATGCTTCACTCCAATCAAAGATTATGTCTTGACTCAAGAGATGACACATGCGTTTTGCTATGGTACTAAAATCTTTTATGAATCTCCTGTAAAATCCTGCGTGTCCCAGAAATGATCGGACATCCTTTATAGTCTTGGGAGCAAGCAAGTTCCCAATCAAATCTATTTTGGCCTTGTCAACTTTCATGCCCTCAGACGACACAATGTGACCTAAGACAATGCCTTATGTTACCATGAAATGGCATTTTTCCTAATTAAGAACCAGATTAGTCTCTTTACACCTTATTAATACCTTTTATAAGTTTGTCAGACACAAATCAAATGAGTCACCATATACAGAGAAGTCATCCATGAATACTTTCAAAAAACTTTTGACCATGTCACCGAACAGACTCAACATGCATCGTTGGAATGTTGCAGGAGCGTTACAAAGTCCAAAAGGCATCCTTTTGAATGCAAAAGTGCCAAAGGGGCATGTGAATGTAATTTTCTCCTAATCATTGAATGCTATCTCAATTTGATTGTACCCGGAATAGCCATCTAGGAAATAGTAAAATTCATGGCCTACAATTCTCTGTAGAACCTGGTCCAGAAAGGGAAGAGAGAAATAGTCTTTTCTAGTCACCAAATTGAGCAATCAATAGTCAATACACATCCGCCATCCTGTGACGACTCTAGTTGGTACTAGTTCATTGGCTTCATTTTTGACCATTGTGGCCCTAGACATTTTAGGCACAACTTGGGTTAGACTAACCCATTTACTATCGGAGATGGGAAAGATTGTCCCTGCATCTAAAAGTTTAAGCACTTCCATTTCACAACGTCCTGCATGTGAGGGTTCAGTTGTCGCTGCATTTGATGAGAGGGTTTGGAATCCTCTTGCAAGTATATGGCATAATTGCAGATCAATGGGTTTATACCTTTCAAGTCAATGATGGTCCACTCAATGGTGCTTTTGTGGCTTTTAAGAACTTCAATCAGTTTAGACTCTTGCAAGTCTGTGGGCTTAGATGAAATTACCATTGGGTATGACTCGTCCTCTCCTAGAAATGCATATTTTAGATCAGATGGGAGAGTTTTCAATTCAAGCTTTAGTGGCTTGACACTGGATGAGAGTGGCTTTGTGCCACTTGGCGAAAGTTCCTCGAATTTGGGGGTCCATGTATCAACAGCATGAGTCGGGTAATTTTTTGGATCATCATCTATTATTTCAGATGTGATGGATTCTAGCAAAGAAAGTTCAGTGGATTTTTTACAGAATGTGTTATTCAGGTGGTCCTGAACCAAAGACTCAATGAAATTTATTTCTCTTTCTTCTTTGTCCTCTCCTAGGTGTTTGGCAACATTGAAAATATTCAGCTCAAGAGTCATATTCCCAAAGGTTAATTTCATGACTTTATTCCTGCAATTGATTAGTGCATTTGAAGTTGCTAGGAAGGGTAGACCAAGAATAATGGGAATCAGATTCTCTGGCTGAGTATCTAGGACGATGAAGTCAACAAGGAATACAAAGTTGTCCACTTGGACAAGTACATCTTCAACAATACCCCTAAGAATTTTTACAGATCTTTCTGCCCACTGAAATGTGACACTTGTGTGTTTGAGTTCTCCCAGACCCAACTACTAGTAAATAGAAAATGGGAGTAAATTGACACTTGATCCAAGGTCTAACAGTGCTTATTCGATTCTGAAATTTCGATGACACACGACATAGTCGGACACCCTGGATCTTTGTATTTTGGAGGAGTTTTGTGTTGAAGCAAGGTACTGGCATGTTTTATCAGGAAGGCTATTTTTTGAACATTTTGGCTTCTCTTGACTATACAAAAGTCTTTCAAAAACTTGGCATAAGATGGAACCTGTTTGATTGCATCCAAAAGTGGGATGTTGATTTTTACTTGCTTGAAGAGCTCATAAATTTCTGGCTGATTATTCAACTTCTGTGCAGTTTTGACTCTATAAGGAAAACAAGCAGGAATAGAACACGAGGGTTCTTCTTCCCTTGATGGCTCTGGTTCTTGTTCAATCATGGGCTCAGGTTCCTTTTCTTTCTCACATTCAGTCTCAATTGGTGAATTGACTGGGATTGACTTAGGTTTTGGCTTTGGAAGTAACATGTCTTTGATAGTCTTGTCAATCACCTTGCCACTTCCTAGTGTAGTGACAAGTTGGGCTTGGGCTTGTGGAGTTTCCATGATTGTGGGATTTTCCACCTGAAATTGGCCTTGTGGTGGTTTTGGTTGAGCAGAAAACTTGCCCTTCTCATGTGTGGTCATGGATTGGGTCAACTTTTGGATGTGGCTTTTAAGATCCTCGAAAGATTGAGTGCTCAGTGTTTTGAAATCAGTAAAAGCCTGAGTGGAACTATTGTTATAGTTCATTTGGTTGTGCATAAACTGATTCAGAGTATCCTCAAGGTTCCTCTTTTGTGGTGGTTGGTATGGTTGGTATGTGGGAGGTCCTTGAGGTGGTGGGTGTGAACCTTGTTGTTGGTTCATGGGAGTTGGCTATGTGTTTCTCCAACTGAAATGTGGGTGGTTCCACCACCCTAGATTATATGTTTCAGAGTATAGGTTGGAGTAAGGCTTGTTGAAATTGGAAACAAGATTTGTTAGTCCCAATAAAACCTCTTTGAATGCTGGAATGGTAGGACACTCCCCAGTAGGGTGTCCTGTCAGCGCACAGATTCCACACACTTGCTTTGTGGGAGAGCTAACATCAACTTGATGAACGTTTTTCATCTCTAAAGCTTCAAGCTTTCGAGATAGGGTGGACATTTTTGCCCTTAAGTCATCGTCATCTCTTAAGACATACTTACCCCCTTGGGAAGTAGATGGTTTAGTTTCAACAATGGTAGGGGAGGCTAAGTCTGACATCTGAGAACAGTTAGATATAGTGTCAAAGAAATTGAATACCTCCTCCGGACTCTTGCTCATAAACTCTCCTTAAGCCATCATTTCGACAAACTAACGTAGTCTAGTGGGCAAGGAGTCGTAAAAAATCCTACCAAAGTCCAATTCCCAAAAGTATGGTGTGGGCAGGACTAGAGTAGATCATTGAATCTCTCCCAACTTTGGTAAAAGGTTTCTCATTCTTTGACCAAAAATTTCATGATTTGTGTAACGCCACAAAGACCACCCTGGACGGCATTACAAACTAAGAACCATTCACATCATGAGAGCAACTAAATAAATCATTCATAAAGAAATTTCATACATCAAAGGTAATCTTTATAATCTCATTCCTAGAATAATACGCCAAAACATGACGAATATATCCCCAAAAGAATATGATCCCAAAAGTAAGATAATTTCATCTCAAAAGAATTAAAAGTAATGTTGTTCTAAGCTTCACAATATTTCCAAAGTAAATTTCCTAGTCTAGAATAAAAAGTAATGTTGTTCTAAGAGTCCACCTCGAGGTCAACATGCCCGTCTACAAGAATCTCCCAGTGTGCCAGTTCCTCAATTCCCAAATCCTCCTCCAATACATAATCTGAAAAATATAGTTTGTTAGGGGACTGAGCACTAAGCTCTGTAACAACATTCCTCCCAGACTTGAACAAGGTTTAGAAAAACATATAAAAATCATTAGTCACCTTTCACAAATAGCATATATGGATTTTGAAATAAAACAAGGACATTTAAACAGATCTCCAATTTAAGCAACAACAGTAATTTAATGCATACGAGAAACCAACATACGACTAATAATCCAATCCACCACAAACTGTTTCTCCCAAGTTCTTGTAGAATCTCATACTTCCCAAAATTCATGTAGAAACTAGTTATGGTACCATGAACAATAACCCACCACTGTATTCATATCTCTGGTATGAAGTAAGACCTCACATGGATACCATTGAAAATATCATGACCCACGTACAATCCACACAAATCCTCGCAAGGATATCCAACCTTTTGGAAGGGCGTATGCCAACACCCTGGCAGTGACGTATCCAACCAAAGAGTAGTATACTAACCCCTTTTTCCATGATAACCCGTAAGCAATAATGGTTTAGTCCTCGCAAGGCCCTAACCCCATTACGAGTGGTAGGAAAAGTTCTAACCCACACGGAGTAAGAAGGCGTCTACACACTCCAAGATACCCGGTCAATAATAGCCCATGGTTATCCAACAACCACACAAAGATACAATACCAACAATTTCCTCAAATATCACACAATTCCATAAATCCCTAATTTCACATATAGTATTTCAATAGAAAACGTGAAGAAAATGCAAGAGATCATCATTAATATCATTTTAGTACTTAACTCAAAGCACTAAAGTTTTCTAAGTCAAGAACAAATGACGAATCAAGAAGAAAGTCCGTCTCTTTTGAAAACTAGGGTTTTATATCAAGAAAATGAGATTTCATGGGTATTCAACCCTAACTTGTGTAAAACATGGTAATAATTGCAAGAAGACCAATAAAAGATGATTTCATTGCAAATATATAAGCTTTAGAGTCAAAGAATACATATATATTGGCCCTAGCATCAATGGACAAGAATGGAAGGAAACCCCCTACCTTGGTGTTTTTGAAGAAATCTAGGGTTTTGATTCAATCCAAAGTGCAAAGCCGCTTTGATCTTGTATTTTTCCTTCTCTTTCTTCCTCTCTAAGGTTTTCTAGGGTTAGAAGTGTTGAAATGGGGTTAAAGGGGTTGTCCTTAAGTATTTATAGTAAAAGGAAATTCGGTTGTTCGCAACTTAAAAAATTCAGATTTTTCGAAGACCTTCTGGAAGGTTGTTCATCGACCTTCTGGAAGGTTTGCCTATTCGACAAACCTTTTTCATTAACCTTCTAGAAGGTTGTCATCGACCTTCCGGAAGGATTTGTCTACTGGACGATCATCTTCCTTAACCTTCCAGAAGGTTTGTTTTCTGGAGAAACATTTTCATCGACCTTCCGGAAGGTTTGTCTATTTGGCCAACTTTTCCAGAGACCTTCCAGAAGGTTTTTCCTACTAGTTAAATCTTTTACTTTAACCTTCCGGAAGGTTTTTCATCAACCTTCTGGAAGGTTTTATCTATTTTTCTACAAAACCTCCCTTTTTCATTTTCAATTCATTCCAAACCTTTCCAATTCCAACCCAAGCTTATTCAACATGCGTTTGTACATCAAACCTAGTTGGTACAAGTGCAATTACAACGATTTCAAATATTTGCAAGCTAAACTAAGCTTTAACTACTATTTCCTCAAATTTTCATATTAACATTTCCAAAAGAAATAATAACTTGCTACATAAACCTACATACATATATAAAGATAAAAGGGTGGGGTTTACAATCCACCCCCCTTAAAGAAAGTTTTGTCCTCAAAACTTACCTTAAGTTGCGAATAAATAAGGGTACTTCTCTCGTATCTCTCGCTCGGGTTCCCAACTAGCTTTCTCTATTTTGTGATGTTGCCACAAGACCTTCACTAGTTGGATGACTTTGTTTCGTAGTACTTTCTTCTTGGTGTCGAGAATCTTCACCGGTTGTTCTTCATATGTTGCTCCATCTTGAACTACAATATCTTCTAAATTCACGATCTGCGTTGTATCCGATGGAACTCCCTTCTTGGGCGACACCTTGAGGAAAACATAATCCCCTTCTTGGAACTCCAATGGTCTTCGTCTTCTGTCTGCATAGCTTTTCTATCTACTTTGTGTCGTGCATAGTCTCTCCCGGATGAGTTGAATCTTCTCTGAAGTTTCCCAATCAATTTTCGGCCCAAACAAGCTACTCTCTCCAGCTTTTAGCCAACAAGTCGGTGACCTACATGGTCTCCCATACAATGTTTTATAAGGTGTCATGCCAATGCTGGATTGAAAGCTATTGTTATACACAAACTCCACCAATGGCAAATGGTCACTCCAACTCCCTTTGAAGTCTAACATGCAAGCACGTAACATGTCCTCCAAAATCTATATCACCCTCTCGGATTGACCATCCGTTTGGGGATGAAAAGCGGTGCTAAAGCATAACTCTGTCCCCATAGCTCGTTGTAGACTTTGCCAAAATTATGCCACGAAACGAGAATTGTGGTCTGAAATAATCGAGAATGGAACTCCGTGCAATCTCACTATCTCGCGGATATACAGCTTGCTTAAGGTCTCTAGAGTGTCTGTCGTCTTCATTCCCAAGAAATGAGCGGATTTGGTAAGTCTGTCCACAATGACCCATACTGCATTATGCCTTTGTGACGTCCGTGGTAAACCTGACACGAAGTCCATGGTGATGTGATCCCACTTCCACTCTGGAATAGGTAAGGACTGTAGTAATCCTCCAGGCTTTTGATGTTCAATCTTCACTTGTTGGCACACGGCACATCGGGCTATGAACCTTGCCACATCCTTCTTCATTCCCTTCCACCAAAATTGACACTTCATGTCCCTATACATTTTTGTGCCACCGGGGTGGATGCCAAACTTGGAGCGATGACACTCTCCTAGTATCTCCTCCTTTAGGGAAGAATCATCGGGGACGCAAAGTTTCTCCCCATATCGTAGTTCTCCATTTCTCAAAGACCAACCCTCCATTGTTTCTTCATTCTCCAATTTAGCTCGAATCGACACTAAGTCAGGATCGAAGCATTGCAATTTCACAACCCTACGTTGAAGTGTAGGTTGGGCCACAAGGTTGAATAGGCATAACCGAGATCTATCTTCTCCAACCCATAGATCATAGTCTCCAAGGGTATCCCTCATCTTCCATTTACTTGCAAGAACATTGAGTTCATCCCAAAACTTTCGGCTAAGTGCATCAGCGACTACAATGGCCTTCCACAAATGGTAGTTGAGTCTGAAATCATAATCTTCTAGATACTCAACCCACCTTCTCTGTCGAAGATTCAAATCTTTCTATGTGAACACATACTTGAGGCTTTTATGATCCGAGAACACTTGAAACTTTTTCCCATATAAGTAGCACCTCCACAATTTAAGAGCAAAAACCAACATGACAAGCTCTAAGTCATGGATGGGATAATTCTGCTCATGAATCTTGAGTTGCCTAGAGCCATAGGCAACCACCTTCCCTCCTTGCATTAGCACACACCCCAAGCCTTGTAGCAAAGCATCGGTGTACACATCGTATCCTTCCACACTACTCGAAATAATGAGGACAGGGGCGGTTGTCAACTTCTCCTTCAAGGTGCGAAAGGATAGTTCACACACTTGAGTCCATAAGAACTTTTCTCCCTTCTTCGTAAGGCGAGTCATCGGCATCGCTAGCTTGGAAAACCCTTCCACAAACCTCTGATAGTAGACTGCTAAACCCAAGAAACTACATACTTCGATCACATTCTTAGGTGGTTCCCATTTCATCATGGCTTCAATCTTTGCGGGGTCAACAGCTACCCCTTGTTCTGACACAACATGGCCAAGGAATTTCACTTTCTTCATCCAAAACTCACATTTACTCATCTTCACATATAACTTATGTTCTCTCAATGTCTGTAACACAATAGAGAGGTGGCATCCATGTTCCTCATGAGTTTGGCAATAGATTAGTATGTCATCAATAAACACGATGACAAACTGATCTAGATACGGCTGAAATACTCTGTGCATTAAATCCATGAAGGTTATTGGAGCATTAGTCAATCCAAATGGCATCACCGTATACTCGAAATGACCATACCGGGTACAAAAAGTAGTCTTAGGAATATCTTCCTTCTTGATCCACAATTAATGATACCCTATGCGAAGATCAATCTGGGAGTAATACTTAGAACCCCTCAACTGGTCGAACAAATCATCAATCCTTGGCAATGGATATTTATTCTTTACTATGACTCGATTTAACCTTCAGTAATCCATACATAATCAAAGTGTCTCATCATACTTCTTCACAAAGAGGACTGGGGTTCCCAAAGGTGAAGTACTCAAACGGATAAACTCAATTGCCAACAAATGATTTAATTGTTTCCTTAGCTCCTTCAACTCCAAAGGCGCCATTTGATAAGGAGCAATGGATATAGGTTCGATTCCCGGATAGAGATCAATCTTGAACTCAATCTCTCGTTATGGGGGTAACCCAGGTAATTCATCGAGAAAAACATCCAAAAAGTCCGACACCCCCAATATTACATCCGGTTAGGATTTGTCCCGATTGTCTCCCATTACGCTGGCCAAGAAACTCAAATTGCTCCCTGCCTTAGCTTTCAAGAATCTATTTCCCATTGCGGGAAATGGATTGGAAGAATTGCGATCATTCCTAAAAGTAAAAACTACCCCTCCCGGTAATTGGAATGAAATCCACTTGCAAAAATAATCCATCACCGCATGAAAAGTGGACAACAAATTCATCCCAAATATAATGTCATACCCCTTCATATCTAACGCAACCAAATCTACGATCAATTCATGCTCCTCAATTCAAAGCACATAACCTCTGCACACCCTACTGGTATCCAACTGTTCTCCCATAGGCATGTTAATAATCAGGGCATGTTCTAGCTTCTCGAATTTCAACCCCAATTTAAAAGCATATACAATGCATATAAATGAGTGAGTTGCACCGGGGTCAAATAAAATTCGAGTCCAAGAATTGTAAAGAAGGACAATACCTTCCACCACGGTATTTGAGACATCTTCCTCCGATTAAGTCAAAGCAAACATTCTTCCTTGATGAGTGTCGCCGAGTGCTGTAGCTCCTAATAGCCTCTGATATAATGGCTTCGGTAGTGGTGGCTTGTTTGCATTCGCCTGCCCGATTGCTTGATTGGTCCTCGGTAAAAACGATGGACATTGATTTTTGAAGTGTCCAAACTTTCCACATGTAAAGTAGTGACGCAATTCAGTGTTTGTTATAGTCTGTGCAACTCCATTTCCCGGGCTGTCTGAAGGCCCTGTCTGCCTGCCTGGTCTAGCCATCAGTATGGTTCTGCTCACTCTAATCCACTACCACTAGCAACCATCTGGATCAAACCTCCTCTCGTGAAGCTCTGTCGTCGCTGGCTGTCCTTTATATCTCTTTCCACAAGTGCAGCTCGGTTAACCATATCCCCATACTCCCTGATCTTGAGGGCCACCAACTTCTCCTAAATAACAGGCCTTAATCCCTACACAAAGCGCTTGGTCCTGCTGGCCTCAATAGATATAAACTCCGTAGCATAATGGGATAGCTCGTCAAACATCCTCTCGTACTTGGTCACCGGCATACTGCCCTGTTGTAGACCAAGAAAATCTGCCTTCATTCTGTCTCTAACTGATTTCAAAAAATACTTATCTTGGAAGATTTGGTCGAACTACTCCCAAATAAGTGCATTGGTGTTCCTCCTTCTCTTTATGGAATCCCACTAATGATCGGCCTCTCCCTCCAATAGATATGTCGCCAAGCTGACCCTAAGGTCATCGACCACACCCATGCCGTCACAAATATATTTCACTCAACGGATCCATCTATCAGTATCCAAGGGATTGGAGCTTGCTAGGAAAGTGGATGGGTATTGTCTTAGAAACTCTCGAAGAACGACCATTCTCTGATTCTAATCCCTGTTGCCTAGTACTTGGGCTAGTGGATGAGCTCCCCCATTGTGGTTGTTGTTGTTTCCATTCTGGTTGTGTACCAGAGTGGTGAGATCCCTTAAGTATTGGTAGAGGCCATTCATGGCATTGGGAGGTGGTGGTGGTGATGGGTTTGCTTGGCCACCAGGACCTCGTCCACGTCCACACCTACCGTCCATCCTGCACATCAATTCACAATTTAGTTTCATTGATGTACAAGACATCCTAACTATACTTTGAATCTAAGGCGTTAGACACGTGTAGAATTTATATCAACGATTCTATTTCACCTAGTCCTACACTCTAATGGTAATCCATAACCTACAGCTCCCATGTAAGACCTAAAGCCTAAGCTCTAATACCAAAACTTTGTAATGCCCCAAAGACCACCCTGGACGGCATTACAAACTAAGAACTATTCACATCATGAGAGCAACTAAATAATTTATTCATAAATAAATTTCGTACATCAAATGTAATCTTTATAATCTCATTCCCAAAAGAATACGCCTAAACATGACGAATATATCCCTAAAAGAATATGATCCCAAAAGTAAGATAATTACATCCCAAAAGAATTAGACTTAAACTCGCAGCGAAATTATAAAAGAGTCTAGACTTCACAATATTTCCAAAGTAAATTTTCTAGTCTAGAATAAAAAGTAATGTTGTTTTAAGCGTCCACCTCGGGATCAACATGCCCGTCTACGAGAATCTCCCAGTGTGCCGGTTCCTCAATTCCCAAATCCTCCTCCAGTACATAATCTGAAAAATGTAGTTTGTAGGAGGGGTAAGCACTAAGCTCTATAACAACATCCCTCCCAAACTTGAACAAGGTTTAGAAAAACATATAAAAATCATCGGTCACCTTTCACAAATAGCATATATGGATTTTGAAGTAAAACAAGAACATTTAAACAGATCTCCAGTTTAAGCAACAACAGTAATTTAATGCATACGAGAAACCAACATACGACTAATAATCCAATCCACCATAAACAGTTTCTCCCAAGTTCTTGCGGAATCTCATACTTCCCAAAATTCTTGTAGAAACTAGTTATGGTACAATGAACAATAACCCACCACTGTATTCATATCTCTGGTATGAAGTAAGACCTCGCATGGGTACCATCAAAAATATCATGGCCCACGTACAATCCATGCAAATCCTCGCAAGGATGTCCAACCTTTACGAAGGGCATATGCCAATACCCTAGCAGTGACGTATCCAACCAAAGAGTAGTATACTAACCCCTTTTTCCACGATAACCCGTAAGCAATAATGGTTTATTCCTCGCAAGGCACTAACCCCATTATGAGTGGTAGAAAAAGTTCTAACCCACACGGAGTAAGAAGGCGTCTACACACTCCAAGATACCCGGTCAATAATAGCCCATGGTTATCCAACAACCACACAAAAGATACAATACCAACAATTTCCTCAAATATCACACAATTCCATAAATCCCTAATTTCACATATAGTATTTCAATAGAACACGTGAAGAAAATGCAAGAGATCATCATCAATATCATTTTAGTACTTAACTCAAAGCACTAAAGCTTTCTAAGTCAAGAACAAAGGACGAATCAAGAAGAAAGTCCATCTCTTTTAAAACTAGGGTTTTATATCAAGAAAATGAGATTTCATGGGTATTCAACCCTAACTTGTGTAAAACATGGTAATAATTGCAAGAAGACCAAGAAAATATGATTTCATTGCAAATATATAAGCTTTAGAGTCAAAGAATACATATATATTGGCCCTAACCTCAATGGACAAGAATGGAAGGAAACCCCCTACCTTGGTGTCCTTGAAGAAATCTAGGGTTTTGATTCAATCCAAAGTGCAAAGCCCCTTTGATCTTGTGTTTTTCCTTCTCTTTCTTCCTCTCTAAGGTTTTCTAGGGTTAGAAGTGTTGAAATGGGGTTAAAGGGGTTGTCCTTAAGTATTTATAGTAAAAGGAAATCTGGTTGTTCGTGACTTAAAAAATTCAGATTTTTCAAAGACCTTCCGGAAGGTTGTTCATCGACCTTCTGGAAGGTTTGCCTATTCGACAAACCTTTTTCATTAACCTTTCAGAAGGTTTTGTCTACTGGACGATCATCTTCCTTAACCTTCCGGAAGGTTTGTCTTCTAGACAAACATTTTCATCGACCTTCTGGAAGGTTTGTCATCAACCTTCCAGAAGGTTTGCCTATTAGGCCAACTTTTCCAGAGACCTTCCGGAAGGTTTTTCATCAACCTTCCGGAAGGTTTTATCTATTTTTCAACAAAACCTCCCTTTTTGATTTCCAATCCATTCCAAACCTTTCCAATTCCAACCCAAGCTTATTCAACATGCTTTTGTACATCAAACCTAGTTGGTACAAGTGCCATTACAATGATTTCAAATATTTGCAAGCTAAACTAAGCTTTAACTACTATTTCCTCGAATTTACATATTAACATTTTCAAAAGAAATAATAACTTGCTACATAAACCCACATACATATATAAAGATAAAAGGGTGGGGTTTACACACCATGAAGTGGCCCTTCTCCCAATTAAGGACCAAGTTCTTCTCTTTACATCTCTCAAGTACTTTCTCCAAATTCTCCAAGCATCCATCAAATGAATCCCCAAACACTGAGAATTCATCCATAAATACCTCCACTATCTTCTCCACCATATCATTGAAGATCCCCATCATGCAACGTTGAAACATCCTTGGGGCATTACACAATCCGAAAGGCATACGTCGGTTGGAAAATGTATCATAGGGGCAAGTGAAAGTGGTCTTCTCTTGATCTTCCAATGCAATCTCAATTTGATTATAGCCAAAGTATCCATCCAATAAGCAATAAAACAAATGTCCAACTACTCCCTCCAATACTTGGTCAAGGAATGGCAAAGGAAAGTGATTCTTTCTTGTGCACAGGTTGAGCTTTTGGTAATCAGTACATACTCTCCATCTTGTGATCACCCTTGTTGGAATAAGCTTATTCTCCTCATTTGCCACCACGGTGACTCCCAATTTCTTGGGTACTACTTACGTGGGGCTAACCTACTTACTATCGACAATCAAAAAAATATTGCCCACGTGAAGTAGCTTTAGTACCTCGTCTCTCTCCCCATCCTTCATGATTGGGTTCAACCTTCTTTGTGGTTGTTGAGACAGCTTGGAGTCTTCCTCAATGTAGATGTGATGTGTACAAATGAGGGGGCTTATCGCCTTGATGTCGGCAATTGTCCACCCAATGGCTCCCTTTTGCCTCCTCAACACTTTTAAGAGATCTTCTTCTTGCTTTGCTTCCAAAGTTGAGCTAATCACCATTGAAAAGGTCTTGTTATCCCCAAGATATGCATACTTGAGATGGGATGGTAATTGATTAACCTTAATCAATATATAAATTAGAAAAGTTAATAAAAGCAAATTAGTGTGATAGAATAACAAAAAATGATTAATTAGAGTTAATTAGGGTTTGCGCATAATTAGGGTTTTATGTGAATTATGTTTAAAATTTTCAGGATTAAATGATGAATTACCAGAGAATACAAGGAACAAAGTATGGAAGCTTGAAAATACAAAGGCTAAAGTGTAATTAAACCAAGAGAACAATCACCATGCTACAAGTGGGAAATTCCAACAAAGCTCCACCGTCCAGACGCTCACTCTTGATGGCTAAACTTGATATGCCAGCTCATGTTTCCTCTTCCTCTATAAATAGGCATCTCCTCTTCATTCATCAACAGGCCGGAACTAAGAGAGAAATCCAAGAGAGAAAAAGGAAAGAAAAGTGAAAGAGAAAAGAGAAATAGAAAAAGAAAGTTACAAAGCGATCCGGTTTGTGATGCATTTCAGTCCAAACTTTGTACTTCTACATTTTTGTTGTATCTTTCTATGCGGATAGTTGAACTGCCATCACCTTTTTGTCTTAACTGATAATAAAGGTGATTGTGTTTCAGTTGTTCCTTGTGAGATACATTTTAAATTTTTTATTTTAATTCTAGTTATGAAAAATGTTTGCACTCCTTACTTGTCTGTAGCAAGGAGTGTGAGTAGTTCCGTATATCCTCCAATGAGAGGTAAACATATGTATAATACTGGTTAAATTCTAAAAAAGTTGATGTTTTATATATTTATATATCTATGTATTATATGCTTCATGCATGATACAGTGATGTAAGTACTTTCAGTGTTGTGCCTGGAAGTATGTCATCAGTGCATCATCCACGTGCTGGTAAAACAACCACAACATTCCTATCGGTGTGGCTTGTCCTCCACCAGAACGCTGAGGATGTTAACTGATGCATGGTATAAAACCTAAATAATTCTTCTGGGTTATTAGAGTTTAACTTATATATATATAAAGCTATCAAATGAATGACCTAAGTGATTCTCATGAATGGCTTGTCCTTCTGGATTACTCAGATCGTTTAACTGGTATAAAGGATAATATTGTCAATCTAACAACCATGGCATTCCTATCGGTATGGTTTATCCTCCACCAGAACGCTGAGGATGTTTAACTGGTATATATATATCACAGATAGAGTCAAATGAATTATTCAAGTATTCCTCATGAATGGCTTGACATTCTGGTTTGCTTGGATTAGTCAATTGATAATTTATAACCAGCTAACTTAAGAAGTTGATGTGTTATGACTACTACCACCAGTTGACCTAAGAAGCGGTTGTGTTATGGTTTATTATGTATGCACCTACTATTATGAAGACAAATAAATAATTCAAGTATTCCTCATGAATGGCTTGTCCTTCTAGCTTGCTTGGATTAATCATTTGTCATGGATACCACCAGCTAACCTAAGAAGTTGATGTGTGATGGTTTATATACATCAAACCTACCAATTGACTTGCCAGTAACATGGAAGTTGATTGTTGTAAGGTAGCATTTCCAGTATTTTAACCAATATAACGCATATGGGATCCTTGAATTGAAGGATACTTTTTATTATTGTCTTACTCTATCTGCACATAAACATTTACTTAGACTAGTTATCATTCTAAGCTCACATCACAGGCTATCACATTTTGTCCTATTCGAATTAACAACTTAACTATTTTATTTTGTTTTCAAATTATTAAAACTCTTCGTGGGATCGATAGTTGGACTGAAAACCGAGAAAACTACAATTCGACCACTTATACTTGGGTGTATAATATTAATTCGATCACTAAAAAGTGCGAATCAATAATGGCTTCAACTCCAATATGGGTTTTTGCTTAGTCGATGGAAAAATCTTCTTGTCTTGATATGGAAGCTTCTCAAATGTAGGGGTCCATTTTTCTACCCCTTCCAAGCTCTCCAACTCCTCTTGCACATCAACCTCCTCTATATCAACATTCTCCTCCTCTCCCAACTTGAAGGTGTTTATTAGTTCCAAGGGTTCCTCCACCAAAGTGTCGATCTGGTTTATCTCATGGGCCTCTTCATCATCCCCTGGTTGTTTAGACAAGTTGAAAAAATTGAGGTCCATAGTCATGTTCCCAAATGCCAGCTTCATATGATCATTCCTATAATTAATCACAGCATTAGATGTAGTAAGAAAAGGTCTACCAAGTATGACAGGGATTTAGGAGCTAAGATTTGCAATCGGGTGAGTGTCAAGCACAATAAAATCAATAGGGAAGTAAAATTTAACAACTTGAACTAAAATATCCTCAACTACTCCCCTCGGTGTTCTGACACTACGATCCGCCCACTAAAGAGTGATTGGAGTTGGCTTCAACTCTTCTAATTAGAATTGTTGATACACTGAGTATGGTAAGAGGTTGACACTAGCTCCCAAGTCAAGGAGAGCTTGCTCTGCCCAGCAATTCCCTATTGTGATGGCAATGGTAGGGCTTCCAGGATCTTTGAACTTTGGTGGGGTGTTGGTCCTCAAGATTGAGCTCACTTGCTCAGTGAGGAATGCCTTCTTACACACATTTAGCCTTCTCTTCACCGTACATAAATCCTTCAAAATCTTGGCATAAGAAGGGATTTAATTTATGGCATCAAGGAGTGGAATGTATATTTTCACCTGCTTGAACATTTCAATTATATCAGAATAATTAACCACCTTGACGAGTGGCTTCAAACGATTGGGAAAAGGGGTAGTAATAGGGGATGCATGCACAATTTCATCAACATTTTTTCTTTTTCACTCACTTCACTTTTTTTCTTCTCACTCACCTCATTTTTTTTTTCTCACTCACCTCACCCCCTTCGGTGTCGCCCTTAGTTTCTTTCTCTAATGTCAATGTGACATTGGGAGAAACTTTTGGCACAATTGTCTTATAAAATTTTTTGCCACTTTGAAGGGTGGTGACCCCTTTGAGTTGCTCCCAACTCTTTTTGGTGGGCTCGGACGACTCAATGAAATGTTAGCCTTTAGGGTTCTCTTAGGGTTGAGCAGGGAATTTCCCCTTCTCTTGTTGTGTTGTCCCTATGGCATTGGTTAGTTTTGTGAGTTGAGCCGAAATGTTATTGTTGAAGACAGTTTGGGTTTGGATGAAATTATACACCATGTCCTCCAAATTCCTCTTATAGGGAGGTTGGTAGGTAGGAGGATTGGAGGTGGACTTTGGGAGAAATTTGTAGAGGTGGTTTGGTGAATATCCTTGTGGATTGGACCAAGGGTATTGAGAGTTAGATGCTTAGGCTTGACCTTGATATTGACTTTGGTATTGACTTTGCTTAGGAGGCATGGGAGGTGTATAAGTGTTAGACCCATGAGGAGTGGTATTCTCATTTCTCCAACTACAGTTCGGGTGGTTACTCCAACCCTAATTGTAAGTGTTTGAAATTGGAAAGAATAATTGTCTCGATTGGTTAACGGCATTAACTTGCTTGAAGTTGGAGAAGTGTAGGTGGGGCCCCCAAATGGTAGAGCTTGAGTTGGAGGCTCTCTGGGCATTCTAGGCAAAAAATTTTGGAAGGTTTGTGCAGGAACAGTTGAATCAGCATTCTAGTAAGTAAAACCTTCTAGAAGGTCAATGCAAACCTTCAGGAAGGTTCATTCCAATACACAAAATATTTCGGAAGGTTTTGACATTGAATAAGTAGACCAAGTGTAAACCTTCCGGAAGGTTTATAGCCAAACCTTCCGAAAGGTTTTCATCCAAAATACATTTTTGGTTTTCATCTAAAATACATTTTTCTTGGCTTCTTCACCTTCCAAACCTTCCTTTAAGCTACCCCCTTATCTTCACTGACTTCAATCACTTCAATGGGGGATGATGTCAAAAGAAAGGGCAACGGAATGGTGGATGAATGAAACGTCAAATGTGAGTATGTGTGAACAAAAGTGCTTCCCAAGTGCAAGTAGACTTTCGCGGATCATGTTTTACTTGGTAGTATTTCAAGGTCGTTTCCACGAGGGAAGGAAGTAAACCGAGGGGAAGGTGATTTTGGGAGAAAGAAAGTGTAAAATCTTTGATTGTTGGAAGTTGTTTGGTGAAGTTGTTTTGATGCTAGTAAAATGAGAAACAAATGTTGGCAAATCCAAGAGGTCACTCCAATAGGAATACCTCTCAACTCGAAACCCTCCTCCAATAGAGCATGAATGAACGATTGATTCGTGGGAAGCTAGGGATAAGATTGTTGAGTATCTAAGCATAAACCGTGACTAGGCATACGGAATATCAAAGACTCACCAAGTTATCCACCCTCAACCTAGTCAAACCAAACCATTGAACTCTGAAAGAGGGGAGGAGAATGAGTTGAAATGACCCAAGTGGAGGTTCCTCTTGGTTTTTTCAACTAAGAGATTTAGCTATTCATGCTTAAAATAAAGACAACAATATAATGAGAAGACATTATGAAAAAATAAAGACTAGAGCTAAGCATAAACGAAATGCATAAATATAACTTCCGAATAATCACCTCTTACTAAGATTGGATGAGAAACTACTCACCCTTCATGGCTTTGTTAAAGCTAGAAAAGTGAGTGATGCTCATCCCTCCAAGTAGAGGAGTTACAAGGTAACACACCTTACACAAGGAGCCAATCTTCAACAAAGAATGAGTGAATCATGTTTCACCCTTCACGGCTTTGGTAAAGCTCTAGAAAAGTGGAAGAGTTTCACTCCTCTAAGGGAAGAAAGAAGCTTAAGCAATGGAAGTAAAAGAAAGCAATAATACAATAAAAGAAAGCAATACTTAAAGTAAAAGAAAGCAATAAATTAAAAGGAAGCAATAATACAATAAAAGAAAGTATACTTAAAGAAAGTAATACTTAAAGAAAGTAATAAGCAATAAGGAAAGCAATAATACTTTTGGAGGATTTTTCACTACCAAAAGATGAATGTTTTACAAGTCCTAAGGGGTGGTATTTATAGGCAACAAGGGAGGGTGAAAGTCTTGTTAGGTGGCTTTGAATCTTGTTAGGTGGCCTTGAAAAGTCTTGTTTGGTGGCCTTGAATTATATGAAAGTCTTGTTAGGTGGCCTTGAATTCTTTGATCCCCCTTTGTTTTGAGCTTTGATAATTGGCACCACAGTAGTTTGTAGTTTTAATGCAATTGGCTCCCCAGTAGTTTGTAGCTTTGACGCACAAAACCCTAAAAAGAATAACAATTATTGCATTATCATTTATTCACACACTAACTCTAATTTGATTTATTTTGACCAGTTTAACTTTATTCAACTAACACAATTTATCTATCAAATTTTGCCTTAATTAGGGTTAATCACACCCTCCAACCTAAACATTACTAGTCCCTAGTAATAAATAATAACATAACAAAATAAAACCACTTTCGTAGATAACACGATTGCATTTAGCATATGCAACAAGCCGTTAAACCCCTAGGTGATCCCTAGTGGACGAGTTTTGTCTCGTGAAGGTTTTCAATGAAGCTACCTACAAACTCCAATTAAAAGATGTGTATATGTAAGATTTCTTGTCAGAATGAGTTAGCAACAAGATCGTGGAGACACACATCCCTTAATTTTGAATTGTTTCCTAAACACTTCTCTATCATTGGTATGTACTCTATACAAAAATAAACACTTGTTACATTGGTATTTGGAATTCCCTGTGTAGTAGGAATGATCATTCTAGTAGCAAGAATTGTTATATAACAAACATTCCATTTTATCACCTTCCATGGATAAATTTTATTTCTCAAACCTCTCTTAGAATGCTCTCAGCAAAAAAATTCACTCTGATTATAGTGACTTGTCTCTCAAAGGGCATGTGATCAGAGGATGGTCAATCAAAGAATCACATGCACAGTTAGAAAGGGAGTAAAAGTCTTAAGAAAGTAGACTAATCATGTTCTTGGCATAATCTCATGGAAGAATATCAATGCAACTAAAGAAATACTATTTAACATACCCCAGTTTTTGGTCGACAACAACACATGCATCAGACTTGAGATCAATTAGGACTTTATATAGGTTGTAATGTGGCCAAAGGTCAGTGGCTAACGAAATGACATCAATAAGCTATCCCCTTTTTAATGTAGTGTAGCACACCTCTTTCTTGCTTTTCGATCTTTTGCCTAGAAATGGTATTTCTTTCTTTGATTTTTCTCATTTTTCATTTTCTTGACAATTCCCTATATTTTTTTTTCTTGGTTGTTTCCACCGATTCTTCATTGAACTATAGCCACCATCTTCTTTTCTATTTTTCTTACCTTTCTATGTCATACAGATTTATAAGAGGGTGCAAAAAAAATTGGATAACAAGATATTTTAAGTGTATTTTCTTGTGGCTCAGTTATCATATGGGTTTTTTCAAAAAACAAAAGAAATCATCATTCATTGAAGGCTCAAACATGGCTAATTAGGGATATAATTTCATAGAACCAATGGCTAAGGCTCAAAATCAACTCAAAGATGACCTAAAATCCTTTCTCAAGTATGTGCCTATGTATGTGTCGCATGCAAAGGCTCGATATGTCAATAGATTACTTTAGTTGTATTTAATCAAAGTAAGTTTAATGAGATTATTCAACAATTGAAAGTGAAAGAACTTACTTGAGTAAATATTGATTGTCTCTCAGAAAGCATCGCAAGGCTCAAAACTTACCATAGTATTCTTCGTTATCTCCACTGGTTATGTCAGGTTTCTAAAGAATGTCGATTATATTATAATTCTATTTTTGAGTCTGGTTATTCTGTACCTTAAGATTAACAAATATCAATGTACATTTGACATTTAAGCATAGAGAAAATACCATTTTTCATGGAAATGCGGCTCTTTTTTTTTCACTCGAATAAAAATCAAAGTTATTTACATACACATTTATCTATGAAAATTGAAAAAAGACTAAATGCACACATTGAACTTGGAAAACTATGGCGTCTTAGGATAAGTCCCACCCACGCTACAGGTTGGCATTTTAGGATAATCCTTACTCAGCCCACATCTTTATTTGAACAAAAAAACTTTGTACATAAACAAATATTTACACAAAAAAAAAATTCAGACTATTAACCTTCATCCCCAAAACACATTTTTCCACAGCTTTGTTATTATTAGTCAAAATTTAATCCGAGTCATCTCTTGTGTCTATGTCATTATTAGTGACCCTTCCCACTTCTTGTCGCACATAACGTGTAAGTCTCGGACTGGTATAAGATGGCGTGTCAGGAAAATCCTTACTCTGCCCCCATACACTATCCAGTTTAATTGATCGGTTGCACGACCCAAAATTGGTTCAGAACACTGATTGTATTTTTTCATATGAAAATACCTGCCACATTGTTTACAAGCACCCAGCCGTTTGGCACAATGACGTTTAGCAAAAGTACTTACGCCACACAATGGTTTTACTTATGCTTCTCGGATTTCAATTTTTCTGACTACTCTTGCTTTTCTCATGATCACAGCATGCACATCAGTTGGAAATGTGCGCAAGACTCCCAAACTAAACCAAAAAATTTTAACATCCATGTTTTATATGCTTTAAGACTTACTATTTGGTTCTTTAATGTCTGTCAGTCACAAAGATGATTGAAGCTACATTTGATGTGATCATGAAATATAAGCAAAAATGCTGTAAAAATACACAATCCAAAACAATTTTTTTTTTAAATACAAAACTATAACAAACTGGAACCGTAGATCACACCCCCAACCTAAATCGAACATTGTCCCCAATGTTTCAAATTTACCAGTGTGTGGAGTTTGGAGATCAAGTTGTAGGGTAGAGATTTGTTCAACTGTTGAAACCTACAAAGAAAATACACAAATTAATCTTTTCTATGCAGATCTGGGTTTTCGCTAGGACCAAAACCCTTGATTTTAAATGCAGATAGAAGAAGAAGATTCATGTACAAATAGAGTAACAAATGCCAATCATGAGACAAACGATTGGGTCTTCGGGGAATATGGTCATGGGACTGTTGGGAGTTGGGTCGTGTTATAAAGAATAGCACAACAGAAATAAGAAGAAGAAGAAGACGAAGAAAGAGGGAAAGGCGGTGGGTGTAGAGATCTGTTTAGCTCCTGAAACCAACAAACAAAACACAACAATTAATCAACTCGAGGGAGATTTTGGTTACACTGGAAACTCCTCACCCTAAGTGTGAGTAGAAAAAGAGCACCCATGAACAAATACAAACATATAAGGCAAATTATTAAACAAAGGACTGGGTCGTCGGCGTATATGATCATGGATTTGCAGGGGATGGGTTGTTTTTACAGAGAACAGAGAGAACGACGAAGAAGAAGAAGAAGAAGAAGAAAAGAGGAAGAAAGAAGAAAAAAGGAAGAGAAGAAAAAGGGAAGAAGAAGGGGAGACCACTCACTGGTGGATGGGAGAAAAAAGAAAAAATTTGAAAGCCTTATAAAGGTAGCCCATTTTTTATTTTTTATTTTTTATTTGAGTTTCGGCGGCCACATATCCGTGTGGAATATTCCCACTTGATTTTTTTTTTCTTTTAAAGTGTCGACAAGTGCGAGTGTCGGAAGATGCGAATATCCGCACGGAATATTCCTACAAACATTGGTGTAAGATGCAAATAGTGCAACCTCACCCCCCCCCCCAACTTGATTCATGCATTGTCCTCAATAAAACAAAAAATGTATGATATTCAATGACGGACAGTAAAAAGATTAGTAGGGTTAGAGAACACCTCGTAATTATTCCTCCATAACTTTCGGCTATACCAGATCCATCAAATTCTCCTCCACCACTTGTTTTTCAAAGCCCCCAAAAAATGGCTTAAGTCTTTGGCCATTGACCCTGAATGTCTGGATATTTTCAGTATTTTGGACATCCACAGCTTCGTTGGGGTAGGCCACCTTGACAAGATAAGGGTCATCCTAACGAGATAGGATTTTGCCTTGAAAAATGGTGAGGCGAGAATTGTATAAGAGTACTTTTTGCCCGGGCTCAAATGATTTACTCGCAATGGAGTTATCATGAAAGATTTTGGCCCTTTCTTTTGAGATTTTGGAGCTCTCATACGTATCTCATCGAATCTCTTCCAACTCATTCAGCTCTAACTTCCTACGATCACCAGCCATTCTCAAATTAAAATTTAAAGTCTTAATAGTCCAATAAGCCTTGTGTTCCATTTTGACTGGCAAGTGGCAAGTGGCAAGCCTTTCCATAGACAAGCCGATAGGGAGACATGCCTAAAATAGTTTTAAAGGCAGTGCGGTATGCCTAGAGGGCATCGGTCAATCTATCGGACCAATCCTTCCTATTTGGGTTAACCATTTTTTCTAGAATGTTCTTGATCTTCCTATTGGCTAGCTCGGCTTGGCCATTTGTTTGTGGGTGATAGGCAATGGATACTCTGAACATTAGAGATGCAAATGGTCTATTACAGAAATGTGATCCATCATCACTTTTTATTGAACGAGGCATCCCAAACCTCAAAAAGATGTTCTCCTTGAGAAACTTGACTACGACCGGTGGTCATTAGTCTTGGTCGGGATAGCCTCCACCCATTTGGACACATAGTCCACTTCCAGGAGGATGTACAAATAACCAAATGACATAGGAAAAGGACCCATGAAGTCGATGCCCCAATAGTCGAATATTTCTATGACAAGTATTGGTGAAAGGGGCATCATATTTTTTTAGGTCACACTACCCAACCGTTGGCAATTGTCGCATCCCTTACAAAACAAAACACAATCTTTGATAAGAGAGGGCCAGTAAAAACCTAATTGAAGAATTTTGGCCGAAGTCTTTTTCGATAAGAAATGTCCACCGCAAGCTTGTGAATGGCAAAATGCAAGGACGTCCCAATATTCATTTTCAGGTACGCATCTCCTCATGATTTGGTCGGGGCAGTACTTTAACAAATACGGGTTGTCGAAGTAGAAGTACTTCACATCCGTCATAAATCGTCTTCGATCTTCTGGGCTCCATTGCGGTGGTATCTATCCTGTTGCAAGATAGTTATATATATCAGCATACCAAGGACATACAAAATGAATTGAAAGCAAATGCTTGTTAGGAAAAAATTCAAGGATAGGAATGTGCTCATCGGCCTCTTGCACCACAAGTCGGGATAAATGATCCGCCACCATGTTCTCAACTCCTTTCTTGTCCTTGATTGTCAAGTCGAATTCTTGTAGGAGGGGTATCCACCTAATGAGTCTCGATTTTGCATCATGCTTAGACAACAAATACTTTAAAGCAAAGTGATCAGTAAAGACAACAATAGGCAAACCAATGATGTAAGAACGGAATTTTTCTAAGGCAAACACTACTGCTAGCAATTCTTTCTTAGTGGTAGTGTAATTCATCTAAGTCTCATAAGTGTTTTGCTAACATAGTGTATCACATATGGTCTATTTTCCTCCCTCTGACCAAGCACTGCGCCGACTGCGTAATCACTAGCGTCGCATATGAGCTCAAAAGGTAGATCTCAATTGGGTGGTTGCATGATCGGAGGTGTGACTAGCATGCTTTTAAGTTTTTTAAAGGCTGCCTCACAATCTTTCGACCACTCAAATGGGACCTCCTTAGACAGCAGGTTAGTCAAGGGTCGGGCTAATGCACTGAAATTCTTTATGAATCGACGATGAAAACCTGCATAGCCCAAAAATAACCGGACGCCTTTGATGGCTCTTGGCGTGGGGAAGTTGGAGATGGCCTTCACCTTGGATTTATCGACTTCAATACCCCTTGCCGAAACTATATGGCCAAGCACAATTCCTTCCGTCACCATAAAGTGACACTTTTCCCAATTCAAGACTAGATTCTTCTCCTCACATCTTATTAGAACTTTCTCCAAGTTTGCCAAACATCCCTCGAATGAATCCCCAAACACCGAAAAGTCATCCATAAAGACTTTCACTATCTTTTCTACCATGTCATTGAAAATTCCCATCATACAGCGTTGAAAAGTCCCTGGAGCATTGCACAGTCCAAATGGCATGCGGAGGTAGGCAAAGGTACCATAGGGGCACGTGAAAGTGGTCTTCTCTTGATCCTCCAAAGCAATCTCAATCTGATTGTAGCCAGAGTATCCATCTAAAAAATAGTAGAATAGATGCCCCACTACTCGTTCTAAAACTTGATCGAGGAATGGCAATGGGAAGTGGTCTTTTCTTGTGCAAGCGTTCAGCTTTCAGTAATCAATGCACACCCTCCATCCGGTGATTACTCTTTTAGGTATAAGCTCATTCTCATTATTCTCAACCACTGTAACTCTGGATTTCTTAGGTACTACTTGCGTGGGGCTAACCCACTTACTATCGGCAATTGGAAAAATGATCCCCACATCAAGTAGTTTCAGAACCTCATCCCTCACCACCTCCTTCATGATGGGATTCAACCATCTTTGTGGTTGTCAGGAAGGTTTGGAATCCTCCTCAAGATATATGCGATGGGTGCAAATGAGAGAGCTTATCCCCTTGATATCCGTAATGGTCCACCCAATTGCTCCTTTATGCTTTCTCAATACCTCCAAGAGTTCTTTTTCTTGTTCCATGTTCAATGTAGAGCTAATAACCACCAAAAAAGTTTCACCTTCCCCAAGATAGGTGTACTTCAAATGGGAGGGCAAGGGCTTCAACTCCAAGTTGGGCTTTTGTTCATCCGATGGAAAAATTTTCTTTTCTCGATGGGGTAACTCTTCGAATGTAGAGATCCACCTTTCCATCCCTTTCAAATCTTCTACCTCCTCTTGCTCATCATAATTCTCAAGATCCACAATTTCTTCTTCCTTGAATTTCAATACCCCCTCCAGCTCTAAGTGTTCCTCAACCAAAGTGTCGATTCTATTTACCTTACTTATTTCCTCATCATCACCCAGTTGATTTGCCAAGTTGAATACATTGTGCTCCATTGTCATATTCCCAAATTCCAACTTCATTAGACCATTCCTACAATTTATCACAGCATTAGATGTAGCAAGAAAGGGTCTTCCAAATATTACAGGAATTTGGGAGCTAAGGTTTGCAGCATGGTGTGTATCAAGCACAATGAAATCGACAGGGAAGTAAAATTTATCAATTTGAACTAAGACATCCATAACTACTCCCCTTGGTGTACAAATACTATGATCCGCCAATTGAAGCGTGATTAAGGTGGGCTTCAACTCCTCAAGCTGCAGCTGTTGGTACACCGAGTAGGGGAGAAGATTCACACTTGCCCCCAAATCGAGGAGTGTTTGCTCCACTCGACAATTTCCAATGGTGATGGCTATGGTTGGAAAACTGGGGTCTTTGAATTTGGGAGGAGTGTTGGTCCTCAATATTGAGCTCACTTGCTCAGTGAGAAATGCTTTCTTATGGACATTCAGTTTTCTCTTCACTGTGCATAAGTCCTTCAAAATCTTAGCACATGATGAAATTTGTTTGATGACGTCGAGGAGTGGAATGTTAATCTTCACCTACTTAAACATTTCTAAAATATCAAAATAATTAGCCACCTTGACAAGTGGCTTCAAACGACTTGGGAAAGGGGCAGGCATGGGAGGAATAAACACACAATCATCAATTAATTTTATTTCTCAACAACCTCTCTTTCTTTCTCTTCACTTACCTCACTCTTTTCGACGTCACCCAAGATATCTTTTTCTTTTGGCAATGTGGTCTTGGGTGAGACCGTTGGCAAAATGGTTTTGTCAATTTTTTGCCACTGTGGAGGGTGGTGACAGCTTTGAGTTGCTCGCAACTCTCTTTCTAAGGTTCTGATGACTCAACAAGGTGTTGACCCCTAGGGTTCTCTTGTGATTGAGCGGGGAACTTCCCCTTTTCTTGTTGAGATACCCCTATGGAGTTTGTCAACTTTGTGAGTTAGGCTCTTGCATCATTGATGGTTGTTGTATTTTGGTTATTAATGGCGATTTGGCTTTGAATAAAGGAATGGACCATATCCTCCAAATTCTTTTGTGAGGAGGTTGGTATGTGCATGGATTGGACAGTCCTTGAGAAAAACTTTGTGGAGGTGAATTTGGTGAAAAATTCTGTGGTGGTGGGTTTGATGAATACCCTTGTGGATTGGTCCAGGGGTATTGAGAGCTAGATGCTTGCCCTTGGCCATGGTATTAATTTTGCTGGAGAGGCTTGGGAGATGCATATGCACTTGAACCATGAGGAATGGAGTTTTCATTTCTCCAACTAAAATTTGGGTGATTACTCCAACCCGGATTGTAAGTATTCAAATTGGGAGAAAATGATTGCCTCGTTTGGTTGAAAGGCATAGACTTGTTCATGGTATGCTTCTTTAAGGGTCGGAATGTTTGGGCACTTCCATAGGGAATGCTCCATACATTCACAAATTGAACAACCCTCCTCGATTCGTGACACATTAGACACCTAATGTCTCTTATTGACTTCAAGACTCTCAACTTTCCTTGACAATTTAGCAATTTTTGAAAACAAGTCTTCCCGGTCTCTCAAATCATAAACCCCTCCCCCTTGAGTTTGGCCACTCTTTTGAAGAGAAGACCTTGGTACATCGATGAGATCTGTAATGTCCCATGATTGTGCATTTTGTGTCAATGTATCAAAGTAATTTAAGGCCTCATCAGGGTCTTTGTTCAAAAACTCCCCATTACACATCATGTCAATGAACTGTCGATGGCCCGGTGTAATTCCTTCATAAAAGAAACTCACCAATTGTCATGGTTCAAAGCCATGATGTGGAAGGGATTGTAGCAATTCCTTCTACCTCTCCCAACATTGATAGAATTGCTCATTAGGCTTTTCCAAAAAGTTTTGAATTTGCTTTTTTAGGGTGGTGGTTTTATGCACCGAAAAGAATTTGTTCAAAAACTTAGAAATCATTTGGCTCCATGATGTGATGGTTCGAGGCCTTAAAGAAATAAGCCACATTTTTGCCTTGTCTTTCAGGGAAAGGGAAACAATTTCATTCTAGTATCTCTTCCATCCCATGTTTGGGGAGGAAGGTTGCAACTATTTCCACGAAATCTCTTATATGTGAATAGGGGCTCTGAGTTTCAAGTTCGTTGAACATGGGAATTAGTTGCAACATCCTTGGCATAATTATGAAAAGATGAGCTTGGACCAAAAGGAGGATGCATGATGGTGTGGTGCTTTGTGTTAGTTGTAGGAAATCCCTCATTGACATCACCAAGGGATCTATTTGAAAATTATTCCCCTCATTCACGGGAGGGAGAAAATTCATTCTCGGATTGGGTATTTGGAGTTCTTGTGGTCCCCCACCCCTTTGGACATTTGGATTTGCACCTATATTGTCAAAATTGTCACCCACATCCTCATGTTATTCTTGGTCAATATTCATGGTAGGGGCCAAGTTTTGTCTAACAAGTGGGTTTTGGTCGTTCCGCCTCCACATAAAACAAAATATATACAAATAAAATTATACACAAACAAGATTATGTACACGGAATAACGTACCTCTGCCCATGATGAAAATCATGGGACTTACCTCTGTCGTCCAAAAATCACCTTCTTAGTTTGACACTTGCCTTCCCCGACAACTGCGCCAAAAATGCTTGACAAATTCCTTGTTTTTTCCTAACCTCTAAACATCACCTTTTAACATGTATAGTATATGAATGAAGGGGAGTGTCACTCTCCTAGGGATGATGTCAAAAGAAAGGGCAACGAAATGGTGGATGAATGAAATGTCAAATGTGAGTATGTGTGAACAAAAGTGCTCCCCAAGCGCAAGGAGACTTTCGCGGATCGTGTTTTACTTGGTGGTATTCCAAGGTCACTTCCACGGGGAAGGTGATTTTGGGAGAAAGAAAGTGTAGAATCTTTGATTGTTGGAAGTTGTTTGGTGAAGTTGTTTTGATGCTAGTAAAATGAGAAACAAATGTTGGCAAATTCAAGAGGTCACTCCAATAGGAATACCGTCTCAACTCGAAACCCTCCTCCAATAGAGCATAAATGAACGATTGATTCGTGGGAAGCTAGGGATAAGATTGGTGAGTATCTAAGCATAAACCGTGACTAGGCCTATGGAATATCAAAGACTCACCAAGTTATCCACCCTCAACCTAGTCAAACCGAACCATTGAACTCTGAAAGAGGGGAGGAGAATGAGTTGAAATGGTATACCCAAGTGGAGGTTCCTCTTGGTTTTGCTAACTAAGAGATTTAGCTATTCATATTAAAATAAAGACAACAATATGATGAGAAGACATTATGAAGAAATAAAGACTAGAGCTAAGCATAAATGAAATGTATAAATATAATTTCCGGATAATCACCTCTTACTAAAGATTGGATGAGAAACTACTCACTCTTCATGGCTTTGTTAAAGGTAGAAAAGTGAGTGATGCTCATCCCTCCAAGTAGAGGAGTTACAAGGTAACACACCTTACACAAGAAGCCGATCTTCGACAAAGAATGAGTGAATCACGTTCCACCCTTCACAACTTTGGTAAAGCTCTAGAAAAGTGGAAGAGTTTCACTCCTCTAAGGAAAGAAGGAAGCTCAAGCAATGAAAGTAAAAGAAAGCAATAACACAATAAAAGAAAGCAATACTTAAAGTAAAAGAAAGCAATAAATTAAAAGGAAGCAATAATACAATAAAAGAAAGCAATACTTAAAGAAAGCAATAAGCAATAAGGAAAGTAATAATACTTTTAGAGGGTTTTTCACTACCAAATGATGAATGCTTTACAAGTCCTAAGGGGTAGTATTTATAGGTAACAAGGGAGGGTGAAAGTCTTGTTAGGTGGCTTTGAATCTTGTTAGGTGGACTTGAAAAGTCTTGTTTGGTGGCCTTGAATTCTTTGATCCCCTTTGTTTTGAGCTTTGATAATTCCCACCCCAGTGGTTTATAGCTTTTATGCAATTGGCTCCCCAATAGTTTGTAGCTTTGACGCACAAAACCCTGAAAAGAACAACAACTAATGTATTATCCTTTATTCACACACTAACTCTAATTTGATTTATTTTGACTAGTTTAACTTTATTCAACTAACACAATTTACCTATTAAATTATGCCTTAGTTAGGGTTAATTATTTACCAAGCGCTGGTAGGTGGTTCCAGCATTCTTCAATCAAAAGGGCATGATTTGATAGCAGTATGTCACCTGCTCAGTTACAAAGGAGGTCTTCTTGGTCGTTGGGGTCCATTTTGATTTGGTTGTATCCAGAGAAAGGGTCCATAAAGCTGAGGAGCTCGTGCCCAACTGTGTCATCCACAATCAGGTCAATCCATGGTAAGGGGAAGCTATATTTAGGACAAGCTCGATAGAGGTCGGTAAGGTCGATGCGCCACTTGCCATTGGTCTTTTTGAAGAGAACCACATTTGCTAGCCAGGTTAGATAATCTACCTCCCTGATGGCTTTGGCATGAAGGAGTTTGCTAACTTCCTTATTGATTGCCTTTTGGCATTCTGGAGGGAAACTCCTTCGTTTTTGTTTGATGGGCTTACAGACAGGGTTCACACTAAGCTTGTGTGCGATGACTGAGGGGTCAATTCCTTTCATATCTTCTTGTTGCCAAGCAAACACTTCCATATTCCTCCTAAGGAACTGGATTAGAAGGTTTTTGATTTCCTAGTTTAGCTTAGATCCCACGTATACCAAATGCTTTAGTTTTTCGTCGAGTTAGATGGGTTCCAGTTCTTCCAAGGGTGTTGGCCTAGTTTCCAACTTGTCCTTCATGTCCAGCACATCCAATTGGATGTTATATACATCTTTCTTCTTCATGGATGCCACGTAGCACTCCCGTGCTACACGTTGGTCTCCTCGGACCACTCCAATTCTGTTTTTCATAGGAAACTTTTATAACAAGATGGTAGGCAGAAGGGATAGCCCTTATGGCATTGAGGGATTGTCTTTCCAAGCAGGATATTGTAGGCTGAAGGGGCATTGACCACTAGGAACTTTACTAAGGTGGTGGTCTGGCAAAGCGGATCTTTCATAATGAGCACGAGCTGGATTGACCCCTAGGGTAACACCCTTTCCCCTGAGAACCCTAATAGGTGAGCGCTTATAGGCTCGAGCATACCCTAATAGGAATTCCATCTTGTCGAAGATAGATGCAAAGATGATATTAGCAGAACTCCCATTATCAATCATGACTCTCTGGACGGTTCTGTTTGTGACGATGGCTCTTACCACCAGCGGGTCGTCATAAGGATGTTGATAGCCTTCCAAGTCTGAGTCTGAGAAAAGTGATATCCGTGTTTAGCCCATGTGACTTAGTCATGGAATGCACTTTCAGCATTTTGTCAGTTTTGATTCTGCACATGTGAGCCTTCTTGGCCGAGCTAGACTCCCCGCCTCCTACGAATCCTCCGGATATCACTCTGATCTCCCCCAGAGGTTGCTAATGTTGTGCGGAGACCTGCTGCTGAGGTGTTGGAGGTGGTGATGAAGGTTGGTTTTGATTGTCATGTGTCATGATATGAATGATTTTAGATAGTAATGCCGTCCAAGATGGATTTTGGGGCGTTACATTAATGGTATCCCGTACGCGGGTCTATCTTGGGGTAGACCCGTGCCCTCTCAGTTAATCAAACAAATCATCAATCTTTGGCAATTGGTACCTATTCTTGATGGAAACCCTATTTAACTACCAATAGTCTATACATAGTCAAAAGGTTTTGTCATTCTTCTTGACAAACAATATCGGAGTGCCCCAAGGTGAGGTACTCGGTATTATGAAACCCTTGTCCAACAATTCTTGCAACTAGACCTTGCGTTCTTGCAACTCCACCGATCCATCCTATGTGGTGTCATAGAAACAAGGGATGCACTAGATTGCAACTCAATGATGAAATCTACATTTCGATATGGAGATTGTCTCGGTATCTCATCTATACTACTTTGAAAAGCCAGCGTATGTGAAAAATATTTTTTTCACTTTTACCCTCAACCTTTACAACTATATCATACTTATCCTTTAAATTTAATGTTACAATCTATAAAATCATCTCAATAAAAAAATTAATAATATATCCTGTCCTTTCACATTCTGAAAGAGCATGTTTGTTTCGAGTATAAAATTTAGGTGGTATAAAGTTTTATATCCATTTTACTTCAATCCAATAATATATTATACCCGGTATTAAACTATAATCTCATCTTTCTCCTTGTTTGTTTATCACAAATATTATCTGAAAATTATACCGGAGGACATTTCGTTTTTTTTAGTTTATAATACATATACCAAGAATATAATACTACCCAAAAAATAATACTGACTATAAAATACCAAACAAACAACATATAAAATAAGTCGCACGTACTATTTTCCTAATACCATTCTAATACTCAAACAAACCGGCCCAAATTATAATGCCTGCGTTACTCTTTCTTTAATAGTAGATCGATTATCTTGAGAGTCCAAGAGTCCTGTGAAATACAGTTCCACACCCGCCTCTAGAATAGAGAATCAATTTCCTTCCTCAATGGCGACCAACTGCAAGAAGGGCTCTGAGCGGCTTCTAGCAAGATTTGATCATCTTGCAAGAATAGAATTCTATTTTAATGTATTTTGGGTTTCTTGTTAAATGATTTGGTATTTTTTTTTTAATTTGTCCTTCTCCTTCATATATTCAGTTGCTTCAACCAGGTACATGTATTGAACCCCTATTTTAGTGATTTGTAAAATTTACCCTGAAATATTTCTTTAGGGTTTATCAATTACATAGTGCAGATCTACACCAAGCAAGCATGGCTACCGTGTGTTGGCTTACTCAATGCATTGTGGGTGCCATCAGGTATTCCTGGGATACTTTCTTGAAAGATCACTTATATTGCCATTGAGTGATCACTTTTTTTTGCTACGTCTAATTAATTTTTTAATTGATCAACTACAATTTGGTTAATCTTTGGACTAATTTTTAGAACATCATGGATATTTTAATTAATTTCTTAGCTCTGAATACATGTATTTTTTCTCCAATAATTTATTTTCCTAAACTCATGTTTTACCTAATAGTTTGTACATCAGTTTGCTGGTTGATTGAGCTCACTTTTGACTATAATAATTTCTTATGTCTACTTATTGAATGTGGTACATTTCTTTGTATACATGATTCTACCAGTTTTTAGAACGTCACTTTGCAAGTATGAGAAATGAATTAGTTTCTCAACTGTCTAACTCAAAATAATTCTTCCCATATACATGCGACCTTCATTCTTTGTGAATTTTATTGATTTTTGTACGTTTCAGTTGCGAATTTGGTTTTGAAGGTTTTTTTTCTTCTTGAAGGTAATTGTTTTGCTTGTTTAATGGTGTATTGATTTTACAACTATACATGTTTGCTGTATTTTTTTGATAAGTTGCATGTTTGTGATATGTCACACTGTATTTTGAAGAAAATATTTTGCACAAGATTGGCCAGTTTATTTTTCCCCCACTTCACTGTAGATTGAAAATTTTCAAGTTGATAGGTTGCATGGAAGTGCAATTTCTAATCCCAGGTGCTTTTTTTTGTAATTAGTTCTTCGATTCAGTTTCCTTTCATTTTTTTTTTTTGCTTTAATAGGTGTTTAGTGAACTTATATGGAATTCTCTTTTTTGAAAAAAGAAAAACTTACGTGGGATTCAATTTTTCACCATTACATGCTCACATTCACCTTTTGCCAATTCCACTCAAAACCTTGATTGGGTTTGGAGATAGTTATTGTAGCCAATTTGGACTGTGGTGTTCATACAGGACCTTTGCAAAGTTTAAATGTATCAAGCTAACCTATTTGAAATCTTAGGAAGGTACATAATGGAAGCAACCATCCTGCATATTGCAAAATTAGGTGTAGTGGGGAAGACTTGACTTGACTAACCTAGAGTGCCCTTCTTGATCCTCTTTATTTGTGGATATGAAAGAGGACAAGGCAAAGTTTGTGAGCAAGACGTATGCGCTGGTACACTTGGTTCCCATTCATAACATAGATCGTCTGAAAATATGGAAGCGTAGATGATTAAGCTTACCAAGTACAAATCATCAGTGAAGGGCTTTGGAGTTATTGGTGTTCCAAAAATAGTAAAATCTTAAAAGAATGAGCTAAGTTCCAATTATTTCATAGTTAAACTAATTTGATTGTCTTTCACTGCATGCTTAGTTGGGGAGAGGTGCTTAGTCAACTCAAAACTTCAATGACAATGACACCAAGTTTCCTAGCTTTATAGACCAACTCTAGCTTTATATTCATGGCCTCTCTCCTAGATACATCAACCCTACCAGTTGAAGCTTATCGTATTAGTCCATACTCGAATTTCTTATTTCTTTCTTCTTTATGAATTTTGGGAAAAAAAAATTGGAAACAACAAAAATCCAATTGTTATACCTTTAGTTTTCAAATTCTTGTTGTGGTATATATGTATATGCATAGACATATACGGGTACATTTGTCTGTATGATTTCATCTTCTATTTCTATGCTTATTATTTTTTACTTCCATTCAAAGGTTCACTCTCTTTGGTCTAATGTTGGATGAATATTTTTTATTGCTAATTTTTGTAGGTGCACATTATATATGATGTGAAGGTTAAAAGAATTACTTCTACTATCAGTACAAAATTAGTTTTTTTTCCTGCCACCATAGAGAGAGAAGAACATTAGGGTGGTGATTGAAATTGAATTTTCTCGTAGTCCAAATGATTATTTGTTGATAAGCATTGCAATTAGGTTCCTAATAACGTACACACATGTGGATTGGGATAATATTTGTTAACCTTACAAGGTAATGCAATTAGGGTGAGTGACTTAGAATTAGGCGCCTGCAAGCTACTTGGTCATATCCAAGCAAAAGTCTGTTCAATAGAAAAGTCATTGCATCAGTAGGTCATACAGTTGGGAATTGAAAAACTTATTTTCTTGAGGGGTTGCTGGTAGCTCTGTCTCACATCGCCAGCACCAAACATAATTAAGATGCTTATGATCTTTACCACCTTTCTTTGTTGCAGTGGAGACTGTCTGCCTAATGATGTGTTTTTTTTGGCGAGTTGAACAATATGACTCTCTTTTGCTGTAGTGCATTCCTTTTCTGGTGAAAATTTGGGGTTAATCTGGTTAGATGATTTGGGTAACATATTTACTGTATTTTTTAAATCATTTTTTGTCTTCATTATTTGGGTAAAATCAAAATTTAGTTTGAAATATATATATATATCTATATATATATATATATATATATATATATATATATATCTAGAATAATTGGTTGTTTATTTCATGTTGATTTTTGTTTTTTAATTTTTTTTGTCTCTTTTATTATTAAAAAAGTAGTAGTACGCAATCAACATGGATCTATTGGATTTTTGAGATTTATCATTACCTCCACATCAATGACCTTGTGTATGTGGTTATGTTATAGATAGGTACAAGCAAATAGAGTTATATTTGTACAAGAAACTCAATGCTCACATCAGCTCTCCAAAACTCACCGAGATTCATCTAGATCAAAAGAGTTTAACCATAATAGGTGGAAGCAAACGAAAAACTAATTTGATACTCATCAGATTTTGAAATAAGTTTTGTTCAGATCAATAGTTTAAGATTTTTTGTTATGTTTACCGTACAATGAAACTAATGATTGATGCTTATTTTTGCTGATCAATGTGAAACCCGTTGATAAGTTTTTGAGAGAGTTATTTGAAGAAAATACCTACTCGATTGGAGCGTTACCAATATTAAACTCATGTTACAAATGTAAAAACATGCATTTTTTTATGATATGTTCATCTATTGCTCAAAGAATAATTTTTCATGTCTTCCATTTCAATATGAGGGTGGTTTTTTTTTTTTTTAATTGATAGTTCATACGTTTTAAGTTTATGATTATTGAGTAACTCAAAAGTTAGTCTTTTAATTTGACTGATATATGTGATAGGTCAATCTCAATAAACATCAACATGATGTTGCAACTAAATTTTGTTGTTTTTTAACAATAAATCTAACAAAAGAAGATGAAGTTTGGGTCCTTCAAACTATTTCAGTTGGGTGTAGGTTGATCTCACTTTTGGATTTTGAAAGTCTATAAATGAGAAGTCTCATTAATTTTCTTCTAAATAAGGACGAGTTGAGCATTAGTAGTATGGCATATTTTAGTAAGAAAATTGTCTCATAAGTTTTTTTTTTGTACCAAATTTCCCACACATGAAAATGCAGTGAGGGTGAAAACTTCTTTTTTTTTGGGTGCTATCGTATTAATTGTTCATGAGTCTTGTGCTTATAAGATTTTGATATGAAGCTTGAGCTTCTTTAACAACAATTGATCTGTTTATTTTTCTATAGTTTGTGATCATAGCACCATGCATACCACTGACCAAGAGCGGATATGAGGTACTTTTCTCTCTTTTGATGACCATCAAATGCCATCAAATACCGTTGGATCCTAAGCATAAAACGCATTTCACCCGCTTCCAACTAGTTTTTGGAAGACAAATAGCTGGGAAGGAAGAACTTTCCAACTTAGTAGCATTAGTGCCAAGGTAATTCGACTATACATGAGAATGTTTATAGACATGTGCTTTGGTTTTTGGTTGGTATGATGAACTGTTAATATATTTGTCAGTGAAAGAAGAAGAGAACATGAAGTTGAAGAGGCATCACCGATAGATCTAAGTAATTAGAAGAATAGCTTATTAATAAATCGACCCGTTTTGGGCTTTGTCTTCTTGTGTGAACAGTACTTTTTGTGCTGATTTGATTTGGTATTACAAACTGCTTAGACAAAATGGTGGTTTGTGTTGATGGTTGTGTTCTTTGGTTCCTAATGGTATTATGCGTGTATAACAATTTAGCTTGGATTATTTCTTATGAAGTATGCATTTGTTTTCTATGTTGCTGAAAACGATTGAATTATTAGAAATGATATTCCAATACTGTATATTGGTCATAACTGACAAAAGCTTAAATAAACCTCGAAAGCTGACAATATTTCCTTTTCTTCCTACATCTACCTTGGTTGTGCTGTTCCATTGTCCGCTTGTGAAATTCCATTTTTGACATCAACAAGAAAAGCTAAACACCAAAACTAGATATTCAGTTTAATCAATCTGGATCTGATTATTGATTTGTGATGTCTATGTGTTGCAAGGGAGCTTGTTGAAAGCGAATGCTTTGTTGTCTAGCACTGTAAAGAATCTCAATTCTGATGTTTTCAAAGGTGGCAATTCTAATTATGTAAATTTGAACTTCTTGTAGCTCAGTTCACAGTAAATTTTATAGTTCCTAAAATTCAGATTTATCATTTTTTCGGTCTTGGGTTCCTCTCGATATTGGACTTAAATTTGGAATTCCTTAGAATTTCTAAGAAAAAACTAGGCTCCATAAGTAAATTGTAGGCAGTCACCCCTTGGTTAATGAAAGTTTGTGATTATAGCGTGCACAAAGGTTTTAGAATCTACAAACTAAGCATGTGAAAACAAATAACATCTAGAATCCATAAAAATTACATATGTAAACATTTTTCAAAATTGTACAATCTTAAACTCATAAACTTGAAAATCTTTAATGTCAAAAATAAAAATTTTATCAAAAATTGTTCACGTGCAACGTACATATGCAACAACTAGTTTAGGAAAATGCCTACATACTTACAAACTATCTGAGTGTAGATCTAATTCTTGTCTCACTTCGTCCTAAAGTGTAAGGTTCGCAAGTCAACCTATCAACTACTCGTGCCAACAAGGAGTTATACACAGCGGGGTAAAAGTATCATGTCTTTTCACCTAAAACTTGAAACAAACACATTCTGGTGTATATGCAATGACCTTCTTCCGGTCATAATCGATGATGACTCTGTGTGTTGCTAACCAATCCATTCCAATGATGATATCAAACTCTGACATGTCCATGACTTTAAGGTCAATGCATACCCTAGCTCCTAGGGAAAAATTCATATATAGATTATTGCACATGATGTAGCTATGAATGAATGTGATGCATCAGAATCAAACAACACCCTTTCCATAAGCTAGAGAGTAGAAATATACCATAAATCACTGACTGATCCACTGGTTCAGTATGATGTGTGATGGTGTAGACTCGTCCTTGGGTCCCTGAAGTCCCAGCCTAAAAGCCCTGTCCTCGGTCGCGGCCCATCTGCAGAGTCCTTACTCGTGAAGTAATAAGGACCTGTGCAATACCCTGGAACTGGAATTGACTTCCTAACCTATGGTGGGATAGGAAGGTATGAAGAAAGCCTACAGATGCCCCACCGATGACTGGGATTGAGATCCCCCATAATTTGGGATCCCTACCTCTTAGGACCAATTTCGTTTTCATGTGGCTCAAATGGTGATATATACAACAAGTCATCTGGCCCG